>CM035800.1:11301315-11768815 GCA_020466265.1 Siphamia tubifer | reverse complement strand
ATTATGGTTACTATGGTTACATTATTTTACTGCAGTAGATTAAATGGGACTGGGTCTATAACAGTAAAAATGATGTCATACTGATTTCCCAGTTGTGTTTCCTGTAAAAACTTGAAGCCACTTACAATTTACCTTAGCATGCTAAGTTTTCACCAATAGTTATTAATATTTTGTTAAAATTGCATCATGGGTGTCTATACTAGTGTGTAATTGTGAGTTATTTATCATGACAGGAAGAGGGAAATAAATGATGTACAGATTATTCTCTCTTCTTTCCTAGCAATTATAGATAAATTATCTAGATAATCTACATACTTAATTAAGATGAATTGGAAAACAAATGTCAAAACTATAGCTTTGCCGATGTTTCAATGCATACGATGAATTGTTAATATATATTTATCCTCCTGACACACAGCAAAGTCAGTGTTTTCCCTTTTTACATTAGATAATTGTCTTAATTGGAAAAAGCACAATACAAAGGTTTGTCTGATACAATTTTTAAGTTATAATTAATTTAGGATATAATATGATTTTTTTTTAGCAGAGAATGCCTTGCAGGTCCTGACAACCCACCACTTTCATCAATATTATACTTGTTTCCTAAATGTTTTGTGCATTTATAGATCAACTGTGAACTGTGAGTTGTAATGCAGATGTACAAATGATAAACTCAGAGAAAATATGGTTGGTTTCATTATGTAATTGTACTTTTTTTCATGCAAAAACAGAGGGAGAACATTTTAAAGTGGACACAAATGACATGTTATATGCTTCAGTTTAAATGGGGCTGTATGTGGCCCCTGAAGTAATATGGGTTTGACACTGTTTTACATCCTTGTAAATTTTCCATTTGAACTTGTCTTTCGCACCATTTCATAATAAAATGTTCAACCTCTGTCTGTCTTTGGCATTCTTTCCTACCTTCTCCACCCAGCAGATTATTCTTATCACTGGTATCAGGTGACTCACAACCATGGCTCCACTGGGTCTAATGTTCTGCTTCAGCCACAAATACACCTGATACCATCTGAGTAGTAAGGACTATATATATATATATATATATATATATATATATATATATATATATATATATATATATATATAGAATAGAATAGAATAGAATAGAATAGAAGTATCCAGAGAGAACCCATACAGACATGAGGAGAACATGCAAACTCCACACATATAGATGTTGGGATTGAACCCAAGACCTTCTTGTTATAAGGCAGGAATGCCCAAAGTCTGGTCCAGGGGCCAATCACAGCCTGCGGTCACAATTCATACATCCCTGCAGCTTTAGTTTTATCATGTATGTATGTATATATGTATGTATGTATGTATGTATGTATGTATGTATGTATGTATGTGTGTGTGTGTGTGTGTGTGTGTGTGTATGTATGTATGTATGTATGTGTGTATGTGTGTATGTGTGTATGTGTGTATGTGTGTATGTGTGTATGTGTGTATGTATGTATGTATGTATGTATGTATGTATGTATGTATGTATGTATGTATGTGTGTATGTATGTATGTGTGTGTGTGTGTGTGCATGCGTGTCTGTCTGTCTGTCTGTCTGTCTGTCTGTCTGTCTGTCTGTCTGTCTGTATGTATGTATGTATGTATGTATGTATGTATGTCTGTCTGTCTGTATGTATGTATGTATGTATGTATGTATGTATGTATTCAGTTTCAGAATGTCCAGCACAAACGTAATAAAAGTTCCAAACTGCAAATCCTTCTTTGACCTGATGGTGGCAGCACTTTGCTGTGAACCCTTCCCTCTATGGTGCCTGTAAATAAAAATATGAAAATTGACAGTGAAGGCGGGTCACTTCCAGGACAGAAGGTAATTACAAGGCACTTGTGTTTGTCTAATTTGTTCACAGACTGCTGCTTTGTTTAATGAATTCAATGTAAAGATACATCTGACAAAACATGCGAAGATACTACAAGCTAACAGAAAGCAAGTACTCCGACTTGAATTAATCCGTCACCATGGCAACCTGGGACTTTTTTTTTTTCTTTTGCAACCAGTTGCCATGATAAACAGACATTGCATTACTGACTAACATATGAGTAATGATTACCCTTTAAAGTCATGTTTAACATGAACATGAGGTTCAGATTTGGATCAACTCCAGATCCTCCACAGTTTGTTCTATGTTACTGATTCCACAGAGGAAAAAGGGAACTTAAAAAAAATGGTTCACACCTGAGTGGCCAAGATTTATTTACATTGCCATTTAAAAAAGATTAACAAAGAAGATAAAACTGTTAGAGAACAGTGCAGTTACATGTAATTTTTACTGTTTAAAAAATATCAGAAGGGACCACAGTAATCTCCACATTATCAGATCTGGGCCTTTCTAAAATTAAAAATAAAAAAAGTTTGGGCACCCCTGCTATAAGGCATAAATAAATGCTGTCCGCTGGTCTACCCTGTGGCCCACTTTGAAACTCATACGTCAAATATGATACTTCAGCTACTTTTACTGTAAAGTAAAGACAGAGCTGTGCACACTTCACAAAAACTTTACAATGTTCTTAGTTTCAGGTTCAACAAATTACAGACCAAACACCTTCCTGCTGTATTTACCTGCCGCTCATTAGAACAAGAGGCACATAAGAGCAGCTGCAAAGGTCTTGTGATGTAGTCTAATATGTACCCAGGGTGTAGTAGGGCTGTGGTTGTGTTGACACAGGTGGAAGCAGACACTTACAATAGTAATTGTTGACCTTTGAAGCTCTCTTTATCAATGATCTCATACCCATCTATTAGAGTGTATAAAACAGTCCCTCTGTCCTCTCACACATCCACACTTTGTACACAGACTGGTCCTTTCTATCTCTACCATCACAGTCTTTCAACCAGCAACCATGACCCAGCTAGAGACCGCCATGGCCATTCTCATGAAGACTTTTGACACCTACGCCGGTGCAGAAGGGAGCAAAAACTCCCTGAGCAAAGCCGAGGTCAAGACTTTGTTGGAGAAAGAGCTGCCAGGACTACTCAAGGTATTGTACACCCACGTAAAAGAGATAATAGGTTTGTTGATCAGGGTGATTAAAGCCTTTAGCCATACTTAACACTGTCTTAACTATCAAATTATTTAATGTCTGAGTTGTCCTTAATCCATTAATGCTGTGACGATGTTGTAACTGATACTGAAAGAGACCTCAGCGTCGTCCATATTCCAGTATTGACCACTAATTTGACAAAATAGTATCATTTGGATTGAGATTTAACTGTTTATTATGTCTTACGATGCAGAAATATATGTTTTTTGAGTGATGTTTGAACGTCACTGAGGGGAAACATTAAGTATAATAAAAGATTTTCCTGTCATCAATCAACACCAAAGCTTTTTTTTTTAAATGAGGGACGAAAATCTAAAACTTCCCAGGTGTATTTTTCTCATTTCCCTTCAAAATATCCCATTACACTTAAAATAGGACACAATCACCTAAAGACTAAACTTTTAGTGAGATATAAAGAAGTTATTTTTAGACAATTCTTATTCAGAATTACCTTTATTGTCATTTGGTATGTCACAGAAACATATCAAATGAATGATGTGTCATATTATCTTATGTTATGTTTGCACAGTTCCTTGAAAACTAGTGTGGGTCGCTGCCAACTCGAAGGTGCCACCCATAAGATTTCAAGAAATCTTTCCAAGATAATTTTCAGTTGCTCCATTGGCAGATTTTTTGTTTGAATTAAGCAAAAAACAAAATGAGAGAGAGAGAGAGAGAGAGAGAGAGAGAGAGAGAGAGAGAGAGAATTACGCTAAAGAAAATTGCCAATGGAATAAGTGAAAATAATCTTGGTAAGATTTCTTGAAATAAGATTTTCAAGATCTATAGTCTAAAAATAATCACTCAAAAAGTCAATCTTTAGTCAATTATGTCTTTTTTTTTTCTTTTTTTTTTAAGTGTGATGAGATACTTTGAATAGAAATGAGAAAAATCCACTTGATATGATTTAGATTTTATTCCAGTGTATGAACTCCTTAGATTCCAGCTTTTACAGGAAATATAAAAATCCACCCATTTTCTGAACTGTTGACAGTTTACGGCAATGGAAGTATAAAAAATGTCTGTCTGTCTGTCTGTCTGTCTCACTTGGACTAGAACCACTACTGTTATTAAACTGTTTCTGTACAGCTTCAGCTCTATCATGTTTAATAATAATAATCATTCTGGTCTGAAAATCTGCCTTCCGTAGTGAGAAAATACTGTTTTCTGTTGTGTTCATTCATTCATTTGTGTGAATCTCTGGTTTTGCTGTAGTTTATGAGCTACCAGGGATCATTCAGGTCAGGGGTGTCAAACTCTTTTTCTTTCAGGGGCCACATTCAGCTCAATCTGATCCTAAACAGTAAAATAATAACATGATAATTAATAAATAATGACACCTTTGTTATTTTTGTTTGCTTCAGTGCAAAGTATTTACATTTAAAAAGTATCCAGATACAAAATGTGAATAATAAATAAGTGCAGTTTTAACGTTTATACTTGTGCATTATAAATTGGATCTACAAAAGCACTAAACAGTAACAAACAGAATATTGTTACAATTCCATTTACTTTTCCTAAGACATTTCAGGTTGTTCATGTTTACTTGATTAATCACATTTTGTTCTTTAAAGATGCTGTACAGACTTTTTGCATGATTTTGAAAAAGTCTATTATTTATATAATAATAATAATGGATTAGACTTCTATAGCGCTTTTCAAGGCACCCAAAGTGCTTCACATTAGCGCTCCATTATTCATTCACTCTCACATGCTCACACTGGTGGTGGTAAACTACATATGTAGTCACAGTTGCCCTGGGGCAGACTGACAGCCATTTCGCGTCTACGGCCCTTCTGACCACCACCGAACATTCATACACCAGTGTGAGTGACACTGCAGGCAAGGAGGGTGAAGTGTCTTGCCCAAGGAATCGAACCGCCAACCCTTTGGTTAATGGTTGACCTGCTCTACCAACTGAGCCATGGCTGCTATATGTGTGATCATAGTCCACAACTTAAAATAATATTATCAGCACTAAAACAGGTTATTTTCAAATGTTATTTCCAAGCCTGGAGTCATTTACAGAAGACGTGTGTCACTATGACGACACCAAACCGCCTAGCAATTTAACAGCTGTTCATTTGTTTTCTTATCCTTTATTATGTCCATAAATAAAAATGTGCAAGTGCAATAATGCAGCAGGTTCAGTTTGAAAACATCTGGTTAAGATGGACATTGAAATGAGAAGTCATAAAGTTGTTTATAATTGTAATGTAAAATTGTTAAGTGAGGTGTAGGATTTTTATAAGTTCTCTTCTTTTCATTTTTTTTTTATTTTAAAGATGAACTGCTTAAATAAAAATAACTGGACTGAACAGTGAGAAGTAAACTGAATGAGTGAAGAGTAGGATCTGTCCTTTTCCCTAAAGAAAGTGATTTGATTGATTTATGTAGTTGTGATGGTGGAGGCTGTAACTGGAGCTGCAAGAAAAATAAAAATAAATGAGAAAGTAATAGATCACAGACTAAAACACTGGTGAACTGATGGATAAGAAGTAAGGGAGTTAAAGAAATGACTGTACAGGTACTGAATGCCTCTTTATTTGTATCCATTGGAACATTGTATTTGATCATAGTTTTGTATTAACTCAAACAGGGTCCGAGATGATTTATATTGATTTGTTTTGTTTGATTCTACTAATATTTCTGAGATAGTAAAAGGCTGATGATGTTATTGATTTAATGTTGAAGTTTATTATTATTACCCTTAGATTTCTAATCTGATTTTTAGCTTTTAAAGTAAGATATAATAGATGACTGATAACACTTTATCTGGGTTATTGTGAACCAAAGACAATGACTTCGGTCTTGTATGATTTTAGTTGTAGAAATGTTTCTTGCATCCACACAGTAATTGTCGTCTGCATACTTATGATAGGACACATTGTTACTATGCATTAACTGTCCCAGGGGCAAAATGTAAAGATTAAACAAGAGGTGTCCCAGGATGGACCTCTGGGGGACTCCGCAGAGCATTGCCATTTGGTGTGACACAGTTTTGGATTTGAATAAAATACTTCCTGTCCTCAAGGTAGGGCTCAAACTATATCAGTGCAGGATCAGAAATGTCTACCCAGTCTTCTAACCTTCTGTAACAAGATCTCATGATCAAATGCAGCACTCAAATCCAGTAGGACTAAGACTAAGACTTTAGCTGTGTTCAGACGGATGTTCTTTGTCACTTTGATCAGAGCTTTGATCTGAAACCTGACTAGAAATTATTAAAGCAATTGTTTAGTAGAAGAAAGGACATTACCTAAAAATGACAGGTTTGATATGGACAATAATTATTACACCGCCCCCCCGAAAGGGGAGAGGGGTATTATTTTTTGTTTGTTTGTCTATTTGTCAGGATCTTTACGCAAATTTTCAGGAAAGGTGGGAGGTCCTCAAAAATAGATCCCATAAAATTTTGGTGAATGTATGTTGATTTGGTTAAGGTCATAGTCAACTAAAGTGTGATTTCGCAACAATAAGTGATAGAGCAAATCAGGTAAAATGTTTGTGCGGGGGTGGGGGTTTGTTGTTCCTGCCAACACTTGTTTATTGACATCGAAACTAGATTTTTTTAGGTGAGGCCTAATGAATGTCCTGGGAAATGATCCAGATTGAGGTGAAATGTTAACTGAAGGAGTGAGGTGTGGCAACAAACTGTTCAGGTCACAGAGTTTAGAAATCTGCTGGGGAACTCGTCAAGGTGACATACTGATATCGATCACTATTGATTGTTTCTGCAGGCGGCCAAAAACCAGGGAGAGGTGGACAAGCTTCTGAAAGCTTTGGATATGAACGGAGACTCTGAGGTGGACTTCAGTGAGTTTGTGGTGCTGGTAGCTGCTCTCACCTGTGCCTGCCATGACCGCTGTGCCAAAAAGTGAACAGGACGACGCAAGAACACCGGCAATGACATAAAATCCATGTAGTAGTTGTTTTATGTGACAAATAAATAAATAAATGTATGTGTCTTAAATGTGCAGGTCTGATTACTGTGTGGTGCTGTGTAATAATAATAATAATAATAATAATAATAATAATAATAATAATAATAATAATAATAATATATAGCGCTTTTTTGTACACTGAGAGACGCTTTACATAACAGACAAACAAGTAATGCATTAAAAATAATTAAATAAGTAATATAAAAAAAAAAATTAAATAAGATGGTTTCATATGGAAACAAATAAAAAAATAACATATTTGTTAGACATATTTAAATAAATAAATACAGTTTTTGATACAGCTAGGATACAAATTTCTAATGATGTGGGCTGCAAGTATTTTGCACAAGTCAGAAGAAGAAGAAGAAATACGACGAACATTAACCCCATGTGCATTGCATTGCAAGCACATGGGGAATAAATATATGTGCCTTCAATGTGCAGGTGTGATTATTGTGTAGTGGCATAGGAATCATATGGAAACAAATAAAAAAGAGCATATTTGTTAGAAATAATTCTCAACAGAAAAAGAAAAGATATTAATATTGCCATGATAAAAACTATGGATATAATATATGTTGATATATATATATATATATATATATATATATATATATATATATATATGGTGATGATTTTTAAAGCAGAAATAGGCTCCTACAACATTAAATCAATGCAGTTATAACACATGACTGAACTTGCAAATACCTATGAAAGTATTTACACTGGGTGTTGTCGGTCTGGGATTGTGTTGCTACTCGAACACTTAACCACCTAATCTTATGAAATTGCCAAACTTGTTTTTTTTTTTTAATCCATGATCTCAAACTTTTCATATGGTATAAAAAGAGACACCTCTCTTCTCATACATACAATTATACAATACATGGGATTAAGACTTTTTGTGTTGACTTGTCATTCCAGTTTGTGCAAAGAAACACCTTTTGTGCGCACCTTCACCTTTAACAAACTGCTGCTGTACCTTAATGCATTTTAGTTAAGATATGTCATGAACTCACCTGTCCACATTCTATATGAAACTGTTTGTTGCAACACCTTTCTGAGGGTTTTGGGTGGGGTTTTTGCTCTCACGCACCAACAATGTTAACATCTGGAGTTTGATTGTAGCTACTAAAGAGGAAAAGCAAACGTAAAATACTATAACTCATGACAAAACTCCTCTACTTACTTATTACTCTGGAAAACGTAACATTAGAGAGGTTCATTTAAACATTTATAACAGTAAAAATATGTCTTCATATTGATTTCTCAGTTTTTTCCCTCAGTACAAACTTGAAGGCACTTAAAATTTACAATAGCATGCCAATAATTTGTAATATTTTGTCAAGGTTATTTATCATCAAAAGTAGAGGTAAACAAACAATGGGCAGATTAATAAATTAGAAAGATTATTTTTTTAAGTCTTAGTCTCAGAGAGGTATAACAGTTTTAGAGGATTTATATGAAAAACAATCATGGCAATCTATTTAAAAACTTGGCCAGGATTTTAATTTTGAGTTTTGGAAATATTTGCAATTGCAACATTAAAGAGACAAGAAGAAAAAGAGCAAGACAAATAAGTCAAAATGTAATAATATTATACTTATTTACAACCTGTTTTGTGCATTTGTAGCTGCACCGTGATCTGTACATTGTAATACACATGTAAATTAGCGAGAGATAATGCATGGCCTATGAGTTACTATATATTTTTCGATAGTAACTCGTGTTCCATGTATTATCCCGCTTATTCTACGGGTTATTACGGTTTATTACTGTTACTACTCTAACAGACTAGTGTTGTGAAATAGTGGGTTAAGAAAAGGGGGGTGCAGAGAGTTTTAGGCGGAGAAAAGAGAGAGACGGATGTACACAGTCAGGTCGGCAACCGGAGCAGGTGTTGTCCCGTTCTTGCAAATAAATACTAAAAACGAAGCTCACTGAAACTGCTCCTTGTTTTCTAAAAAACAGCATAGAGGAGTTAACCGAGGAGTAAAATACTGACTTCGTCCCTGGAGATTTAGTACGAGATGAGGACGGATATTTCCCCTGATTTCCTGACAACGGTAAGGATAACATCAGGATAGGTTAACATTGGATAAGCTAGCAGTTACAACGAAGCTAATATTTACTTTAAAAGTGGCCGAACTACCTGCGGAGTGATATGGTACAGTGAATCTGAAGTGACAAAACCCGTTGCCATGGGCAGTGGGCGTTAACGGCACAGCGGGCGGTTATCGAAAAAAATCCGCCCGCTGACGTCATTCAAAGTGAACTGGAGCTGCCGCAACATTCTAGAGGGCCGTAGAATAATGAAGAAAATAATATGGTTAAAATTGCAGTTATTTTTGTGGTTGTACATAGTTCTTTAGATTATGCATATTTTCATTATGTAATTTTACTTCTTTCATGCTAAAAAAGAAGAAATATTTGCAGTTGACACAATTTACTTTATGCTAGTATGGTAAATATGGTATTATTTTACTGGTTCAGATAAAATGGGACTGTAGCTTAGAGTCCTGCACTGGAGCCCTAGGCCCGAGGGCCCGAGGGCCCGAGGGCCCGAGGGCCGGGCTTCGGGTCGACGACCGTATAATTAACTCGGACACGGGCCGGGCCGGGCTCAGCCACTTTTATTTTTCAATTTAATTATTAAAAAAAACCCTGTGTTGTGTTTAAATGGAAACAATTGAACGCAGCAGCTGCTGCTCTCCCCGGCACCTCCCTAATATGGGCATACGGAAGCCTCCCTCACTATCCGATTCGCGCGACTTCCCGACATGGAGAACGACATAAAAACAAAGTTGAAATGGTGAATTGAAGAGAGTGAACAACACTAAGGGAAAATCTCTGTTCTGGACTAAGTTTCAACTTATTACAACCCTTCAAGATGAGCCAAACGGGTTTGTTCAGTGTGTTGTATGCAAATCTGTTCTGTCATATGACAACAAAAAAACAGGTTCATCACATTTTGAACGGGTATGTGGTGGATCCAGCAGCAACCACAGACCGAGTTCTCAAGCTGCTGATTAAAACATGAGCCCCTATTTTAACCTGCTCTTTTATGTCCACATTGATCTGTCAGAAACCGTTATTCACAGAAAAAATAGAATGCTGTTTTTTCTAACTGCAGAGCGTTATCCCATTTTCAGAGCAGCAGATTTAATTTACGAACGCACTGAATGAATATAGCGTTCTATCACGATAAAACATTCTTATGGGAGGTTAAAACAAACAAACAAAAAAAGTCGGGCCGGGCCGGGTTCGGGCCTAAGAATTCTGAAAACGTCTCGGACCGGGCCGGGCTGGGGCTCCACCCCCTCGGGCCAGGGCCGGGCTCGGGCCCAGATAATAGGCCCGTGCAGGGCACTACTGTAGCTGTGACCTCTGAACTAATATGGGTTTGATATTGTTTTACATCCTTGTAAATTTTCCACTTTGGAGCCATCTCACATAAAAAAACCCACAACAACCACAACAAAAACCTCTGTCCTACCTTCAGATTCAGATATGTTTTTTATTTGTGCACTTTGAAAGAAAAATCTATTCTACATGAGTAAAATGCCGCATTTTGTAATAATTTATTCCATTTTGCAATAGCAGGGTGTGGTATTAAAACTCAAGCAGCTGTTTGGTAAACATTCCAAATAGTTTATGACTTGGCTGGTAATTACACATATTAGACATTAGGACAATTTGAAATTACGGAAGTATTTTGGAAATAGAAAGTTTGTTGTTTGTTTAACCTTTTGAGGCAATTTCATATTAGTTTAAAATTAATCTTAGTGGATAAATTATCTGGTCAAAGCTGCTCTGTAAATAAGCAGAAGACACTTACGTTGTTTAACCTCTTAAGCCTCAAGAGGGTTTTCTGGCAAATTCCACCTAAAATGCATGCCCAAATTAAACTAAAATACAATTAAGAAACAAATAAAATATGCCTTACATAATGCACCATGTTATTAAATTTTCTAGAGAATAAAAAAGTTACAAGTGCATTTTGTAATAATCTTCTTAAAATGTAATAACTTATTACATAATGCAGCAAAATTTATTACAAATTGCGGCTTTGTTACAAAATTAAATGAAAAAGTTATTTTTTGGACGTTTATTACAAAATGCACTGTTATTACAAGTGCTATAATGTGACGTGTAGACACTGATTGTCGGAGTTGTCTCTGCATCATTAAATTATCAATGAGTGACCCACCATTTTTTTTAACGAAGAGTTATAGTGAGTGGTTTTTTAATTTAGTCTGTAATGCAATGATGTCAGTCCACAATTGTGGTAGTGAGGACAGAAATAATATGTCAGATCCATGCAAAATGAAGGAATGCAATAAAACAGCATTGTGTATGTCAACCAAAACAGGATAAATTTTAAACTCAAACATTAGAAACATGTCAAAATTAAAATGTTAAGAAACATCACAAACAAGCCAGTCTATAAAAATGTGTTTTGAGAAGTGATTTAAAACATATATTTTATTGTAAGACAGAGCTGTGCACAATTAATTGAAAAAATCTTACAATTTTCTTTGTTTCAGCTTCAGCGAATCACAAACAAAATTGATTTTGTGCCAGTAATGGAAAGTTTTGTTCTTTTGTTTCAGCGCCCAAAGAAGAACTCCTGAACATTTATGAATTTATGACATTCTGTAGGATTTTATTTTCCCATAACTATATGTTTTGTGGTAAAAACCCTTTTATGTGCAGTTTTTTTTTTTTTTATGAGAAGCAGGTACTATTCTGTTACAAAACTGTCCTTAATTTTGTTTAATATTTTAATCCAACATTTTCTTGCACAAATTAACAAAAAAAAAATGCAAATAAACCCACAAAACATAATTATAACCAAACTCAAGCAAAACAGTTTCATCATTTTCTAACTTTCTTCTTCCTTTTGTTTAATATTTTAACCAAACATTTTATGAGCACTGAGGTAAGCAGTGAAAGGAAAAGAAATGCAAGATGACTCATCACTACTGTATTTAACTGCAGCTCTTTGGAACAATGGTGGGAGGAGTACCCATCAATCAGACAGTATAAAACAGTCCCTCTGTCCTCTCGCACATCCACATTTTGTACACAGACTGTTCATTTCTATCTCTACCACCAGAGCCTTTGAACCAGCAACCATGACGACGACGCCGCTCCAGAATGCAATGGTCATTCTCCTCCAGATTTTTGACAAGTACGCCAGTAAAGAAGGGAAGAAAGACACCCTCACCCAAGGCGAGGTCAAGACTTTGTTGGAGAAAGAGCTGCCAGGAATGCTCCAGGTAGTGTACACCCACGTAAAAAACGGGATAACTGTGTTGATCCGGGTGATTAAAACATTTAATCTGACGTAATACAGTAGTGGAAAAAGGTTTCAGACAACTTTAACATTTCACACAATGTCAAATAGTATGAATATTATAATAATAATAATAATAATAATGATAATAATGATACTACTACTACTATTACTACTAATAATAATTTGACAGTTCAGAAAATACAGTAATATATTACTATAATATATTACATTGAGTCAATGTCACACTCACTTCTGCATGTGCTCTGATCTGTCCTGATTTAAACTGAATGTTTCAGGTGATGATAAAACACATACAGGTCCTGACATGTTGAAACCATCAAGAATTTACTTGTGTTATTTTTTTTTCATGTGAACAAGAAACAGAGAAATCCTTTTGTTACTGTCTGTCTGATAGAGCCACAGCTATTGAGACAAAAAACAAACAAACATCCACAAATATTTAATATATAATAATTAGAGCTGTCAAAATTAACGCAGTATTCCTGATTAATCAATCATCAAGATTAATCTGATTACAAATTTGAACAATTAAAGGAAAGAATTGTTTACAGTTGTTTTGTTGTGTTGAATAAATATGCTAATTGCATAAGCAATAATGCATTAATTTTGACAGCTCTAATTATTATATATCAAATATTTGTGGAAAAAGGTTGTTTTTTTTGTCTTGATAGACAATAGACAAAAGGGTTTCTCTGTTTCCTGTTAGCATGGAGAAAAAAAAAACGAAATTATTGACAGTTTCAACATGTCAGGACTTACATGTGTTTCATTATCAACCGAAACATCCACTTTTAACCTGGACAGATCACAGCACATGCAGAAGTGAGTGTGATTCAAACCCAAAACTAAAACAACAAAACTTAAGAACCATAAAGACTCCTCAGTGAAATCAAAACCCAAACAGACCCAGTCAGTTGGTGTCGCAGCGTGCGTCTGGAGGCGCTAATGGTGCAGATCTGAATAAGCGGTGTTACATCTATTGCACACCCTTTCTCCGCCCTCATTCCCACTTATGCCAGTGAGAGGAAAGGAGATTGAATGGAGGAGGGATACGCCAGTCTGCGCAGCGTGCTAAACCTGGAAAAGTCATCTGGATCCACCACGTTGACGCAGCGCAGACAGCTGCACCCTGCTTGTGCCACGTCTGCAAAACTAGACCCCCTATTGTCTAAAATGTTGACACTAAAACAAAGAGAAAACCTTGAAGTTGTCATTACTTATGCCTATAATGTAATTTTATTTACATTAAACCAAGAAGAAAATTCAATATTCATAGGGTGTGATACTATTATTTTACTTTTGATTATATTCAAGGATTTAATGATTTTTTTTATCATACCAGTTCACTTCTTAGGTACGAAATTTATACTTGGGTTTGGGATGGACACATAAATAATTATAAATTGTCTCATCATCTGAACCTGCTTTATCCTCACTAGGGTCATGGGGGTCACTGGGGGCCTAATACAGTTACAATGGGTGAAGGCGGGGTACATCCTGTATGAGTATGAGTCATATATAGACAAACAATTACTCTCACATTCACACCTAAGGACAATGTAGATTAATCAATGAATATAAATAAAGCTTAAAAATATAAACACCGTATAAATAAAATAAAATAAAATAAAATAAAATAAAATAAAATAAAATAAAATAAAATAAAATAAAATAAAATAAAATAAAATTAAATTAAATTAAATTAAATTAAATTAAATACAAATAAATAAAATAAAATAAAATAAAACTGTACAAGAGGACACAAGCTGAGATCAGCACAGTGAGGTTCAGGTTTGGGGGAGGTGTTATTTATAAGGTGTTTATCAGTCTGGTGGATTTGCATCATTTTATTGGTCTGTATGGAAACAAGTTCAACATGTTGGATTGTTAATATTTGCAATGTAAGTTTAGCATTTTTCAAATTCAGATGTTCCTTTCTCAGATTTTTCCACCACCAATCTCACATGATTATCATTAGTGTCCTGTCTGAACTAATTCTACTGGAAAATAATAATAACATGTCTCTTATGCTTCTATAAAGGACTTTATTTATTCCTCCAGTTCTATGAATCTCCTCAGTATAACAAAGGACGACACAAACTCAGTCATGTTTCAAAGCTGTTCATACTCACCAATATTGATCATTATTGATTGTTTCTGCAGTCGGCGAAGGACCCAGCAGAGGTGGAGAAACTTCTGAAAGGGTTAGACATAAACGGAGACTCTGAGGTGGACTTCAGTGAGTTTGGGGTGCTGGTAATTTCTTTCACCTGTGCCATACATGGACTCATTCACGGAAAGTGAAAAGGACAACCCAAGAACATCAGCAATGACATCAAATTCACATAGTAGTTGTTTTATGTGACAAATAAATATATGACCTGAATGTGTAGGTCTGATTACTGTGTGATGCTGTGGACAAATAAAAATGTAAAAAAAAAAAAAATTGTTTTGTATTTTTGTCATTTCTAAACAGAATATTTCACCACACTTAAAACCTCTTAATGCCTGAATTTAAATATAAGTATATATGAAAAGTAGGGCTGTGAAAATTAACACATTAAAGTGGATTCATTCATTACTTGCTACCTTTACATGACGTTTTTTCATTCCAAATTATTTATTCAGAATAAAATAATTCAGATTTAAAGCCATTTCTTTTGTGTTTACATGGATATGTTAATTTGGAATAAAAGTTTCCATGGAAACGGCTATATTCTGCTCTAGTTATTTGGGGATTAAGAGGTACAGACGGTTCTGATTGGACAGAACGACCACTTAACAATCACGTCCACTTCCTGGTTTGGATTCATTTCAACTAGTAACATGTTAGACCAGATACTATATGTGATTTTTTTTTAAATTTATTTTTGTGATAATTACAAAGCAGCAGGAGCATGTGCAGAATGACAGGAATAATGTTAAGGTGGAATTAACTGTTCACATGGTAGCAGAATTATTGAATTTGGAATTAAAATTGGTAAAAACCTGTGATTTTATTCAGAATTAAGGTTAATTCGGAATTATTATTTTCAACTGGAATTAGATGTTTACATGGTCATTTTTAAAGAGGAATGAACTTTAATTGGGAATTAAAGAGGAATAAAAACTCCCATGTAAACAGAGCTAGCATGGAATGATTAGAGGTGAAAGAAAAAAAGGGAAAGATGGGAGAAAGTTAGAGCGGGGAATGAGAGGGAAAATGATAATAATAATGACAACAACAACAACAACAACAGCAGCATAGAAATATATAATAATAACAACAATAATAATAATGCCATTAATTACATTTTCTGTAGAAATAGTTATAGCAATAGTTATCATTTGCTCACCTCTGTAATAAAAAGTTGCCAGTGCAAACCCAGTTGATTAACAGGTCACGGCATGTCTCATTGAAAAATGTGCAACTAGTAGAAATGCAAATGAGAAAATTGGAACCAACGGTTTTCAAGTGAGTGTCGCATAGTAAGAGAATGTACTTTAATATAATACATCATTCTGAGGTAAGTTTTAGGTGGTTTCAAAGGAGTTACAGTCTTAAACTAGTGGCCACATGATTGTACATTTAGAGGATAGTGGTGCAGTGGTTGCCTCACAGCAAGAAGGTCCCCGGTTCGAATCCCAGACCAGACCTTTCTGTGTGGAGTTTTCATGTTCCTCCTGCGTCTATGTGGGTTTTCTCCAGGTACTCCAGTTTCCTCCCACCATCCAAACACATGCACTCATAGGTTAATTGGTTAATTAAATTGTCCATAGATGTGATTGTTTGTCTATATATGTTCAGCCCTGAGATGAACTGGAGACTCATACAAGGTGTACCCCGCCTTCACCCATTGTAGCTGGATTAGACCCCCAGTGACCCGAGTGACCCCAGTGACCCTAGTGATGATAAAGTGGGTTCAGATGTTTAAAAAGATACTATTAATGTTATTAATTTCAGCAACAAGCATTTACCTCCTGGTTGTAAAACAGCCCCCCCCCCCCAAGCTGCTAAAAAAATTCTATTTGCACTAATTACTCTGTTTTTGCACTATTCATTCTGTTTTGTTTTATTCTGCTCCTTAGCTGTTTTTTCACTTATTTATTTTAGTATGTGTGCTCCGGAAGCCAAGCAACGATATCTCGTTGCCAAAAATCCCACTGTTGTGTTCTTGTGCAATGACAATAAAGGAAGCCTAAGTCTAAATCTAATTAATTTACAGGTAAAAATGTTTGTGCATAATAAGTATTAAAGAAAAACCATGTTATAGTAATGATATGAAATGACTGATATGGAACTAAAACAACAAAACCCATGAATATACAAGAGAACAACTGGAGAAGAACAGTCCGCTGTAGTGACCAGTGTACATCATAGGGTTAAATCAAAACAATTACAACACATGACTGTAATTGCAAGTGGATTACAATAATATTTACACTGGGCGTTGTTGTACGTCTGGGGTTGTGTTGCCACCCAAACACTTAACCAACTAATCTTGTGAAACCTGCATTTTTAAAAAAAAAAAAATCAGTGATCCCAAACCCACTTTTCAGATGTTATAAAAAGAGACACCTCTCGTCTCTTTATACACCTAACACATCCATCCTTCTGCTGACAGATCTCTAGTTTTGATCTTTACTATTATCCTATAAGACGACAACAATGAGTAGCCAGAACAGACTTCCATGTATCATGGCCGAGCTCATCAGCATTTTTGATGAGCATGCCAAAATCGAAGGTGATTCGCATACACAGTAAATTTTGCAGTGTTAAATCAACACTTAGAGAGTTTATTTAACTTCTTCTAGAGTGTATTTGGTCCCATTGTCTCCAAATTAACTCTCTAAGTGTTGATTTAACACTGCAAAATTTACTGTGTACCCTGACTAAAGCTGAGCTCAAGGTTCTGCTGCAGAGAGACATGTGCCAAATGTTGAAGGTATTTGCATTTTATTTATTTATCTAGATCGGGACAATGGTGTCATGTGTCAGGCTGTAGCATCGATGCTAGTTTTTCCTCATTTCTAGTTAAAATATGTCATCACATTTAAAATAAAAGATAATTAACTTTCCAGTGAGGTAATAAATATATATATTTTTTTTATACAATAGAAGTGGAAAATCTTATTTCAACCAATTTAACCAGGATAATTTTCGCTTCTTCCATTGGGTGATTTTATTTGCTTAATTCAAGAAAAAAAAGTGAAGCAAAAAAAAATAAAAAATCTGTGCAACAAGTGAAAATGATCTCGCTTAGATTTCTTGAATTAAAGATTTTTAAGATCTATTGTGTGAAAATAAGTTTTTATATCTCACTGAAAAGTTACTCTTTAGGTGATTATGGCTTATTGATGGGATATTTAGACTAGAAATGAGAAAAATACACTTGGGAACATTTAGATTTTTTCAATGACTCCATCATAAAGAAAGCTTAGACTGGTCAATATTGACTGTTGATTATTAACTATTGATTTTAAAGTCCGATTAGTCTGATGTAAGGGATAGAAAAGTTAGGAAAATTCAGATTTTACTCAGCGTTTCTCCCTAGTGAAGCTCAAAAGTCACTCTAAAAGGACGCTTTCTGCTTCCTAAGACAGGCCAAAGTAGTGACACTTGGAAAGATTTAAACTTTTTCCCCAGTGCTGTAGTTCCTGGGCAGGCTGATGTTCTTATTAAAAAAAAAAACAGGCATTAATAAAAAACATACAAAGAGCAGTGTTGTACAATGAACCACTGAACTAGCAGTAATAGGTTTTGACTGGCTCATTACATTATGAGTTGTTATATAACTGAACTCATAATGTCATATTACATTATGCGTAAAGACATTATTACATTATGCACTCATGATTTTATTACATTATAAGTTTAATATTACATTATGAACTTTTATTACATTTAAGTTATTACATTACGAGCTGTTATTACATTATGAGTTGCTGCAATAGTAAGTAATATAACTATATAGACAACATATTTACATAAGATTAAACATTTCAGACATATATTGGTTTTATTAATTTAACTCAATTTAACTTTTAGTTAGATTTCCCTGAAACTAGCCGACCAATCACAGTGAAGTATAGAGTCAGAGGGCGGGCGCAACAAAGTCAAGCTGCAACAATTTGGAGAAAAACAACAATAGAAGAAGAAGAACAATGGGTGGCCATTTCCTTTTATCAAAAATGAGTGAATAATGTGAGAAAATGTCAGCAATCATTAAATTATTTTTACAGAAGCAACAACAGTCATTAACTTCCATAATCCACCATTTTGTTTTAAAAATTATTGCAATAAAACAGACAATTACATAGTCATGTTACAGTTAGCACAGATGAGAACAGGTGACCGATACAAGTTAAAAAGTAATAAGAGTTTTTTTTCTTTTTTTATCAACAATAACAAGGGGAAAAAAAGTAAGCAAGCAAAAATAGGACAAGAGGAATACAAGTCAAAGAATATTTAGAGGTTTAGTGTTCTTATTATGTACACATTTTAAAGAGTTGGAAAGAGAGGTCATTTCTCAAATAAAAACATTAAAGATGGGCTTATTATTTTTGCCATTTCTGCTTATGAATGAAGAACGTAACTAAATTTTCACAAGATAAATTAGTAGGGTTTTCATAATAAAAGAAAATACCTTTAAGGGTGAAAGTATAATGGTTGTGCTGTGTAAAAAGCTAAAAACTAATGTCTGTAAGAAGTTGTTTAACAATATTAAATGTATAAGTGTATAAGTGTTTCATCATCATCATCATTATTAAAAACATTGACATCAGTGTATTTGGTTATATGTGACTGGATAGGATATATTGTATAAAGAATTTTCCATCGTCTAACTACATCATCCTAAAGATTATGCTGATTGGTCGTAGTACCGTCCTATTGAAAGACAACCTTTTAGCCCCGCCTCCCTTACCTATGAAGCGTTCCTAGACCTATACATGTAATGAATAGGGATAGAGCGGCTAAGCTAATAATGAAAAGAGAATGAAAAAGAAAACACAATTAAGTTTTCATACTGTTTTGGCTGATGTTTGCAGGGAGCGAAGGACAGTGGAGCGGTGGACAAAATAATGAATGACATGGACCGGAACAAAGACTCTGTGGTGGACTTTACAGAGTTTATATCCATGGTGGGTGCCATCACCTGTGCCTGCCACGGTTACATTAACAAGAAGTGAGCAAGGACGACTGAAGAATGAACAACACTGATACCACAGCTTGAAACAACTGTAATTTTTTTTTTTTTTTTTTGGCATGACTCAATAAAATGATTAATTGTGATTGACGATTGATTATTGTCTCATATTTTAATGCGAAGGCAGGATTTACGAACTTGAAACTATGTTCTTTGTGTTGTATTTGAACATATAAAGACCCAAACATCCACCATTATACAAGAACATCTACTGATCTAAATACCTGTTGATCCATTAATGATTAATCACAAATAATTGCTGTAAAATGCAGTTTGTTGTCTTGTCATGGTCATCATATATGGACACGCAAAAGTTTTGTAGTTACAGTGAAAACATAGTCATCTCCTACAAAATTGATTCACTGGTAAAATGATCAATGACAGTGATTTTGCTGGAAAAAAAAAGAAGATTTTTCTTCATTTTTCTAATAACCCTCAACTTTAATCTAAGCTTTTATGAATATCTACATGATCAGTGAATTACAAATAGAAAGTACATGATTTTCATTGAAACCATGTAAAATTCAGAGGATATTATTATAATAAATGGTCATAAATCACTTAAAGGGATAGTTCACTATTTTTCACATTCATTTGTATAGAAGCAGCGTCTTTACTCTGGTGCACCTACAGTGACAGAACTGAACAGAACTGAACAGAACAGAACAGAACAGAACAGAACTGAACTGAACAGAACCAGAGGTGTAAAGTAACGAAGTAAAAGTACTTCATTACTGTACTTAAGTAGATTTTTTTTAGGTATCTGTACTTTACTTGAATATTTATTTTTCTTGCAACTTTCTACTTTTACTCCCTACATTTTTGTGTAAATATCTGTACTTTATACTCTTTACATTCTCGTTACTTTTTCAAACTAAACAGATGTGACAGTATGAAAAATAAATCACCAGAGGAAAAATCAGAAACTGTGACTTTATATATAACAATTATATGACTATTGTCTCATAATTTTGACTTTTTCTCTTGCATTTTCTAAAATCTTATTGGTAATTTTTTAAAGAAAAAAAATCTCATTTTTATCTTTTTATCTCAATTGAACTAAAAACAATACAGTATCAAACACATTATTGACACAGTAACTCACTTTTAAAGGCTTTATTTTAGATACTTTTGAAACTTTTCAGATTTTTCTTGGTTAAATAAATATTATTACATTCATTTCATACTTTAATACAATTGTGAAAATGTACTTTTTTAAAAACTTTTACTTAAGTAAAGGTGTTGAATCAATACTTCTACTTTTACCAGAGTATTTTTTCACACCAGTAGCTGTACTTCTACTTAAGTACAGAATGTGAGTACTTTGAACACCTCTGAACTGAACTGAACTGAACTGGTTTAAAGGGAGTGCCTTACAAATTTCTACCTGTTTGTCAAGACATGTGGTTACATGTGGTTCATGCAGGTGCAGTGCATTAATAATAAAGACACGAAATGAAGGTACAATGTTTTTTTGTGTAGGTCCTTTACAACAGGATGTACCACACTGTCAGTAGATGAAAACTAATAAAAGTGTTGGTGTATAATGCCCTCTGCTGGTAAACAGACGTAATCAGTTCAGTACAATGTTTTGATATTTCATATTTATGCATTCATGTGTTTATCATAATGTCTTCTGATATCTGAGCTGTATTAAGAAGTCTATTAATTTATATTAAAAAAAATTAGTATTCGGATTCTGATTCAATGACAAAACAGCCGTAAAAGCATCTTTAAGTAAGTTATATGTGATCTGATCCCATAAAAGTCCAATCATCTACCAATGATCAAACCCGTCTACTGATTTAACATGTATAACTCAAAAATGAAAACATAATAACCTATAAATAATGATAACGCCACATTTTTTGTCATTGTTTTAGTGCAAAAAAACCCCCTAATATTAAATTATGAAAACACTTTTAGAATTTATCCAAATGCAAAAAAATTTTTAAATTTCATGAAGAAAATAAAAGCAATTTTAACAATATTTTTCCTCAATTTATCATTTGTCCATGTGTTTTATGGATCAGTTCTGAAAGACACTAAACTCTTAGTAGCAGAAGCAGAAAAATGGTTCAAATTGTGTCTAATTTTCTTTAGATATTCCAGATTACTCCTATATGTTCAGGTTATTCACATTTTATTTTAACAGGGTAGCTTGCAAATGTAAATATTTTAGTAATTTAACATTATTATCGCAGTTAAACCATGACAAAAATTTGAATTTGTCATCATTTATTGGCAAAGAAAAATACTGAGAAGAAAATATTGCATCATTTAATAAGTTATTATGCTCTTCATCCCACAGGACACATTGGAACCTTTGGGGGGGCGCATGTTTGAGACCCCTGATGTATAGTAATATCTGTTCAACCATTAACCTTATCAATATATCTATCATTTCATGGTTAACAGATGTTCAGAGGCTCTGTACTGTAGTTACCATGGAAACACTGTCATCTTCTACAACATTGATTCCCCAGTAAAACCCATTGACAAATAAAATAAAATAAATAAATAAATAAAAATGAGGCAAATAAAAGCAAAAATGTTAAAAAAAATTTTTAAAATAATAATTATTTTTAATTACAAATAAAATGCATTAATTAAAAATAAATTACTAACATAAAAAATAAGTACAAACACATTAAAAAATAAACAATAAAAATAAATAATTCCACATAACTGGTGTTTCTTTTCTTCCTGGCAGTCTTAGTTTTGGGTGAATTCCTCTTATTCGTTGCTCATTTTTCAGTCTTGTTACCAGTGACTCACTTCAAACTGGTTCAGAATGATTGTGATTTGTTCAGTGTGTGTCAGGTTCTATTGAAATTAAATGAGAAAATGTTGAGTTCATTTGTCTCCTACATTACAGGACTTGTCATGTGACTATTGTCTCACAGAGGTCATGTATTCTAGAAAGGGCAAACACGACTAATCAAATCAACCAAGTCAAGATGTGTGAGTACCTTTGACCTGCATATCACTGGAAAATGCAGAGGCTTTTCTTTTGAAATATTTCCAATTACTCAAATAGTAACAATTAAAGTAATCAAAAGTGTGCATGTACTGTATGACACGTCTGGTTTAAAACATTTATAAACACTGCACATTCAACAGGACGTGAAAAGAGGACATGTGGTCACCCTATTTACATGAATCTCCACTTAGAACTACATAAAAAAAAAAAAAATCAACTCCTTTTAAAGTTGAATCATAAATACTGGTAATGTTCAGATTTAGAAATACTAGACCTGTTGGTTTAACTACTGTGCCAGAACATTCTGTTCATTCATCTTTACAATCTGAGACCATAATAATAATGCTGGTTCTTTCTTTGTATATTTATCAAATGTTTAAATCCATCATTTTGAATGAAAATCTACTTTATTAATTATAATGACTCAATCTATTTATTTTTAAAGTACATATTAAAATTAGTACTTTTGTACATTTACTTAAATACATTTTTCCCTGAATACTTTTACTTCAGTACATTTCTGCCCCTGTATCTATAGTTTTATTACCCCACCTCTTGACTTGGGTTTGTTTTGTCCGTTTGTCTGTCTGTCAGGAATGTTATGTATTATTCTATGTCCTTCTAGAACATTGCGACAGCTCCCATTCACTTTGAATTTACTTTTAACCATTAATAGATAATTTCTTGGTTAATTTTCCTCATGATGATAGATTCAGAAAATTTTGCTCATGTGCCACAATCTAGAACACCCCCACATTTTAAATGGCTGTGACGCCCCTGCATTAACCTTTACACAACTACTGGACTGATGTTTTCATGAAAGGTGCAAAGTCATCCAGAATATATCCTATTAAATGTTTTGCCAATGTAGGTCAAAGGTCACAATCAGTCACCAGAAATATGTTTTTGCAGTGATAATAAAAAATCTGGCAATGTAGGTAAAATGTGTGTGAGGAGGGGGGGGGGGGGGTTGTCATGTTTGGCACCACTTATTTAAGTAGAGAAAAAAAAGTTCCTGTACAGACTAATGTTTATACTGATGATAGAAGCGAAGTGTTTAAGCAGATATAGAAGTCTGTGTTTACATTTCTTCAGTGAGGTCTATATCTTTTATTTGATATACAATAACTCATTTGTTATATATTATTTTAATGTTGTCATGACTGTGTTGCTGTAAATATATTGATATGTGGGAGGGGGTGGGGCTGTCTTAGGTTTATGTTATTTCTTTGTAAAAATGTAAAAATGAATAAATAGATATTTCAAAACAAAACATTAAATTCAATGTCCAAAGGCATAAAAAAATTCAGTGGATGGAAAAAAGTAAGTACTTTGTCCACCATTGGCTGCATAATATTTATTTACATATTTATTTTATTGTGATTCTGAAATTAGCACGTATTATTTGTCTTTATCACATGCTTTTTTTTGTCTAATGTCTGATGCTACATGTAAATATAAATTACTTTTGTAATAATTTCCACCTACATTAACATTAACATTGTGTCTTAGAGTCCAATAATAGTGGCCTAACTCTGTACTAGTCGTTACTTCTATGTATATATTTATTTCCATTAAACACTGACAGTTCAGTGGTTCGTGGTTATGGCCTTCCTGTTTGTCTCTACTCTCTCATTGGTACTAGTCCAAAACTGAACACAGGCTACTTCCTGTGAGCACACATTTTCACCACCTGTCTTACAAACTGCAGAGTATATTTTAGCCTGATCAGCTTTACAGAAAGAGAGATTATATGTAATTATGTTCATTAAAAACTCTGTTTCTATGACATAAAATCTGTAGGGGGGTAAGATAGTTGTGAGTCAGGTATAGTCTTGGGTCAAAGTGGGTGATATTCAGATTAACACAGCTACTGAAGAAGGGTGTGTTCTGGTGTTTGTTGCATCAGTTTGTTGTTAACGGTAAGAATACTGTCGTAATTCACATATAACCATCGGTGAAGTTTCACTGGAACTCACTATTTAGTAGGAAACATCGTGTTTGACCCTTCAGTATAAAAGCACAACTGGTTGGAATATTTAACAATGTTGATTTTTGAATTGGTGGTACTAAAAATAAATAAAAGAAATAGATAAATAAATAAAAACCTGCCACACATACAGTATGCATGACCTCTGAACTGCAACAGGGATTTAATCAGGACAGGGAATTATAATCTCTTGTTCGGTCTTGCCTCTAAACAGGCAGTGGCATTTTAAATATTTTTATTTATTTATTTTAACAGACTTTTTTTTTTAATTTAAAAAGTACAAAGCATGTTGGCATTGTAGCTTGTACTATCTCTATCTCTCTCTCTGTATCTATATATCTATATCTATATATATATTTATTTTCTATTACTACCCCCTTCAGCTTTGTTGGTGAACTACTTTAATATGCTTTTTTAATCCAATGGTTCCCAATTGTTTTGCCTCCTGACCTTATTTTAACATCAAATATTTAATTTCTCATGTAATTTGTCAATTTTAGATTTAATTTGTCATTCATTTGTAATTTTTCATTTAAAAACAGGTAGATTTTTTTTGTGAAATTCATTTGTTTTTCATCATGTAATAATTTGCTCTACTACTGTATGTTGCAAATCAAGATTAATTTTCAATGACATTTAGTCTATATATAATGTATATTATTATAAACAGAGGGAGAAAAGCCAGGTGTAGATTACTGCAAAAAAAGTGAGAATTTGATTTATTTATTTTTAAATTTCTCAGTCCAGTTTGTATTTACAAGGCTGACAATTAATACTGAACAAACAATAACTTAAACTATGAATGATGAAAGAGCTGCACAATCTGAAACTGACCACAATGAACATTTGACCAATAAAATGTACCTCAGTTTGTCACATCTGTTACAGATTGTGATTGTGTCTCTAAACTCACCATATATTTTTTTTTTTAAATTTTTGACCAATTACTAGAAATGTCAGAGGACCCCTTATGAATCCACATGAGGTCCTGACCCCATAGTTCAAAACACTGTTTTTAATAATAAAGTAAATATATGTAAAAATATTAAAAAGTAATAAAACAAAGTGGAGGAAATAACATTGTGTGTTCAAAGACTTGTAGAAACGACTGCAGAATCTCAGCCTGTAATGAAGTTTTGTCGTCTTGAGGAAGGAAAAGACAGTGTGGTTTTCACACATATCTGCAAAATAAGCATTGAAGAAATGACAATGCCCACTACACCACTTCTCATGTTTGTATGTGTGAAATGTGGGTGGGAGGACCTCAGAGCGCCGACGAGAACACCAGTCACTTGTCAGACGCTCATCACTGTGACAGGATGAAGCTTCTGCTCAGCAGCATGCTCTTCGCCTCTCTGTGTGCCCTCTCATCATGGAGTAAGTCAAACCAAAAGTGTGTTTGTGTGTTGAATATGTTCATACAGTCACGTCTTTAAAGGCAGAACTATGAATCCTAATGGTTCACATTTGATGACAATGACAGTGGATGTAATAGAAGGTTAGAGTGGTCCATGTCCTGATGTGTCTGTTGATGAAGCACATAGACAAGGAGGTCACTATTCTTGATTTTTTACTTCTTTACAGGTGTTTCATCAGAGACGCTTATGGTGAATCAGAGTCCTAATACCACCGTGAGAGAGGGAGACACTGTTAACATCACCTGCTGTTGGAAGACGAGACGTGAAAGCCAAGGTTTTTGGCCTACGTGGTGGAAAAATGAAAAAGAAATAAAAAAGAACCAGAGTATCAACGGAACTGAGAGATTATATCATAGTGGAAATGGGCCTCAATGTTCAATTCTGACACTTAAAAATGTCACAAAAGAGGATTCAGCGAAATACATCTGCGAAGTGACTGTGGACATACCAATATTACAGACGATATTTGGAGAAGGGACAGTCATCATCGTTACAAGTACAGATAACGTAACTGAACAACATAATGGTGAGTGTTGAAAGTCTGCAATAAGAATCTGTTAGTAAATACAGAAATCTATATTAATTGTTTTTCTTAGGAAATCAAACTGAGGATTCCAAAAGCCTTCCTAAATCTATCTACATCCCCCTGGCTGTCGTGGCTCCTCTCCTGCTCATCACAGTCATCAGTTTGTGCTGTCTGCGAAGGAAACAAGGTACAGAAAGAAAACATCAACACATTACTGATCAACAACAGATAGGTCGACTTCATTCTTTCCCAGTCTGTAACACTAAAACACATCTGCTACACATCATTAAAATAGGCTGTCTTTTTGGATTTTTTAAAAAGTTTTATATAAAGTAATGTCAATTACAGGAAACTGGGGGTTGATATTTTTAGTTGCAAAGTTTAAGCACCGAAACTATTTAGTTAGTCATGGTTTGTCACAAAAAATATGCTTTTACAAATTTTAACCGAGTGTTAAAAAGCCTTTTTGACACAGAGTTTTGAAAATATGTGGTAGAATGTAAAGCCTCAGCACAAATAATGTCAGACTCTCAGTTTGTAATTTTTTGCTTGGTTTGAATGAGCATACAGTATATTATATACACATATATATATATATATATATATATATATATATATATATATATATATATATATATATATATATATATATATATATATATATATATACATATATATATATATATATATACATACTGTATGTTTTCTATTGATCATAATTTTTTTGTTCAAGAAAATACAGGAAATATGTAACATCCTTGAAAGACACTAAATAACGGAACATAATCGGTTCTAAAGGTTTGAGTTTTGTGTGACCTCTGATCATAAGAACAAACATCTGATACATAATTGAATTAAACCTAGTATAAAACATCATACAATTAATACAATGAAAATCATTTATTCTTAACAAAAGGGTGAAAAGGAGGGTAACACTAAAATACAATTACTATTATTTATAAAATTTGGTTTTTTTTTTAATACATGAAATGTTTGTTTTTACGGCTGTATATACTTCATATATATCAGATTAAGAGAAATACATGTGCGGACATTGGAAATTTACTGGACAAAAAAATAATTATATATTTTACATTACTCATCATCGGATCTTTTCATAATATTTGTATTTTTTTGTATATTGTATGTTTTTAGCTTAACCCATAAAGACTTATTGCTACTTTTGTGACAGTACACAAATATATTTTTCTCTCTATTTACAATTTTATGATTAATAACAATAGAACACTTTAAAAAGGTTAGTCTCTATTTTACATATTTCTGTGAAAATCAGTTATATTCCTGTATTTAATGTACTGATCATCTACTTTAATCATCATGCTGTAACTACATATGATAATTATTACACCAAAAATAGAGAAAACGTAAGTAATGGTGACTTTTTCAGCACAATATAACATTACCTGTATAAAAATCCATCCATCCACTGTCATTGATTCAACTCCATGGTTTTACTGGAGAATAAATGTAGAAGATGACAGTGTTTCCATGGTAACTACAGAGCCTCTGAACATCCAAATGGATCATATTTGATGACCATGAAAAGATGAGTAACTGTACTTTACACCGATTATTGACATGCGTTAATAGTATAAGTGGGTCTAAAGTTATTAAATATTTTGGTAACGCTTTATAATACCTACACACAATCCACTATGTATTAACCATTATGTAATTGGTTTGTTCATTATTAACCATATTAACCATTTGTTACCTATTTGTTAATGCTTGTAAATGTATTTATACACAATTTATCATAAAGCATTTGTTCATACGGCTACAAATGGTTAGTTTATAGAGCAAATGCTTTATATATCATAAACTGTGTATTAACAAATGGTTAATACATAAAAAAAACATTAATAGGTAATAAATGGTTAGTGAATTGTGTGTTGGTATTACCAAGTGTTACCAATATTTTATATCAGCAGATGGTTTTGGTTCCTCGTGGATGTTTGGGACTTTATGGGTTAATTTTTGTTATTATTTCTCTCCCTTATGGCGTAACACTGAAAATATCCCTGTTGTGCAACTATGACACAATAGCGTACAAAACCTGGGAACAAAGTGTGTCTAAATAAATGTAAGTAACTCAGTATGTGCAAGTAAATAAAAAAAGTAGTGACTAGCTGTTATGTTGACAGTTATTATATATATATATATATATATATATATATATATATATATATATATATATATATTATATCCAGTATTGATTAAGTTACAGCGTGATATGCCTATGCTTGACACACGCTGTTACAGAAGTAAATTTTGCAACATGTCACCTTTGACCTCCAGACATCTCTAAAACTATTGATCCTAGGTAATAACTCTAATTATGAGAATTGTAGAAATCTTCATTCTGCATCATTTGGTACCAATCTGAACATTCTGTGACCCTCCATCCCTGAGTTTTAACAGAGAATGTGATTTTGACCTTTTAGTTAATTGTGACCTTGATGAATCATTACATCTCATGCGCATTAGCTTTATGTATACGTCTCTGTGGACACATACAGTCATTACAATAATCCATAATCCTTACTACTAATATTTCATAACACTGAAAATGTCCCTGTTGTGCAACTATACACTAAACATGTAAATTTAATATTTTATACATGTAATTTTACATTTTATATATATCAATTTACATTTTATGTATGTAAAACTTACATTTTATATGTAATTTAACATTTTAAACATGTAAATGTAACATTGAATGAAAACAGTAAATGGATTGACCCTTCCATAGACCTGTATGGTGCCTAAAGTGGGAGTAATTTAGGATTCATTGTCTTCAGTGTCTTGTAAAAACACTTGAACATGTGAACAGTTGGAGCTGGGATTCAAACTGCCAACCCTTTGGTCACTTGTTGATCTCCTCTGCAAACTAAACTACAGCCACCTGTTATTCTATATATTTAACATGTTAATTTGTTAAATGTTTAGTTCTTTCTAAACTTCTTAATAAGCTTTTAATTTAACGTATTCTTGCAATTTAAATGGCACCACATTGTTTTTCAATTTACACTTTTATTTTCTCAAAACAATAGAAATACATAAGTTCTACATATCAATCTGGTTTTGTAAATATACTCTTTAAAAAAAAAAAAAAAACTACATTTGATTTAATTGTGAAAAACTATCCAGAAGAAAATCCTTGAATTAAGTTAATGATATTGTAATAAAACCGGCTTTTAGTTTCTTGGAGGTGGAAATATGACACATTATCATTTATATCATTTATATCATTTATCATTTCATGTCATTTCTGATCCAAGTTCACTGGTTTTCTGCCACAGATTTACAGTAAATAACTAGAAGATACAGAAAAGAAAAAGGAAAGCAATGTAACTTGAAATAGTAGCAGCATTAGTGTTATTAACAAATAATGTTAGACCAGAGTTCTATACCAAACATGTGGCCCGGGGGTCAAAATTGGCCCACCAATGGGTCCAATCTGGCCCCTGGGATGAATTTATGAAACACAAAAATTACACAGAAGATATTAATAATTAAGGAAATTAAAATAATTTGACATCAATTCAAGCTATCATAATATACAATAAATTATGAAAAATGCTAAATTTCTTCTTTGTTTTGGTGTAAAAAAAAAAAAGGGAATAAATAAATAAATGTACTAAAAAATTGAAATGTGGAATTTTCGTAATATTGTGAACGTTACTAAATATTGTGTGTATTTATAAATCCACTGTTATCTTTAAGTTGTGATGCATATGTATAAATGATAAACTACATTTAGTATTTATTAAATTTATTGTTAATATTGCGCTAATTTTTCTTTAGAATTTTCAGGTTGTTCATGTTATGTTCATATACAGTTCATACATGTAAACATTTTCATTATGGAATTTCATTATTTTTACTCTAAGACAGATAAAACTTTAGAGTTGACATTATTTCTAAGTTTTTAATCCTATATTATTTCAATTATTTTACTGATGTGGCCCACTTTATACCACATTAGGCTGAACGTGGCCCCTAAACTAAAAAAAGTTTGATACCCCTGTTCAATTATTGATCAGTCTGTGTTTGTGTTTGTTCAGGACAAGCGGCCAGAGTGATCTACGAGACTCCCCATTTTGACTCGGAGACCCAGGAAATGGATAAACATAGTGAAAACTCCTCCAGAGGCTCGTCTCAGTGGGTAAGTCCTTCACAATCAAGTTTACAAAGAGGGTTTGTGGTCACTGCATCCACACATTGGAAAAGCAACAAAACCCCCCCCACAAAAACAACAACAATCAACAGTTAAACATACTAATACTTTCCATTTTAACCCCATTGAAATACTATTAAATTAAAAATGTCAACGTTTGTTATCATCTGCCTCCTCTTCCCTTAAAACACCCAGACAGCACTTGCTAAAAAGTAAACACATGCAATAAAAAAACTATTATTACATCATAAAAATCACTCATATTCACTATTTACAGCTTCAAAATATCTATAAAACGTCTCTCAATCACTGCAGAATATTATAATATATATATAATATTTCTGGTTCAGTTGGTAGAGCAGGTCGTCCAATGATCGAAGGGTTGTTGAAGTGTCCTTGGGCAAGACACTGAACCCCAATAGGGTCAGGCAGCACCGGTGTATTGGCAGCAGGTGTGTGAGTGTGTGTGAATGGGTGAATGGGAGGAATTGTAAAGCGCTTTGGGCACAGAGTGGTGTATAAAATGCACTATACAGTATAAGTACAGTCCATTTACCATATAAACCCCCCCCCCTTTATTATCTAGGTGGTAACCTCACCAACTAACAGCTTAACCACAAGTCCATGTAGTTGTAGATGTGACATTCTGAAGGTCGTGAGGCAAACACAGACAGGAAGTCGACTAAACAGAGGTCTACTGGACTCAATAAGGACTAAACTTTATACTTGCTTTTGGAGTCATGGAAGGATCTGGATGTCATTTGATATAACTTACAGTAAAAATGATTAAATTGCATAAAGTAGGGGTGTCAAAGTCCAGTCCTCGAGGGCCGGTGTCCTGCATGTTATTTGGATATTTCCCTTTTTCATATGATTCAGTGAAGCCTGAATACAAATAGAACAAAATTAAAGAAAAAAAAGAAAAGAAAAAAAGAAAATTTAGTAAAATAAACCAAAAAATTAACAAAATTAACAAAAACTAATAAATATTTACAAAATGATAACATGGAGAAATTAGCGAGAAAAAAAGTACTAAAATGAAAAAAAGAACTACTGTATAAAGAATAGTTTAGTTTAAATATTCAGAAAAGTTCAACTGTTTTCCTTTTTTTTGTTCATGGAACAGGTGTCAAAAGTAAAACTAATTTAGTAAAAGGAAAAATTCAAACTATTGGGACCAAATTTCAATAGTAGTTCTCTTTTCTTTTTTGCAAAATTTCCGAAGTTATTTATAATTTTGTAAATATCCATTAGTTTTTGTTCTTTTTGTTGCCCGTTTGGTTTAGTTTTCTACATTGTTTTTTATTTTAGAATTTTTTTTTCGTTAAATTTGTCCCATTTGTGTTTCACTTTCTTCATGTTACTAATAATTTTGTCAGTTTATGATTAATTCTTGTTCATTTTTATTGATGACTTTGGCCATTTTTGTTCATTTTGTTGCTTACGTTAATTCTTTTTACTGTTAAAGTCTCAGGAATTAAAGGATTCAAGTGGGAAATATCTAAAACATGTAGGACACCGGCCCTCGAGGACTGGAGTTTGACACCTATGGCATAAAGTCTTGTCTCGTCATCTGAACCTGCTTTATCCTCACTAGGGTCACGGGGGTCACTGGGGGCCTAATCCAGCTACAATGGGTGAAGGGTTAGGGTTAGAGTGAACACCCTGTAAGTTCAGTTCATCTCAGGGCTGAACATAAATAGACAAACACTCACATTCACACCTATGGACAATTTAGATTAACCAATTACCAGTGCATGTGATACACAAGGAGGACATGTAAACTCCACACAGAAAGGTCTGGTGTGGGAATAGAACCAGGGACCTTCTGTCTGTGAGTCCTAACCACCGCACCACCACCACCTGTAGAATAAAGTCAATAAAGTAAAACATTTGTAATAGTTGCCAGGACGTGGACATTAGTGATCCTAGAGGGAACCTTAAACCCTCTAATGAGAACATAGTCTCATGTTTTCTACTTATCGACTGATTAGCAAAATCTATTTTTCGTGTTTCTATGAAACTGGTCGTAAAAACAAGACACAGAGTTAAAAATTCAAACCTGAAAAGAGCTGTACTATATATATTATTTGTATGTAATAGTCACATCGTAGGCCCTGCAATTATTATTAGTATTATTTTTAAATGTATTATTTATTTGTATGTATTTATTTAATTCTATATATTTTTTTTATGTATTTATTTTTAAATGTTTTTTTTTTAAATTTACAAGAATAACACTGAAACATATGTATGTGTATCGACCACTAATCTGTTTGATCACTTGCGTTGACACCACACAGCCGTTATATACTCCTGAATATTTTTCCAAATCGTAATATATATTGCAGTGTTTAAAAAAACCTGAAATATTAGGGGTTTTTTTTCTAATATTGTGCAGCCCTAAACAGTTAATTGTGCTTTAATATTATTCCTGTCGTTCTGCACATGCTGGTGGTCTCATCACGACGACGCACATATTCCACTGTCGCCATTAGTTTGTTGATTGTGGTCTAACATGTTAATAGTTGAAGCAAAACAGGAAGTGGACATGATGGGTTTTCTTCTGGTACACCGTAAACCCGAATAAGTTAGCAGAACTCCAAAAATTTAAGGCAATCAATTGCCTCAATTATTTTAAGTTGATGAAACTTAAAAAATACAAGTTTCCAGAACTTAAAATATAGATGCTTATTAAAGTATACTTAAATTAATACATTAATTATTTAATATTCTATGGTTCTGTCAGTCCTACTGGGAGACCAAGTCAGGGTTCAGTGTCTTTGGGGTGCTTTGAAATTATATTTCAGCATCTACTACATTAGTTAAGTTTTTTTTTCCAATCATCCTTATTTGAACAATAGAAATAACAGTACAATATCAGTATTTAATGACTTAATTCCACTCAGTTGAACCTCATCTATGTTTTTCAGTTATGTTCAATTATATCCACAATAGTTCCCCTTAAGAAAAAATATGAATTGAAAGTACTTAAAAAGAAAAACAGGTGACAGCAACTGAATACATTTGAGTTAGTAGTACTATTTCTGAAACTTTGAGTATTCACAACTGAATATATTTAATTATTCTGAACATTTGGGTTTACACAGTGTAGACATCCAGACAGTAACTGACCAATCAGAAGCCTCTGTACCCCCAGCTCTTAAAGCCCAGTTAACAACAGCAGAATACACCCGCTTCCCATTATTTGGAATTAACATAACCATGTAAACATGAAAGAAATAGCTTTAATTCTGAATTATTTTACTCCAAATAAATCATTTGGAATAAAAAAAAAACATATAAACATCACACATAAATATTATACTGTGATGACACTTTGTGTTTCATTGAGGATATGCACATGTCAGGAATCATTAAATTTTTTAGAATAATTAGTTATTTTGTCAGAATATGGCGATAAATGTTACGTTTTTCCTCAACCTTAAGGTCACAGGAAATATATCTTAAGAATGTTTCCCAAGGTGTTTTTGCATCTCGAGTTCACAGAATGCTATTGTGAAGAGAGGTGTGAAAATGGCAACGGGGCGTGTGTCAGTGGTGGAATGGTGTGAATCACCTCTGTATGACTCTTCAAACAGTGAAGCAAATAAATAAACACTACGGGTTAAAGTGTGAAGCTGCACCAGCCACAGTACCATTTAAAATATACAGCAAAATAACACAGGGTATTTAGACATGAAACTGGATTACAGTGTTTTTGGAGATTATGTTTGCAGTGTTTTTGATCTAATGGCTCATACGCTGGAATGGTAAAGTTACTTTTTTTTTTTTTTACCCATGGGTAGATTCATTTTGCAGACTAATTGTATTCGACATAATGACAAAACATATTAAACATGTTAGGAAGTGTCAAGACGAAACATGCTCAGTGATCCATCATCCATCAATACAGAAGCAAGTAAAAAAATTAAATAAATGAAGCAATAAAAATATGTCTTTCCATCTTGTCTGGCGTTTGTTACAAACAAACAGTCAAAATTTCTTGACGATTGAGCGATTTATGACAACTTTAAATGTATCATCACATCATTCCTCTATAGAAGTAATGAACTGTAGGAGCGAGTGGCCCCAATCCAAGATGGCCGCCCTGCAGGCCCGCCCCTTGGGTGGGCCTGCAGGGCAGTCAATGAGGCATCTATGTATATATATCTATCGTTAGAACACTGATGAATGAGGGTTAAAAGCTAAAGAAAAGCATTATGGGTAATTCCCTCATAGTCAATGGAATGCTACGTACAGTACATATATGACTTATTTACATATATTACAGTAAATGTACATAGTATTTATATCTTGGGGGTTTCGGCTTCCTTTTGTAAATAGAATTTTCTTTTGTCTTGAGATGAAAAACTGACGTAAAGGTTTTTCGTTACTTGGATTATTTGTTAGCTGGGCCTTTCATAAGTAGAGGTACCATTGTACGTGTGTGTGTGTGTGTGTGTGTGTGTGTGTGTATATGCCTAATTGAAAGTGAAAAATTACTTTGGGGTCATGGGGGGAAAAAAATAAATAAAAAAAAATTAAAAATTGATGTATGTTAAAAAAAAAGGTGAATAAAAGTGAAAAAATAAACATATTTTGCATGCATTTTTTTATGTTCATCCCATTCAAAACAAGTCTTCAAACCATAATAAAAGCTTTCTTTTAATCATGGATGTTTTGTTTTAAATAAGATAACAACATTTATATCCTGAAGACAGAAAACTTATCACTATCCAGAAATGTATGTTGCATCTGTATTTGTTTGCATTGCTTTGTATTGTGTTGTATTTTTTTTTTTGTCAATGCAGCTTAAAATGTGAAACCAAAATTCTCTCATGGTGACTATTAAATATTTTATCTCTTCATAAACTGGTGAACAATAAAGAATAAAATCAAACAATCTTACACGTATTCAGAAAAATCAAGCCGTGTGTTAGAAGACCACACAGGTGTTTTGCAATATTAGTCATTTTACATAGAATGACAACATTTATTCGCTGTCGTCACTTCAGTTTGACCAATAACCAACATCCTGTTTTAGTGCCCGTCACAGACGCTTACACTGATATTTACGTTTATCAACAGACGTCATTGAATAAAAATTATTTTTGAGCAGCACAGGGTGGTCTGACACATGCTGACATTTCATTTTGTGTTTTTCTCTTAGTGTCAGGTACCAGTGTATGAATCTTTCGACTACTTTGAAGGAGTGGAGTCGAAACAAAGTGGATGAGGAGCTGCTTTTCATCTCACTATTTCCTATTGTTCATATATATATATACTGTATGTTCCTCATGTACATTCATTTATCCAACTTCACCTCTTATGTAAAAAGTGTAAATATTTTCCCATGAATAAAAACTTTTCAGTAATTGTTTTTTTTTTACTAAAGATTGTGTTTGTATAGTTATTTCTGTATCTAAACACATTATAGATCTATATAGTTTAATGAGTTGATTGCGCAACAGCAGGTTAGCAGGTCTCACAATGACTTCAGAAATGAGGACGTTCAGTGGAAACTGTGGTGTCATGGGGTCGTTGCATAATAGGTCAATGACAGGAAGTGGAACCGGTGTCTGTGGTAGGTTGGCTTTGTTTCTCAACTGCCGTCTTGCGTGTGAGTTCATTAAACAATCCAAAACAGCTTCTGATGGACATTTGCTGTAAACAATTTCTGCACCACTTTCACAAAACCACATCGGACTTCCACACGAAACTCTAACTATCCTTTTTGTGCATCATACACTGTAAAAAAAAATTTAAAAATAAAGAAAATAAAATCAAGGTGGTTCAACTTATAAATTAAAGTTCACCAGCTCCCTTGAAAATGTTAATTTAACTTCATTGTTTGAACTCAGATATTGAAGATTTCATTCACTACAGTGTTCTCGTTGTCCCAAACTTTATTTTTAAAGCTATGAAATTTGATTGAACTAATCATCACTTGTTGATCCAGTTACCATTTTAACCCTTTAATACATACTGGTCACTACAGTGGACAGTTATTCTACAGTTGTTTTACTTCCATATCAGTCAGTTCATATTATTACTGTAACTGGTCTGTTCTTAATACCTTATCTGCACTAACATGTTTACATGTTAATCAATTAGACAGTAATTAACAGTCTTCTTAAACAAAAACTGCATTAAAAACATCTTATTTCATAGTGTTCTGAATTGCATTTTAAATACATGTTTCTTTGCTTCAAAGGTTAAAGGGATAGTTCACTATGTTAACATGCATTTGTATAGAATCAGCTTCTTTACTCTGGTACACCCACAGAATAGAATAGAATAGAATAGAATAGAATAGAATCCTTTATTGTCACATTAATTATTGTTGCCAATATATACTGTGAAAATTAGTTTAGCAGCTCCACATGGGAGTAAAACACACAAGTATAAAAACAGTATAAATAAATAGTATAACTCAGTTAAAAATAAATGAATACATTAAAAGCAGTACTTGTGCATATCTTGAGGTAGCTGTAGATTTATATCGTGTAGACCACTAAGTTCATAGTGCAAGGGGTGGGGGGGTATGGCTTATACAGTGACTTACCCCTGACAGTGTCCTGTGAGTCGAGTTCTGGTCCAGTTTTGGTCAAAGTGATGGAAAGTAGTCCCGGCAGGTTTCCTGGGGTCACAAAAAATAAAACCTGTGTCTTCTCAAAACAATATGTGTTTGAATGAGTGATTTATGTGCACAATAAAACCACCATTGAACAAAATCCAACACCTCGTAAATGCTTTGAGCTACTTTCTCTCAATAGTGATCAATGTGCGTTGTCGCTGCTAACAGCTGTGCGCCTTAGAAAACTACTTTCATCAGTTGTTCAGCAGTGTTTGCAGCTGTTACGTACAGGTTAGATTAGTTTTACTGATCCTCTGTAAAACTGGATGTGGAGGACAAGAGGCTGGTGCTCCATGGCAGAGGCAGGGCCCTGTCATTCTTCTACAGACCACTGGGAGTCTCTGGAAACCTATGGGGGTGGTGTCCTCTCCAGGGATGGGTGGTACTCTGTCTGCAAATTAAATAAATCAAGAATTCAAACTTTAAATTTTTGTCATGCAAATCACTAATTCTGATATTAAACATGTAATCAGGATAGTTTTGCTAAATATTAGGGCTGTTAAATTATAAAAAAATATTTAATCAGATTAATCACAGGGTTGCTTTGGATGTATTTTGTTCCATTATAATCAAAACACTTTGTTGGTGGACTGTTCCGTCTCTCTTTTTTTTTAAAGTTAAATTTCCCACAAAATATGTAAGAAACTCAATATGAAGAAAAAAATTATAAACATGTTAAAATCGATAAAATAATATAAACAAAAAATCTTGTAAAAATGCAGGAAAAAAATGTGGGAAAATATCCAAAACCTATGCAAAAATATGAATGCATATGCAATTGCCATGTTTAATCAATACATTTAATAGTTTTTACAAAACAACTAAACTACTCTTGCATTTAATTGCATTAAAACTTTTAATCAGATGAAACATGATGATGGATTAATCAGTGTTAATACATTAATTTTGACAGACATACTAAATGTACATATTTAATTTTAATTCAGGCCAATCATGTCCTTGTATCAACTACCAATACTGTTTCAGTCAAGCTTCCAGGCCAGTCCAATAAACTTTATTTTAATGCTGGTTCCTTTGAGGCTATACTGACGTTATCTACATTCAAATGTCTCCTGGACAATTAAGGACAGACAACATTACTGTGTGAAACAAGTCCTCACCCTGTGAGCTCAGGAAAAGGTTTTAATTTTCACCACAAATAGTGACATTTGGAGTTTCCGCCCTTCAGACATGGCACAAAAAACACAGCAGTTTATATAGGGCATTAATTATGGTGACAGGCCATACAAATAATTTCCTGCTGCCATGAAATATACCTTTGTTACATTAAGATATTCAAATATCTGATATAAAAAGGCAGATATATATTTTTTAATTTAATATTTAACGTACTGTATTACATATTTGTGTCATGATGGGTGAGGTGGCAATAGGGTGACCACCTGGCAATAAGCCCAAGGGGGGACAAAAGGTTTGTTTTGGGGGGACACTGTGGGACACCGCACATTGTTTCCCATTTCTAGTTCATAGCACCTTACATGGTATATTAATATTGCCCTATTCCCCTAACTATGATGTACGCTGTATTATTTGTTAAAATAAAGATTCAAAATATTTAAAACTTTCAATGAATTAACAGATGCACATCCGCTTACAATTTACTTTAGCTATTTAATTTTAGGGTATCAGGAGGGGCAGAAAAAGTCAAAAGTCTCTCTTTTCAGTGGATTACCAGGAATTATAGTGACTCAGCACCACAGGTTGATTGGTGCTGGTGAGTCAGTTTCTTTCTCCATGTTTGGAAGTGCGCGTTCCTTCCCTGTGTGTCTCTGCACGTGCGTGTGGTGTCATGACAACAAGTTGACAACAACCTAGTCAACTCTTCAACTAAGGGGTGGGTGTGGCGACAGTGGCGGGATGAACTGTCAAATGATGTTAGTTTGTTTGGCTGCCTGGGGCTCGGGGAGATAGAGGACCAACTTTTTTTTTTTTTTTTTTTTTAGCAAACATTGATTATGCGGGACACGGTCTCAGTTAGCGGGACGCGTGAATTGAGTCTCAAACGCTGTACGCGCACGCGCTTCGCGGGACGGGTGGTCACCCTAGGTGGCAAGAGGACTAAGATACCTGGTGCTGAATGGAGAAATTATTTAATGAAAACAGAAGCAAAAAAATGACAAAAAACAGAAAACAAAACCTGGGGAATGATCAGTGAGAGTCCATGGTGATGAATGAAATGTCCAGGTTAAGGTGACACAGGAAATGGCATGGTGTTCATATTATGTAGGTGACAAACTGCTTAAACAGTTGCAGATCAGCAACGACTTGCAGCTGCGTGATGTGGGCCAGGTGAACCCGGAGTGGATGTGGGTGAAAGGTGACAGGAGAGGTGAGGATCTAGGGGAAAAGTTGGGTCCAGTTTGTGACAATTACAGTAGTATTCACCATGCTAGCATAACAGTTTCATCTAGTCTGATGCTAACAGAGGAGCTAATGTGCTAACATAACAACTTTGTCCTGTAGCAGCTAGCGAACATTAGCTGATACGACAAAACATTTTACCGCTGACACTAATGTAACATTTTAGCTTTATGGGTTAATAACACTGAAGTAGCTACATGCTAGTATTTAGCGAACGGAAACATTAGAATTATTGTTAGTGATGCATCAGCGTCAGGAGCACTAGTGTCACACTGTCAGAGTTTTTGAACAATAACAGGGTCAATGATGAACACACCATTACACTTTAATGAAGGTTATTTGTAATGTTATTATTATTAATTATTGTAATCAGTGTGTGTTTGTCTGTGTGTGTCTGTAGACGCAGAGACATATCATGTCAGGGGTGTCAAACTGCGGTCCTCGAGGGCCGGTGTCCTGCATGTTTTAAATGTTTCCCTCTTCCATTACACCTGGAGGCCATTACATCATTATCAGTCTGATGAGGAGCTGATTATTAACTCTTTAAGTGTCAGCGCTGATGCGTTCTGAATGGATGATTTTGTTTAAATATTCAGAAAAATTCAACCATTTTCCTTTTAGTTTTGTGCATGGAAAGGGTACCAAAAAGCAATATTTGTTTTATTTTTATTTGATTTAAACATTTTTTAAAGGCAAAATTAAAATTGCTGGGACCAGATTTCAATACTAGTTTTCTTCTTTCGTAATTTTTTTCCCCCTAAATTTTCTACATTATTTGTCATTTTGTAAATATTTATTAGCTTTTTTTTTGCTCATTTTGTTTATTTTTCTACATTTTGTTTATTTTTCTACATTTTGTTTATTTTTCTACATTTTGTTTCTTTTTTATTGTAGTATTTTTCTTTGATTTTCTGCCATTTGTGTCTTACTTTGCTCATGTTACCAATTATTTTGTTAGATCTCAGGAGTTAAAGGGTTAAACTGTATCACATGGAAGAAGGAAATATCTAAAACATACAAGACACCGGCCCTCGAAGACTGGAGTTTGACATTTGAATCAATGAATACTTGAGATATCACCATGAAATTACATGGGTTTATACATATAGCTAATGAACATCAGATGCAATGATCCATTTGAGTAAAGGTCAAAGGTCAAGGTCGTATTTAGCAGAAAGGTCCGAATGCAAGAACAGGTTGTCATAGAAATTTAAGATTGGCACAAAATAGGGGCGAGATTATGTATTCTCTGAATATTTATTTAGATTAATATAGTGAGTTTAAGTTACCGTGTGTTTTGCTTCATTTTATGTATGACTAATGATTTTCTTTTTTTACAAATATACTCATTTTTCTTTAATATCAGTCTTTGAGTTTAACTAAATCTGACAAGGTTAACAACATTACAAGTATTTTTACAGCCTTGTTGCTATGTTTTGGTTCCTCATTTAGGGTGATTTAATTTTGTAAGTTGTTGTCTAATTAATTTAATTATGTCTTTATTATTGCTGTTTGATTCTTCATCCTGGTGAGTGTTTTTTCATTTGATTTCTTACTTTATCTAATTGGTATAGTTACATTTTCACTGTAGTTTCCCTCCTTGAGTGATCCCCCTATTATTTAACTTTAATAGCATTTTGTTTTTTCTCAAATTTCTTCGCTTTTGGAGATCAATGCTGTTGGGTCTTTTATAGGTCGAACCAGAATCACCCACTCATCTTATGACCATGATTATTATTAAAAAAAACAAACCACAAATCGTATTGTTTTGCCTGGTTTATCCTCTTTCTGTTGTATGAACCTGAACATGAATAATATTTAATAATGACTAATCAAAATGAATGCACTACTAATCTGAATAAATGTTGTTGTTTTTTTTTGACTGCCCAAATTCTAATATTTATGATACTTACCATTGTTAATTTTAACGTTTTTGCCACTATTGTTTGTGCCAAATACTTATTTCAAAAGGTGAAATTAAACCTGACATCACAGACAAACCCCAATGTTAACATGGTTTAAGTTACATTGTGATGCACTGTTCAGATTTGCACAGCTGCAGTCCATGCAAAAATAATGGGACTAGATAGTACTTTCATCTTAGTAAATATGTTTTAGTGAAACTATGCTTTCTATTATTATAATAAAGTATTTTTGATGCATTTCTTTGTTAGGCATTAAACACATCCCAAACACATATTTGTCTTATATAAAAGCAGCTGCTCCTTCAGTCAATAGGAACACAAATGAAACCGTTAATGGTATACGATATAATATGTACACAGGGCGTCGTAGGATTTAGGATGTGTTGACACAAGTGGGAGCGGACTGTTTGTCAAAACATTTATCAAACTATCACCTGACCTAATGAGACCTTTTTTTTTTTTTTTTTTTTAATCCATGTTCCCAAATCCACTTTGAAGAGAGTATAAAACAGTTCCTCTGTCTTCTGTCACATCCACTGCTTTGTCCACAGACCTTTCATTTCCATCTCTACCAACGAGGCCTTTCAATCAGCAATCATGTCCCAGCTAGAGACAGCCATGGCCATTCTCATGAAGACTTTTGACACTTACGCCTCTCAGGGTGGGAATAAAGATTCACTGAGCAGAGCTGAGAGCAAGGCTTTAGTGGAGAAGGAACTACCTGGACTACTCAAGGTATTATACTGACAGAAAGAGGGAACGTCAGGATAGTTACGTCATGTATATGTTGATGATGTATGATAATGTAATATTTATTATAATGTAATTGCACTAATTTTATATAGACTTGGTTCATTGATGTGTAAATATACAAACTGTTTTCATAGTACTGTACACAGATATACTTATTTTTAATTTTTATACTGTTACTGTTCATAGATTTCATAGATATACGTACTATTATACACACTGTAAATCTGCATATTTTGTCCATTTTTATTTTTTATTCAACTTGGCTCTATTCTTGTTTGTAAAATTGATATTCTACTTTTTTCTATATCTTGTTTTTGTTTTTTGTTTTAGTTCTTTGTATTTTTTTTTACTCCATTTTTATTTCTATAGCACTGGTGTATTTGGTCTCAGTCAGTGAACATTTGAACATTTACAGCATATATACTGTGTATATATATATATATATATATATATATATATATATATATATATATATATATATATATATATATATATATATATATATATATATATAGAGAGAGAGAGAGAGAGAGAGATAATAAAAAGAGGAATGTGTCTGAAAATGACAATACAAGGTACTAAACAGCAGAGGTGGTAAAACTACTCACATCCTGTACTTTAGCTCAAGTATAACTACTTGTGTGGAAAAAAATACTCTGGTAAAAGTACTGATTCAAACTAACTTCTAACTTCATTGTAACTTCTCAATTGTAATAAAGGAAAAAGTAAAACAGATTTTTTTTTGCGTTGGATGAAATTATACTTAGAAAAAATTCAAAAATATCTAAAAAATAAAGCCTTTAAAAGTTATTTACTGTGATTATGTGTTTTATTGGGTCATAGTACTCAGTTTAGTGGGTATGGACAGGGAATTTAGGAAAAATTAAAGTCATCAGTAGGAGATTAAAAAAAAAACATAATTATGAAATTAAAATTATAGGATAAAAAACCATAATTATGAGATTAAAAGTCTAAATTATGACACTTTATTTTTCATACTGTCACATTTGTCTAGTTTGAAAAAGTAATGAGTCTATTCTGAGAATGTAAAGAGTATAAAGTACAGATATTTATACAAAAATGTAGGGAGTAAAAGTAAAAAGTTACCACAAAATAAATACTCAAGTTAAGTACAGATACCTAAAAAATCAGTAATGGAAGTACTTTTACTTAGTTACTTCCACCTCTGCTAAACAGGTTATTTATATAAAGAAACACGCACACACACACACACACACACACACACACACACACACACACACACACACACACACACACATACATCCTGTATTGTTGTCATTTTCAGGCCCATTCCTCTTTTTATTCCTATTATCCATCAGTAATCATCTTTAACTATGTTCTGTAAATCCATGCTGAACCTCAGTTTCATTTCATGTATCGATAATGAATCCCATCGTCACAATCACAACCAAAATCCTTCTGTTGTTGTTGGTTTTAGGCAGCGAAGAACCCAGGAGAGGTGGATAAGCTACTGAAGAGTCTGGACTTCAACGGTGATTCGGAGGTGGACTTCAGTGAGTTTGTGGTTCTGGTAACTGCTCTCACCTGCGCCTGTCATGACCGCTGCAAAAAAAACTGAACAGAAGAACCCCTGTAACTGATGTTTCATGGAGTGACTAAATAAAATGGTATACAAGACGGAAATGTTTCTGATTATTGTGTGACAGAGGAAACTTGTCCAACAGTTATATGATCAGGGGCGGATCTATGGGTGGGGTGGGGTGGGGGGGCACCCTGATTGACAGCTGTGCTCACCCAATCACAAGCTCAGAAACAGAATTCTAGACCGATTTTTGTTGCCTCGTCAAACTGAAATGTTGATCAATATACTTAATGTAGTTATTTATTTGTAAATGTCAATGGAAATAAACTAGCATGATAGCAAGACTCGTGAAAATTTTTTCGGGAAGTTGATGAAATGTGTGTGCTGAGATGAAATGTCAAAATTGTGAGATAAAAAGTCAAAATTATTAGATAAAAAGTCCAAATCATAACATAAAAAGTCTAAATTATGCAATAAAAATTCAAAATCATGAGATAAAATGTAAAAAATTATAAGATAAAAAGTCAAAATTATAAGATAAAAAGTCAAAATAATAAGATAAAAAGCTAAAATTATAAGATAAAAAGTCAAAATCATAGGAGAAAAAGTCAAAATTATTAACAAATTACCATGGGGTGAAAAAAATCACCCCATCTCACAAACCTAAACAGATATTTACACAATATTTGCACCATTCTTGTCCTAAAACCATCAGGACATTTTTGGTCACTATGATGTGACCAAAAAATGTCTGTTACCATGGTAATTTGTTAAAGTTACCTCAATTAACATATGTAAAAAACTTCGTAGGATCCATATGTATCATTTCCAAGTGTTAAAATTTTTATCCAGTGGACGATAAAAAAAAAAATCACATTTTACCCGAAAAAACATATTTTGAGATAAAACCACATGACAGGAAAATGGTACCTACTCTAATCTGCACTTTTAAAACTTCTGTACTTTTAAATGCATTGTTTTGACTTATTTATTTATTTATCTATTCATTTTAATTGTAGAGTTATGACATATTATGTACAAAATCTCTTATATACATATTTTAATTTCAGAATTTTGTTCTACTGAGTACACAGTAAATTTTGCAGTGTTAAATCAACACTTAGAGAGTTTATTTAACTTCTTCTACAGTGTATTTGGTCCCATTGTCTCCAAATTAACACTGCAAAATCTACAGTGTACCTGTCTGGTATATATTCAATGTCAATAAAAGAATCTTGAATCTTCTGAAATGATGCAGTATGTCCTAAAGTCCAATTTTGTTTTTTTAATCATTTCTGTCACGATCAAAACAATAAACCTCCTCACTTCTTAACTATCTTACAGACTCTTATAGACTCTCAAGCGAGTGGTCAGAGCAGTGGCTTTGTAACATATGAAGCTACCTAAGAAGTATGTCACCGCTTCACAAACAGCGGTTTCTAAACATGTCAGTGGTCAAAAGTAAAACTATTTATAAAGTGAGTGGGTGTTAAAGTCAGCGGAAAAACAAGAGCAGGCGTTCAGTAAAACAGAGAAATGTGATGCATTTATGGCAATGGTTTTGTTGACTCGTTACCTTCTTATTTGATCTACATTGAACAAACAAATATTATTATATCTCAACTTCACTACAAACACCTCATAACTGCAGAATGAATGGATCAGTTTGACTGTATATTGGTGATGGTGTGGATATTTGATTCATAAAATAAATAAATATAGATATAATAAATATAGTAGAGGCCGAAACATATACAACACATTTCTAATATTAACTACAGTGTATATAATAAGTATAGAAATATATATACATAACATAACATAATTTTATCCTTAAATTAAATTACATTTAATATTAAATTCTTCTTCAATTGTGACTTTTTATCTCATAATTTTTACTTTTTATCTCATGATTTTGACTTTTTAACTCATAATTTTGACTTTTTAACTCATAATTTTGACTTTTTAACTCATAATTTTGACCTTTTATCTCATGATTTTGACTTTTTATGGTCACACATAAATAATCTAGTAGAGTGAACCTAATTGAATTGCATAGGGTTTGGTTAGGGTTATTTTAATTTCAATTAATTTGATTCACTCAACTAGATGTTTTTATATGTGACCTATTGAATAATAAATTTTAAGCTAATTCAATATTTTACTTTTTTCAGTGTTGGCAAAGGAAATCTATAGGCTACTAAGAATCTATATTTGTTTTTAAGTTGTGTAATGTGTGTATTTCTTTGCTGTTTTCATGATACTCGTAATACATTTTTTATTTCTCGTCTCATCATCTGAACCCACTTTATCCTCACTCGGGTCATGGGGGTCACTGGGGGCCTAATCCAGCTACAATGGGTAAAGGCAGGGTACAGACAAATAATCACTGTCACATTCACACCTATGGATAATTTAGATTAACTAGTTAACCTATGAGTGTGTTTGGATGGAGGAAACCCACACATGACACGAGGAGAACATGCAAACTCCACACAGAAAGGTACTTTTTATTCCTCGTTTCACATAAAATAATCATATCATTGAACCATGAGGACATTCAGAGGCTCCTCGTGAACATTGACTCAACAGTTAAACTCATGGAGTTAGATCATTACAAAGGATGGACACACTGGGTTTATGCTGAGTTGATTTAACTATATATTTAACTACAAACATCATTTTTGTCTATTTTTGTTTAACTTTTGATATAATAATCCACATCATCTACATGATCGGTAAGTTAAAAAATAGAAAAAGAGAGGATTTTTTTTACTTAAAATTGCAAAAAAAAAACAAAAACAAAACAAAACTGAGCATACTAGAATGAATCACTTAGAAAAGGAGAGAAATAGAAAAAAAAGAAACTGATACAATAATAGCACTGGGTTTTTATGGGTTAAGAAGTCAGATTTTGGGCTCTGTGGACATTATTTTTTCCCATACATTGATTAACTGCTCTTCAGTGAAGCAGTACCTCCCTCTTCTGGTCAATCAGAGTAATGTGTAAACACTTCCAACACTGATATTTCCATCCAACACTAACCAGGTTTAATCAGGAGTGTTCATTATTCACCCTCTTTATACTTTCTATCACACTGCCATTCAGAAACACAATATACACACAAGCAGTAGGTGATAATAACCCCTGCTTTACAGATGTGCTTTTTACACACACTTTGCATTTTTGTTACAAATATTTTGTATTATTTTTCAGAATTTAAATAAAGTTAAAATTCAAATGTTAATTTTTGCAGGATTTTTATAAATTCTACAACAATCTGTACGTTTTAAATGAATTAAAACTTGAAAAGCACTCTGGTAAGTGTAAACTTCCACCAAGGCAGACCTCCTCCCTTTGAAGATAGTTATGTTTATGCCAGAGTTTGTCTGTTTGTCTGTCTGATAACTCAAAATGTTACGGACGGATCTTGATGAAAATTTGATCATGTGTTGGGGGGTGTCACAATGAACAAATGATTAGATTTTGGTGATGACCCAGATGACATCCTAGATTGTGGATCACTTTGAAATTTTACATTGCGGTAAATGGAGAAAATATTTAGTCGTAATTTTGTAACATGTTGTGTAAAGCACAAAGATTTTCCTGTATACAGTCTGTCTGTCTGTCTGTCTGTCTGTCTGTATGCCCATGTACAACAGGTGCCAGGGGTCAACTGTAATGTCAGCAACCCACCCTACCCATCTTGAAACACAGGAGTCTAATGCACACATGATTCAGAAAAGACACAGAGCAGTGAAAGTGACGGCATGGTGACGTCCAAACCCCCCCCCCCCCCGCCAAATCACACCCAGTATATACACAGTACACAATACCAAGAGGATGTGCATGAATCAAGTTAGTTTACTAATGTTTATATGACCTTAATAAAAACATGATATGAGATTAATCTATGACTGATAAAAAGGACAAGTGTTGAAAATTAACATTAACCCATAAAGACCCAGAGTGACTTTTGTGTCAGTTACCAAATACATTTTTCACTAAATTTAACTTTCCTGAAGAGATTCATCACCATTATATAATATTTCCCTTTTCATTTTCATTATTGCCCCCACAGAATTGCACATTACATATTTTTACTATATTTATTTTTATCTTATTCTATCTTGGTGCATGCTTATTATTTTTCATACTATATATATATATATATATATATATTTCTTTTTTTTCTCTTTTTCTTTTTATTGATATACTATATGTTGAATGTTGCAGTGTTACACCGAGACAAATTCCTAGTTGTATACTACATGTGTACTATACGAACAATGGCAATAAAACTCTATCTGATTCTGATTCTGATTATATATATATATATATATATATATATATCCCTTCACTTTAGTCCTTCCCATTGAGAATTGGGACAACACATGAACACATGATGATGATGAGGAGAATGATGATTAGAGGTGTAAAAGTGAATACATTGTAAACCATATTAGAGTGTTAGAAGATTAACTTTTATTACGATAACGTTAAAAAGTATAACCCTCACACACACACACACACACACACACACACACACACACACACACACAAAAAGGGCTTTCAAGAACCATTGTCACCTGGCCCCATGTTTTACTTTAGACCCCACAGTCACCCATAATATAGGAAGATTATACATTTCCGGAAAATTCTGATAAAAACTACACCCTTCAAACCCCATTGCTTCTATTCATTCATTAGAGGTGGTTAAATTACTCACATTCTATACTTAAGTAGAAGTACAGCTACTTGTGTGAAAAAATACTCTGGTAAAAGTAGAAGTACTGATTCAACTGTTTTACTGAAGTAAAAGTAAAAAAGTATAACTCCTCAATTGTAATCAAGTAAAAAGTAAAAATCTTTTTTTTTTTTTGCTATGGATGAAATCATATTTATTTAACTGGGAACAAACAGAACAATGTCAAAAAATATCCAAAAAATAAAGCCTTTAAAAGTGAGTTACTGTATAGATGAGTTTAGTGGGTATGGACAGGACATTTAATTTAAAAGTCATAAATAGGAGAATAAAAAAAAGCATAATTATGACTTTAAAAAAATCTAAATCGTGACATAAAATGTTAAATTTATGAGAACACAAAGTCTGAATTATGAGATAAAAACTCTAAATTATGAGATGAAAAGTCTAAACATGATATAAGTAAAACTGTTTTTTTTTTTTGCTGTGGATGAAATAATACATAGAAAAAAATTCTAAAATATCTAAAAGTAAAGCCTTTAAAAGTGATTTACTGTATAGATGATCTGTGTTATTGGGTCATAGTGGGTATGGACAGGGAATTTATAAAAAAAAATTAAGTCATCAGTAGGAAAAACATAGTTATGAAATTAAAATTCTAGGATAAAAAGTCAAAATTATGAGAAAAATTTAAGATTTGTGAGATAAAAAGTCATAATTATGAGATTATGATATTACAAGTTACAATTTCTGATTTACAACTTATTTTTCCACACTGTCACATTTGTCATTTGTTAAAAAAAGTAATGAGTCTATTCTGACAATGTAAAGAGTATAAAGTACAGATATTTATACAAAAATGTAGGGAGTAAAAGTAAAAAGTTACCAGAAAAATAAATACTCAAGTAAAGAAACTACAGTAAAGGAAGTACTTGTACTTAATTACTTCCACCTCTGATATTCATAATGCATTTAAGAGGAAAAATCCAGTACACGAGGTATGTTATGAAACAGTAACAATAGTTTAAACAGTAGCATCAAGTTCCACTTCCTCCTCTTGTGTCATAGTCTCTACAGTAGGTCAACAGTGTGTCTTCCAAGTAGCAGCTGGGTCACTTGTATAATTATACATAGCTTATGTCGCCCTCTGGTGGTACATTCATTTCCTTTAACAAACCTGAAATTCCAATCTACATTTACTGAACACATACAGTGCAGTATTAACATCATTTTTCTTGATCTAAATAAGTGTGACTGCAGGTGAACTGGACGGTGCATCCCCATCCCAGGCCTCTTACTGTACTGTTTGTGAAATGTGGTCGGCCTCTTAATCGGCTTGGAAGGTCATTAAGCTCACACTCTCCTCTCTCCACTTCCTCTCACTCTCTCTGTCCAGGGCATTATGGAGGCTTATGTGGATTAGGTGTACAGAACAGAGGAGGATGTGGCTCTGGAGTCAGAAAGATACAGGTGGGAAAGAAAAAAATGTTAGGAACAGTTTTTCATATTTTATCATAAGTTTGGAGTTTATATTTGGAAGCGCAGAAACACACACAGGTTTAACCCTTAGATGCATAAGTGTGTGTGTGTGTGTGTGGGGGGGGGGGTCACTGTTGTGTATATATATATATATATATATATATATATATATATATATATATATATATATATATATATATATATGCTCAGTGCTGAAGGGAAAAATTATTTAACAGACGGAACTAAATTCAAACAGACAGAAAATAAACAGGAACAAAACCAAACAAAACCTGAGGGTAGATCAGCCAGAGTCCATGGTGGTGAAGAAATGTCCCCGTTGTGGTGAAGAAATGTCCCGGTTGTGGTGAAGAAACGTCCAGGTGGCGGTGAAGAAATGTCCCGGTGGCGGTGAAGAAATGTCCCCATTGTGGTGAAGAAATGTCCAGGTTGTGGTGAAGAAATGTCCAGGTTGTGGTGAAGAAATGTCCAGGTTGTGGTGAAGAAATGTCCCGGTTGTGGTGAAGAAATGTCCAGGTTGTGGTGAAGAAATGTCCAGGTTGTGGTGAAGAAATGTCCCGGTTGTGGTGAAGAAATGTCCAGGTTGTGGTGAAGAAATGTCCCGGTTGTGGTGAAGAAATGTCCAGGTTGTGGTGAAGAAATGTCCCGGTTGTGGTGAAGAAATGTCCAGGTTGTGGTGAAGAAATGTCCAGGTTGTGGTGAAGAAATGTCCCGGTTGTGGTGAAGAAATGTCCCGGTTGTGGTGAAGAAACGTCCAGGTGGCGGTGAAAAAATGTCCCCGTTGTGGTGAAGAAATGTCCCGGTGGAGGTGAAGAAATGTCCCCGTTGTGGTGAAGAAATGTCCCGGTGGCGGTGAAGAAATGTCCCCGTTGTGGTGAAGAAATGTCCCGGTGGCGGTGAAGAAATGTCCCCGTTGTGGTGAAGACATGTCCCGGTGGCGGTGTTCCATCCACTTCAGTTATTCCTTCTATCAAACTGATTTCACCAAACAGGAAGTGGTGCAGTCTACTTGTTTTATAGCTAGGAATACCTCATAAAGTATTATTTAGGGGCAAAGAATCATTAAAATGTCCCCAGGATCTAGTTTTAATACAGATTTATTTGTGAGAACTGTTCATATTTATGTACTTTCATAGATATAATATTGATATTATTGTCTTGTTACACCCATGGGTGAGGCTGCTGACTATATAAACTAAGGTTTACAAGCCCCTGTCAGTGTTTTTTATTTCTGTTGTGAGCAGAACAATTATCTAAATCACAGATTGAACAATGCTTTTTCCTTTGAGTGCATATAAACCAATAGCCACTTGCTTTTGTAAGTAACTTTAATCTTTTAGTGTCACTGGAATTGATTAATTTACACTCAGTCCTTCCTTCAAATGTGTCTTTTTACAACAAGTCATTTATTCAGTTTTGATTTTAAATATATAAATTTTGTATCCATCACTAAGCAGCTATAATAATTAAACAAGCCATATAGCACTGGAATTAGACTTGGTAAAATGATAGACAGTAAAATACATATTAATAATATTAAAAAATGTTTGCATTTAAGGCAGGATATTTACATTAAAACACAGTAATGAACTAAACAACAAACACATAAGGTGACGCTCAGATCAGATGTTAAGATGTGACTCATAATTGTCTCTTTTTTTTTTTTTTTTTTTTTACATTATTCATGGAAACACATGGAATCTAATCTTTTTAATCCTTATTTGTGCTCCTTTTGTCTTTTGTTGTTTGTTGTTTACATTCTTCAAAAACTATGACAAACATCACATTCAACTGATAACATTCAATTATCATTGTGCACCATGTTTCACTATGTGTTTGGTGTCATATTACTGCTGTCTTCAAAGAGCCATATGTTGTTTTCTACTTTGAAATGATCATATATGAATTAAAAGTATCATTAGACTGTTTTTTTTTAAAAATTAATTAATTCATTTTTGACAGGGACAATGCAATCATACTTGTAGCTGATGTGACGCATATAAAGTTTGTAGCTGTTTCCTGTTTCCTGTTTCCTGGTTGGACTTTTCTACAACACTGGAGTATTAAAATATATTACAATTTACAATATGAAAGGAAAGAAATAAAAAAAATATAAAACAAAAAACACAGTTAAATGGTCTATACGAAAAAGTGTTATAAAAGTTGTTGTGTTGCTTTCTATATTACAGAAATATGAACTGAATTACTCACATTTATGAGCCGATGTGTCAGTGCAAATGTATGTGACCACTAGAGGGAGTAGTGAAGGACTCACTACTCCCTCTAGTGGTCACATAAATCCCTCAGACTGTTAATAGAAATATATTCAGTTCATATCTTTAATCCTATGATGGCGTATTTGGGCCACATGAGGAAATAAAAACATGAGAACTATGAGAATAAAGTCATAGTATTTCCAGAATGAAGTCATAATATAATGAGAATAAAGTCAAAGTTATAAAAAAACTAATTACTTCGGGAGTATAAAGTCATTATATTTCAAGTCTAAAGTCATAATATCATGAGAATGAAGTTTGAGTTTTTAAAAATAAACTTGTTAAGGAGTATAAACTCATTATATTTTGAGAATAAAGTCACAATATAATGAGAATAAAGTCATAGTTTTAAAAAAACAAATGCCTTATGGAGTATAAAGTCATTATATTTTGAAAATAAAGTCACAATATAATGAGAATAACGTCATAGTTTTAAAAAACAAATGCCTTATGGAGTATAAAGTTGTAATATTTTTAGAATAAAGTTGTATACTAGAGAATTGGCAACATTTTGTGATGTTCTATTTCCATTTGGGGTTCATTTACTGAACCTCATCCACCCCCAAAATACATGATCATTCATCTTTGAAGCCAATTTACACACGTTTGCATTCATTTAGTTGTAAGAATCGAACTGATTTGGAGCAAATTGTCTAACACCAGACAATTACAATTGACAAAGTGGTCGAGTGCACCAGAGAGCTTTGAGTTTGTTGTTTTTCAAGAAACTGTGAGGATTTTACTCTGAGTTTTGAATCCAACAGAAGTGAAAGTTATTGTTTCACTTCTTGAGTTTGCTGTAAAACTGGAAATTAGTCAAATTATCAAAATATTATGTCTTTAATCTCCTAAAAGTATGACTTTATTTGTGTTTATTCTTCTTTTTTTTCAAACTACGACCTCCTTCTTCTTATATTATATATATATATTTTTAAAATATTATATATCACAAAAATATATTATGAAATATTCGGACTTTATTCTTGAAGTGACAAGCATTTTTATTTTCTTATGTTTCTTTAATACACTCTTGTACATCCCAATACATTGGCATCTTCAGCAGAATTTCCTCTTTATTTTAAAACACTTTCAAGGGCATTTTTTTTAATGTATAAAAGCAAAACTACTACATAATACCTTGAACATTTCTGAGAAAAATAACTTAGATTTTTCCATAAAATAATGAAAGTGATTGCATTACCTTTAAAAATGTTCAAATATCTATAAGGAAATATTATTAAATTATTAGCCATTCTTTTTTAAATGATTTTTCTTGACATTTTTGATGAAGTTAATCATACATTTTATTTTATTTTCAAAAAATGTAAATATTATTAAGCAGTACATGGAAATAAATTCATGTTGAAGGAGCCAAAACTCTTTCTATTCTGTAATTTCCAGTGTTAAACCATGTGTCTGTGTATGTGTGGTGGGAGGTTTATGGTGAACACACAAACACGTAAAGAGGTAAACTACTTATGAATACTTCGATTTGTTTTAAAGCCACACATCTCTGGTCATATGAGCTGCCACAGTGTCCAGCTGATCTCGTGGCCTGACTTTCAGTAGCAGAAGTAGAATAAACACACTACTGCTCTTTGTCTCCCAACCTTAAATCACTGTCTTTCTAGTGTTGCTCAGCATCATGGGATGTCGCTGGGTTTAACGGTGGGATGTGTATAGACTGCATGACTCCTGGGTTGTTTAGTTCTTTAAAACCTGATGTGTCATCCCTGCACATATGCACTTTCACTGTTTGTATTATTATGTATTAACTTTGGGATGTACTGCATCATTTCAGAAGAGGTGATAAAATAAAAAATTCAACCATCCTATTATGTGGTTTTAACTCAAAATAGGTTTTTTTGGGGGTAAAATCTCATTTTGTTTTAGGATTTTATTTTTAATAAATATATCTTATTGGATAAAAATTGTAACACTTGGAAATGATACCTATGGATCCTATGAATTTTTAAAAAAATTTTTTTTTTACATATGTTAATTGAGCTAATTTTAACAAATTACCATGATAACAGCCATTTTGGATTGAATTTCCCCTAATTTGTCATGGTATGAAACTTTCTATGCCACATCATAGTGAGGAGAAAATGTCCTGATGGTTTTAGGACAAGAATGGTGCAAAGATTGTGTAAATATCTAGTTTTCGGTTTGTGAGATATGTTTTTTTTTTAAACTTCACTATCAAAACAGAAATTTTTCATGATAATCTTAATAATTTTGTCTTTTTATCTAATAATTTTGACTTTTCATCTAATAGTTTTGACTTTATCTCACGATTTTGTCTTTTTATCGAATAATTTTGTCTTTTTATCGAATTATTTTGACTTTTCATCTAATAAGTTTGACTTTATCTCTGTCATGACCTCCGTTCCAGTGACCTTTCCCCCAATTTTCCACACTCACCTGGTCCTGCACTGCGCAGCTGCAAGCCGTTCCTAATCGGTGACTATTTAAGCGGTGAGGCTTGTAGCTGCCAGTGCAGGACCATTCATCTATGTCACCTCCATAACCCGGTCAACGTCTTCCATCTCCCCAATCACCATAACCCGGACACTCATCATCACCACGGACTCTGGCCGTTTACTCCCAGGTTGTGTCTGTCTTGTCTTTATGTTGTACTTTTGTTATTAAATTATTTTGCCCTTCAGTACTGTGCATTGGAGTCCTCTCCTTTCACCTCACCCCGATCCGTGACAATCTCACGATTTTGTCTTTTTATCGAATAATTTTGTCTTTTTATCGAATTATTTTGACTTTTCATCTAATAAGTTTGACTTTATCTCACGATTTTGTTTTTTTATCGAATAATTTTGACTTTTTATTGAATCATTTAGACTTTTTATCTAATAATTTTGTCTTTTTATCTAATAATTTTGACTTTATCTCATGATTTTGTCTTTTTATCGAAAATGTTTTACTTTTTATCGAATAATTTTGACTTTTTATCTCATAATTTTGATGTTTTATATCAGCACACACATTTCATCAACCCCCCCCCCCAAAAAAAAAAACATCCAAAATTTTTTTTCACAAATCATGCTATCATCCATAGGCATCATTTCCACATATTAAAATTTTTCTCCAGTGGACGATATATTTACTAAAAATACAATTCGAAAAAACAATATTTTACCCAAAAAAAAGCATATTTTGAGATGGATGGTTAAATTTTTTTGCACCCCTTCTTAAATGATATCCTAAACTTCATCTTTACCAAACGTGGTGCTTTAATCATTTCTGTAACGATTCTTCCTAATATTTGGATTAAACTGCCCCACTTATAAACCTGGCAGACCATCAGACCTTATCCTCACATGTAATATCTGGTCTTACATGTTGATAATTGAAACAAAACCAAAACAGGAAGTGGACATGATCATTTTCTTCTAGTATCCAGCCCTCATATATGTTGTTACACCTCCTGCTATTGTTGCTCCATTAAACCAAAGCAGATTCCTGGGATGTGAAAACATACTTGGCAATAAACCTGATGCTTATTCTAGGATTTGTGACTGAATGAACTTTGTTTAACCCTAAACAACAGTCTTACAAAGGTTCCCAGCACCATATAACATCATGTCACATGTCACATCCTGCTGGTGTTTAGCAGTTCGTCCTTAAAAAACACATCACAAACTCTGATTTATCTTTATACACTTAATAAAGTATGTCTGAGATGAAGATGGCAAACTTTTTTTTATTGATTAGTCATTTATTGTAAGGTTTATTACATATCAAATTACACAAAATCTAAATCTTACCATGTATATTGTTGTCATTTCTACTAGAAATATCTTAAAATAAGTTATAATCATCTTAAGAGGAACTTTTCAGTGAAAGGTTTTGAAAATCTTATTTCAAGAAACTTTACTGAGATCATTTTCACTTGTTCCATTAGCAGATTTTTTTTTCTTTTGCTTAATTTAAGCAAAAAATATCTTGTATTATAATTACTTTTGTAATTGTAATTGTAATCACCTTAAAGACGAAGTTTTCAGTGAGATGTAAATGATTTATTTTTTAGCTTATTTTTTTAAGATAATTTTCACTTGGCAGATGCATTTATTTTGCTTAAGTCAACTTTGAATTATATAATAATGTGTTAATAATTGGCCAAACTATGAGGAAAAATGATGACTTATAGTCCAAAAAATATGATTTTTAAAAATTATTTATACACTTATTAATCAAATGACCTTTGCAATGAACATTTTTTTAAAGTAAATTGTCAAAAGTTTGTCCCCTACAAAAAATAAAAATTGTATTTTACTCCATGCTTCAGTTTCTTGCCATGGATGTGATGGTACAGAGAAAATATAATAATAAAAACATAATTATTCTGACCTATTAAGTTAAAAGTGCTAAACCAGGACTCAAGTGTTATCTGTCTACAAACTCACAGTCTGTCTTTATCTATGTTTACAGGGAAAGCGAACCGTTCAGACGCAAAACAAACAGGACAAGTGGACGTCACAAAGACATTGTTTATGTTTGTTGACATTAGACAAAGCAGACAAAGCAGAGCGGTGACCTCCTCAGTTTGACACTTGTTTTCTAACATGTTTTCTTCTTAATTTAACTCATAAAGTCTTTAATAACAAAACCATCTACTAATCTAAAATGTTTAATAACTTCACACCCACTAATCCTATTAATTAATATAAATAATTAGTGTAAAATACAGCTTGTCATCGTTTCATGGTCATCAGATATGTCCCATTTGGATGTTTAGAGAATCTATAGTTACTATGGAAACACTGTCATCATCTACATTAAAACTCATGGAGTTGGATCAATGACAGTGGATGGAGATACATGGTTGATGTTCAGTTAATCACAGATTTTTACTGAAAAATATATTTTTTTTTCTATAGGTTTTTACTGATTTTGGTATGATCACCATAATGATTTAGTAACATGATCAATAAAATAAATGGAGAAAAATGCCTGATTGTCTTTGGAAGAAAAAAAAAAAAAGGCAAAATGAAGAGGAAAATATTACATAATGGCGATAAATCTCTTAAGAAAGATTAAATGAAGAGAAGATTTTATTTGGGAACTGACACAGAAGTCACTCTGGGTCTTTATGAGTTCATGTTCATTTTTAACACTTGTCCTTTTTTTATCAGTCATAGATAGATGCAGCTCATATTATGTTTTTATTGAATTAAGGTCATATAAACATTCGTAAACTAACTTAATTCATGCACATACACTAATATCTATCTATCTATCTATCTATCTATCTATCTATCTATCTATCTATCTATCTATCTATCTATCTATCTATCTATCTATCTATCTATCTATCTATCTATCTATCTATCTCTCTCTCTCTCTCTCTCTCTCTCTCTCTCTCTATCTATCTATCTCTCTCTAGCTCTCTCTCTCTCTCTCTCTATCTATCTCTCTCTAGCTCTCTCTCTCTCTCTCTCTCTCTCTAGCTCTCTCTCTCTAGCTCTCTCTCTCTCTCTCTCTCTCTCTCTCTATCCATCTCTCTATCTATCTATCTATCTATCTATCTATCTATCTATCTATCTATCTATCTATCTATCTATCTATCTATCTATCTATCTATCTATCTATCTCTCTCTCTCTAGCTCTCTCTCTCTCTCTCTCTCTCTCTCTCTCTCTATCCATCTATCTATCGATCGTAACTTGTAAAAATCCAAATAAATATAATATTAAAGGAAATAAAATCACTCACAGACTAACAACAGTGTGTGGGAGGAACTCTTCATTTCCCAGTTGTTTGAAACATTCAACTCCACTCCATGTTACACAGTCAACCTTTAATTATCTTGCGTTTACAATGATCAAACCATCTACACCAGCTATTCTGTAACGCTTGTGCATTAGTATTAAAAATGCAAACCCACAGATGGGAAGCACTTACACTGACAACAAAAGCATGTTTTGTTTTCATGAGTCTGATGTGACTGTGACATATGGCGTCAGTTTGCCGTGACTCATAAACTTCACTCTGAGTGAAACAAACTGTTCCTACAGCTTAGAGAGAAAAGAAATATGTTATGAATAGACCTCATTGATATGTTCTGTTATTCAGTCCATGACATGATACTTTTATTTTTCTGAAATATCATTTTATGTGGAAAAATACAACACTTTGTTTGTGTGTTCTGTTTAATCGTGTAGAAGTGAACCTTTAAAGACCTACAATTATTTTTTTTTATTCCCTTAGTGATTTATTACTTTCTGTATTATGTATTTTTAAATGAATCATGAATCATATTTATTTACATGAATCATGTATATTTTCATACAATATCAGGTTAAATTCAAAAGTTATTAAGCTCAAAAAAGAAGTGACTTAACTCTATGTAAACACTGTGATTTATAATAAAAAAAAAAAACTTGTTAATCAATTTTGCAAAACATCACACTATTTCTATATTAACTGTTAATGTCCAAATACCCCAGAGGGAGGGGCAGTTTTTTTGGTTCAGTGTACGGTACGTCCATCCGTTTGATTCTAACTCTATACAATCATCATTAAATTTTTAGGAGCGGTGGTCCAGAATAGATCGTGTTAAATTTAGGTGAATGTACTGTAGGTCAAAGGTCAATGTCACCAGAAAGAAGTTTTCACAATGATCAGAGATGGGGCAAGTCAGGAATTTCCTTTTCTTTCATATATACTTTTTACATATAGCTTTGTTTTTGCTCTCACTGTTGATGTGCATTGACATCAGAACCTTGAATAACAAATTTGAAAACTTGAAGACGTCATGGGGTGTCGAATTCATTTTAGTTCAGGGACCACATTCAGCCTAATATGGTATAAAGTGGGACGGACCAATAAAATAATATAAATAGTAGGATAAAAATGTATTTAAAAAAATGTTAACGCCAAAAATGTCTGTTTTTGAGTGGAAAAAAAAACATAAATTCTCCAATAATTTGTAGAGTTCATTAAGAAGTTCATTAAAAGTTATAAAATCAATGTGCAACTCAATTAAATAAAAGTCTGTTGTCCATTTACATTTAGTTTTCTAAAAATCTCGTTTTGTTTCGATCTAGTGAGCTGAGTGTCTCGTCGCACCCCTAATATTAATGGGTTTTATTGTCAGTTTATATCATTATTGTAACTTGGTTGTTCTTAATAACTGATCTACACTAACATGTTTTCCTATAAATCAATTGCTTATTGTTATTGGACTGTAATTAACAGACTTCTTAAACAAAAATTGCATTAAAATGTTATTGTTTCATAGCGTTCTGATATTGTATTTTAAATATACATTTCTTTGCTTCAAAGCTTAAACATTTGTTGTCCAGGTGAGTGGACATTTTTGTAACTCCATTAAAAAAAAAGGTTCATTAAAAAGATTTTGATCACATTGCTTTTTAAAGAAACTTGACTAAGGTTCTCATAATTCATGCGTCAAAGGGTTAAATGTTCATTAATGCATCTTGTGTGTGTTAATTTTGGATGCACTGGAAAAAAAAAATCCTTCTTTTTTAAAATGCATACAATAAATTTGACTTGAATTAAGCCAAAAAAAATCTTATATTGGACCAAGTGAAAATAATCTTGGTAAGATTTCTTAAAATAAGAGTTTTAATATATTATAAAACTGAAGCAGTGTGTTGCTATTTATCTGTCAAATGTTCATTGTGGTCAGTTTCAGATGCTGCAGCTCTTTCATAATTCATATTGTTTGTTCAATAATAATTATCAGCCTTGTAAATATAAGTTAGACTGACTGTATTCTGACTAAGGTTTTCATAATTCATACATCAAAGTGTTAAATGGTCAAAAAATATATTTTTTAAAATGGTTGACACCTATAAAATGCTGTATTATTATTATTATTATTATTATTATTATTATTATTATTATTATTATTATTATTATTATTATTATTATTATTATTATTATTATTATTATTATTATTATTATTATCATTGTTATTGTTATTATTATTATTATTATTATTATTATTATTATTATTATTATTATTATTATTATTATTATTATTATTATTATTATTATTATTATTATTATTATTATTATTATTATTATTATTATCATTGTTATTGTTATTATTGTTATTATTATTATTATTATTATTATTATTATTATTATTATTATTATTATTATTATTGTTATTATTATTATTATTGTTGTTGTTATTATTATTATTATTATTATTATTATTATTATTATTATTATTATTATTATTATTATTATTATCATTGTTATTGTTATTATTGTTATTATTATTATTATTATTATTATTATTATTATTATTATTATTATTATTATTATTATTATTATTATTATTATTATTATTATTATTATTACCTCCACCAAGAAGGTTATGTTTTTACCAGAAATTTCAAAGTGATCTAGAACACCTGTGACACCCCCAACACATCCTGAAAATGTCATCAAAACCATTTTAAATACACATTTCTTTGCTTCAAAGCTTAAACATATGTTGTCCAGCTGAGTGGACATTTTTGTAACTCCATTAAAAAAAGATTCATTAAAAAGATTTCGATCACGTTGCTTTTTTCATGACTAAAGAGGAGTAAAAAAAAAAAAAAAAAAAAATCTTGACTAAGGTTGTCATAATTCATACATCAGTGTTAAATGGTCAAAAAAATTTTTTTTTTTTTTTTTTAAATGGTTATAACTTTAAAAAGAGTGGCAATAAAAACACAATTGCTATTACTGACAGTTAGGAAACTAGCTCCAAAATGGCATCATAGCGTTTGACCTTGAGTGACCTTGAGAGGGAGAGCTAAAATGTTTGCGTGTATTTGTTGTGCCTGGTGCTATTTATTATTTGATGTTATATATGAATTATTAAATCATATTAATAGAATTAGTGATCTTTTGAGCTTTAAATTGAAATATATTCCTGGTTAAAACTATAAAGCAAGTGTGAGCTGCAGCTTCAGAAGTACTAGAACATGACTGCAGGCATCTGTGTCCTATTTACATTGCAAAAAAAAAAAAAAAAACCGGACCATTATTTGTTAAACAAAAGGCTTTAAAGGGTGTGTCCACTGTCCTTCACATTAAAAAAACCTGTTTTCCAACAATCACCTGTTGACTGGAGTTTTCTGTAACGAAGACAAACAAACAGCTGTCAGGACTTATACAACATACCATTCCTTTCATACCACACATTCTTTTCAACATAGTGTCTCAGAGACTGTCTCCATTAAACAGGATGTTCATATATCTGTGTGGTTCTAAATACTGATTTACAAAAACAGATAGATGCTCCGTCTGCTCTAATGTTTGTATATGTGTCACTGATAACATTTGTTGTCTTTAGTAACACGACCAAGAAGCAGAGGTGGGAAGTAACTCAGTAAAAGTACTTCATTACTGTACTTTTTTTTAGGTATATGTACTTTACTTGATTATTATTCTGGCAACTTTTTATTTCTACTCCCTACATTTGTTAATAAATATCTGTACTTTATACTCCTTATATTTATATACATATCTGTACTTTATACTCTTTACTTTTATATAAATATCTGTACTTTATACTCTTTACTTTTATATAAATATCTGTACTTTATACTCTTTACATTTATATAAATATCTGTACTTTATACTCTTTACTTTTATATAAATATCTGTACTTTATACTCTTTACATTTATATAAATATCTGTATTTTATACTCTTTACTTTTATATAAATATCTGTACTTTATACTCCTTATATTTATATAAATATCTGTACTTTATACTCTTTACATTTATATACATATCTGTACTTTATACTCTTTACATTTATATAAATATCTGTATTTTATACTCTTTACTTTTATATAAATATCTGTACTTTATACTCTTTACATTTATATAAATATCTGTACTTTATACTCCTTACATTCTCAGAATAGACTTTTCAAACTAAACATATGTAACAGTAATAATAAAAAAAAAGTCACTTCAGTGGGAAAATCAGTGGACAAATATTGAAACTTATAACTTTTATGTCTGAATTTTGACTCTTTATCTCATAATTGTAAGTCTTTACTTTTACTTCAGTAAAGGAGTTGAATCAGTACCAAACACCAAACCCCTCATCACCTCCTCCTCATTCCAGTGTATTTGATTTAGCAGTATTTATTTTATTATCTCCACCAATGAAGTATTAAATTCAGGTTCATTTGTCTGTCTGTCTGTCAGTAGGATTACGCAAAAATTTGACTTTAGTTTTACATTGAATAAAGATGTGTTTAACAATACTTTCTCTGAACTGTGACTACTTTATTAATTTCCTTGAAATGATTTGATGTGTGTAATTCCAATAAAACATAAGAATGAGGAAAGGTACTGGAATGCAAACTTTCAGGAATGATAGATAATGGGTGAAGGAAGAACCCATTAGATTTTGAGTAATGACGGTCAATGAATGTGTCCTGGGTTTTAAACAGTATTTTAATCTGTATTTTTATTAGAACTCTCAAATTATTACTATATTTAATCAGAATAATCACAGGATTGCTTTGGATTTATTTCAATTAGTCATGATCAAAATGCTTTAGGTCTGTCTCTGTTTTGTTTTGGTTTTTTTGTACTTCAATTTCCTACAAAATACATAAAAATACACTAAGAAACACAAAAATACAGCAAAAAACCCCCAAAACAAAACATGTTAAAATCCATTAAACCACCCGACACCAAAAAAAACACACACAAAATTTCAAAATATGTTCAAAATCTCTTTAAAAATACAGAAAAAATAATTATAAAATATCCATGTAATGTAATGTATATAATGTAATCCATGTAAAAATGTTTTTTTTAATAAATGTGTGTAAATCATATGTTTATTGAAGACCTTCCAAAGTTTCAACAAAACAATTTGAAACAAAACAAGTGAATTACGTTACATTTGTAATGATGGATTAATCAGTGCATTAATTTTGACAGCCCTAGTTTTTACCTCACCCCTAAAGGGGAGAGAGTTATCGTGTTTGAGTTGCTCTGTCTGTCTGTATGTCTGTCTGTCTGTCTGTCTGTCTGTTTGTTTGTTTGTTTGTTTGTAACCAGGTTTATCCAAAAACTACTGGACCAATTTCCATGAAATTTTCTGGAAAGGTTGAAAGTGGTCCAGAATAGATCCCATTTAATTTGGGTGAATGTAGGTCAAAGGTCACAGTCACAGTCACCAAAAATGTGATTTTGTAATGATAAGAGATAGGACAAATCAGGTCAAATGTGTGCAAGAGGGGCGGGGTTTGTAGTGCCTGGAACCACCTGTTATACAACTTTATATTTGTCTTCTGTTTTTGTTTTGTATGAATTGATTCTGGGAGCGACCTCATAAAAGTTCTCTGAACTGTCACTGCATTATTCATTTCCTTGAAATGATATGATGTGAGTAAGTCCAATAAAATATAAGAATGAGGAAATGCTCTGGTTCTGCTTCATGTGCAGCTTTCATTTGGTTTTTATTCTGTCACATGTTTTCACAACTAGGTCACTTTTCTGAAACAGATCCCTTTGATGCATACTGTGGACAGTTATTCTCCAGTTGTTCTCGTGTATATTCATGAGTTTTATTGTTTTAGTTCCATATCAGTCATTACTGTAACTGGTCTGTTTTTAATACCTGATCTGCACTAACATGTTTACCTGTAAATCAATTACTTCCTGTTATTAGACTGTAATTAACAGACTTCTTAAATGAAAATGACATAAAAATTGTATTATTTCATAGTGTTCTGATATTGTATTTTTAATACATGTTTCTTTGGTTCAAACCTTAAACACATGTTTGACAGGTGAGTGGATATTTTTGTAACTCCATAAAAAAAAAAAAATAGGTTAATTAAAGAAGATTTCAATCTCATTGCTTTTTTAATGCCTAATGAAGAATAAAAAAAAAAAAAAAAAAAACTAGGAAAAAAAATTCACACATTAAAGGTTTCATAACCGAATATATACAATTAGGGTGTCAACACCTTCACTGGTACCTTTTTTTGCTTCCTCTGAGATTTATTAATAAAGATTTAACCTTTAATAATTTCCATCAAGTATAACTTTGGTTCTGTAGTTTTTCCCAGAACACCCTCCTCCATTGTCATTATAGGTATTATGTATGGCCTTAGTTACTTCGAGAAAAATATAAATGTCGAAGGATAGTATAACAATAAATGCTGCTAAAGTAAATATAAATGATTAAATGTAGATGTAGATGAATTGTTAACCATTTATAAATCATTTGTTTCCTGATTCTTTTTATGTAGTAGTAACAATAGTTTGAAGAATATAAACCTCAGCATTGGGATCACATGGGATCCAGACAGTTCAGGCATGTTTTATAATGGAATTTTAACTTCTTCCTCTAATTCTCAACTTCTCTCACCCACCCTCACTGTATGCTAACTGTCCCAAACATTACCCACTGTATGCTAACTGTCCCAAACACCACCCACTGTATGCTAACTATCCCAAACACCACCCACTGTATACTAACTGTCCCAAACATCACCCTCACTGTATGCTAACTGTCCCAAACATCACCCTCACTGTATGCTAACTGTCCCAAACATTACCCACTGTATGCTAACTGTCCCAAACACCACCCACTGTATGCTAACTATCCCAAACACCACCCACTGTATACTAACTGTCCCAAACATCACCCTCACTGTATGCTAACTGTCCCAAACATTACCCACTGTATACTAACTGTCCCAAACATCACCCTCACTGTATGCTAACTGTCCCAAACATTACCCACTGTATGCTAACTATCCCAAACACCTTCCACTGTATGCTAACTGTCCCAAACACCACCCACTGTATGCTAACTGTCCCAAACACTACCCTCACTGTATGCTAACTGTCTCAAACACCATCCTCACTGTATGCTAACTGTCCCAAACACCACCCACTGTATGCTAACTGTCCCAAACACTACCCTCACTGTATGCTAACTATCCCAAACACTACCCTCACTGTATGCTAACTGTCCCAAACACTACCCTCACTGTATGCTAACTGTCCCAAACACCATCCACTGTATGCTAACTGTCCCAAACACCACCCACTGTATGCTAACTGTCCCAAACACTACCCTCACTGTATGCTAACTATCCCAAACACTACCCTCACTGTATGCCAACTGTCTCAAACACCACCCTCACTGTATGCTAACTGTTCCAAACACTACCCACTGTATGCTAACTGTCCCAAACACTACCCACTGTATGCTAACTGTCCCAAACACCACCCACTGTATGCTAACTGTCCCAAACACCACCTGCCGTATGCTAACTGTCCCAAACACCACCCACTGTATGCTAACTGTCCCAAACACCACCTGCCATATGCTAACTGTCCCAAACACCACCCACTGTATGCTAACTGTCCCTATCTGTACCCAAACCCCCACTACTATGTGCTAACTTTCATGGAAGGTAACAAAAGGTGACTGTATGTTAATCACTGTCACTCATCACTATCAAAAAGCACCTCTGATAAAGACTGGTGTCATTTGCAAATGGGATTCACCCTTTAAAAGGTTAATTTTATGAAAAACTCTGGGTGTTTCCTTCACAATCGTTGCTCATGTGCAGGTAGAGAAATAAAATATAGTCTCTAATTCATTATTATCTAGGCTCCTCGATTGTACATGTATATTTATGAAACTATCATAACTATTGATTGTAATGTTGGTGGTCAATCAATAAACTATGTCTATGTCTATATAATGGGAATGTTCCATGTAGTTGAAGAGCATCATATTGACAGAAGGAGTTTCATTTTAGCTAATGAGGCAGACCATGGTGCTGGATTTTTTTCGTTAATAAATCATGTTATAAAATCAACCAAGCCTTCTTCATCATTCTTTCATTTGAGGAAACCATAGCAGCTTCAGAAAATAAGTCGTTTTTGCCTTTTTACAAACCTGTGGAACCAACTGCGAGGTCGTCCATGGTAGGCGGACAGCTTAACAGTGATCAGCACAGCCTTGCTATTTGCATGGACAGCACAGTGATGACGGCTGCACCACGCTGATAACGGGCCCTCTGTGATAGACTCTGGCCTCATGACATAATCCACATTTTCCTGCTTTGGCAGCCACTTGCCTGTGACGTAATTAAAACTTGCAATATTTGTGCACTGTGCTGCTGCGAACAGGCCCACCCTCTGTCTCCACACACACACATTGACAGTCAAACACATGACTGGGAGACTTTGTCCTTCTTTATCGTCCGCCGCGACAGTAAAGTCCTCCAGTGCAGACACACTGACACATTGTCAGTGTTATCTTAGCCTTATGTGACTATCAGTCGGCGTACGCAGGAGGGTATCTGACCCCTATCACTGGCACCAATAGGAAACCTTCAGCACTCGAAATGCCTTCAGTTTTTCATCACTGGAGATACAGACGTACTCTGTAAACCTGTTTAAGAATTCAGATCTAATAGATTAGGTTTTATTTATGCAATATTTTCAGAGTTGTGACATATTGTTATGCACAAGAACCACATAATGCTGTCTTTAGTTTAAATTAGAGATTATAGAACAGCTAAAGAAACACAATGGAGTAAACGAAAAAGGTATATCTTTTTAAAATAATATAATAATATAGAAATCATAAGGCCATGAAGACCCTAACCCTAATTTAGCACTACTTTTGTGGTAGGTTTTCTCAATATTCACTATATCTTAAGTGTGTTGTCATGATTTAGTGGAATATTTATACTTTTTTTGGTGTAAATCATATATTTTTCTATATTTAACTCACTGATCATCTAAATGTTCATGAAGGCTCAGAATAAATTCAAAAGCTATTACAGTGATCCCAAGCTTTTTCGGCTTGTGACCCCATTTTAACATAACAAATTTCTGATGACCTGTTAATATTAGTGTGTTTTTGATCATGTAATAGTTGCAAATAAATGTTAATTTTAGATTACATTTAGTGTATGTATGTATGTAACGTATATTATTATGGATGGATCTTAGTCAGGATATGTACAGTCAGTCCAGCTTGTATTTAATTAATACTGAACAAACAATAACTCAAAATATGAATTATGAAAGAGTTGCAGCATCTGAAACTGACCACAATGAACATTTGACAAATAAACAAAACCACTCTGCTTTAGTTTAACAAAGTCAACAATAGATCTTAAAACTCATATTTTAAGAAATATTACCAAGATCATTTTCATGTGGTCCAATATTTGATTTTTTTTTTTTTTTGGGCTTAATTCGAACAAAAATATTTGTAGATGTTTGTAGAGGGGCATTTTTTCCCCATTGCATCCAAAATCAACACACACAAGATGCACAAATGAACATTTAACACTTTGATGCATGAATTATGAGAACCTTAGTCAAGATTTTTTTTTTTTTTTTTTTTTTACTCCTCTTTAGTCATGAAAAAAGCAACATGATCGAAATCTTTTTAATGAACCTTTTTTTAATGAAGTTACAAAAATGTCCACTCAGCTGGACAACATATGTTTAAGCTTTGAAGCAAAGAAACGTGTATTTAAAATGGTTTTGATGACATTTTCAGGATGTGTTGGGGGTGTCACAGGTGTTCTAGATCACTTTGAAATTTCTGGTAAAAACATAACCTTCTTGGTGGAGGTAATAATAATAATAATAATAATAATAATAATAATAATAATAATAATAATAATAATAATAATAATAATAATAATAATAATAATAATAATAATAATAATAATAATAATAATAATAATAATAATAATAGTAATAATAGTAATAATAATGAGACAGCATTTTATAGGTGTCTTTCTTGGCACTCATGGCAGTAAAACAGAGCAAAAAGAATTTAAAAAAGAAGAAAAACTGGTCTTTATGATCCTCTTACTGTATAATCTAAACCAGGGGTTTCAAACATGTGGCGAGAGGGCCAAATGCGACCCACCAATGGTTCCAATGTGGCCCTTTGAGATAAAGAGCATAATGACCTATTAAATGACTCCATATTTTCTTCTTAGTTTTTTTCTTTGCCTATAAATTATGACAATTTCTGATTTTGAATTATGAAAATATTTACATTCACAAACTATCCTATCACAATAAAATGTCAATAATCTCAACAAATAGGAACAACTTCAAATATCCAAAGAAAATGAGAGACAACTTGAACTATTTTCTGCTTCTGTTACTAAGAATTTAGTGTCTTTGTAGAACTGATCCATAATAAAACACATGGACTAATGATAAATTGAGGCAGAATATTGTTAAAATTGTTCTTATTTTTCTTATGAAATGTCACTTGTTTTGCATTTGGATGATTTAGAAAAGTATTTTTACAATGTAATGGGGGGGGGTTTGCACTAAAACAATGACAAAAATTTTGAATTGTCGTTAATAATAAGTTATTATGTTTTCATTTTACTGGTCCGGCCCATTGGAGGTCGAATCAGGCTGAATGAGACCCCTGATCTAAACATTTTAATTGAACTTTGAAGGTCCACCAGTTACATTTACTGGCTTTGTGTCCTTATAGAAAGTACCTGTCCTACCAGACTGATTGACAAGTGTGGACTGACCTACTGACGGATCTCCATGTGACTGAGTCCACGTTCTAATGACACTTCACAATCACATGTAAATTATTCACAGCCACTCAAGTCTCCTCTCAACTTGTGTCAGGTTTGACACAGTAAAGCCTTTTCTGTTCCTTCTACCAGTAAAACAACCTCGAGGCCTTTTTCACATGTCAAATAAAAATGAAATATTATATTTGTAGGCAAACTACAATTACCATACGTGAAGGAACTGACAAAAGCCAACGAATTCAACTGAGTCTTGTGGAGTTGTTAGTGATCGGTGTAGGCTTTGGTAAAATATGATTTCTACTTCTTTCACATTGTAATATTTTGAGACATTTTAAAAAATTTTACTGAAAAAATGTGCAAATTTACCAACAACAGTATTGTGATGAGAAAAACACACAGCAGGTCACTTGTGTCACCCATAAAGCCCACTGACCACCAAAAAATGTGTAATTTATTTATGAATTTATGATTTCCCCCAGATCCACCATGGACACTGTACCCATTTCTGTCAGGATGGGTGAAGTGGAGAGAGGACTCTAATGCTCAGTGTTGAAGGGAAAAATGATTTCATGACAGACAGAACAAAAAGCAGACAAAGACAGAGATTAAACCCAAACAAGACAAAAAAACCTGGGGGTAGATTATCCAGAGTCTGTGGTGGTGGAAAATGTCCAGGTTATAACAGTGACAAAGCTGAATGGTCCTGCAACTGAAACATGAATTCAAAATGTAACTTGAGAATGGGGTGGTTAGCACTTGTGCCTCATTGCAAAAAGGTCCCTGGTTCTATTCCCACACCAGACCTTTCTGTGTGGAGTTTGCATGTCCTCCCCATGTCTGCGTTGGTTTTCTCCAGTTTCCTCCCACCATCCAAACACATGCACTGATAGGTTAATTGGTTAATATAAATTGTCCATAGCTGTAATTGTTTGTCTATATATGTTCAGCCCTGAGATGAACTGGAGACTCATACAGGATGTACCAACGTCTTCACCCATTGTAGCTGGATTAGGCCCCCAGTGACCCCTGTGACCCTAGTGAGGATAAAGTGGGTTCAGGCGACAAGACGAGACTTCAGAATGTGAGATGGAAAACTGTAATATAAACATTTTAAACCTATGCCAAGGAGATATTGGAGTAAATTCAAGTCTGTTTGTCTATCTGTCAGCAGGATTACGCAAAAAGTTCCGAACAGATTTTGATTAAACTTTCAGCAATGATAGATAATGGGTCAAGAAAGAACCCATTAGATTTTGATCAATGAAGGTCAAAGGTCAAGGTCAACAACTAAAACACATCAGTGGTAATATCTTAGGATTCAGACAAGAAAGAATCTCGCATCGTTTCGCCTTCAGACATCAGATGGGTCAACACCTATGGCTCCATCATGTCACGTTTTGACGTCATATTAAGCCTTGGCGTAGGTCTGCCGTCTCTGAATGCCTTGTTAATGCTGTTTTCCAACATTTTAACATACTCAATCTATATATTGCAATATGAGGAAATATTAATAGGATATAAAAGCTGTGCAGTACTGATGTAACTGGTCAAACAAGACACTGTATTTCCGTATTTTCTGGACTATAAATTTCTCCGGAGTATAAGTCACATTTTTTGGGGGGAAACATTTGATAAAATCCAACACCAAGAACACACATTTCATCTTGAAAGGTCATTTAAAATAAAAATAGAATAGGGAACAACAGGCTGAATAGGTGCTAACGTAAGACATTCAGCTAACGTTATACGATGCATAAACAATGAACTAACATTGTGTCTGGGATGTTAACGTAACATATTAACAGTTATACAGATAAATATAGCATAAAGAACATACTCAAAAGCGCCCTCTTGTAGTTGTTAGTGTGAAAATAACATGCAAAATTATATAATAATGTGTTAATAATTTCACATATAGAGTACAAGTCGCACCTCCGGCCAAACTATGAAAAATAATTGTGACTTATATTCTGAAAAATACGGTAGTTTTTTTTCCTTTTGTGTCAACAATTGCAAAGTACTATCGACATCGAACCTGTGTTTCAGTATCATCCTTCTTGTAACTGAAATCCTTTTAAGATAATGAACAGTACTTTTCTTTTTTTTTTTTTTTTAAACTTGCATTGTACTACTTCTAAAAAAGGCAATTATTTAACGTTAAAAAAAAAAGTCAAGACTTGTGCTTTCCTGGATCTGAAGAGGTTAATTTTTGTTTCCTTTGTTACATATCATAAATATAAATATACTAACCTGAACTAATCTGGATTCAACTGAAGAACCCTTTCCCTTCAGGGTATTTTTTAAAGTTTTGGCAACCAGTCATATTGCAAATAAAATGTAAATATTATGACAGATATATGTAAATGATAAGACAGATGAATATTTGACTAGTATTGCCGACTTTCTCATCATGTTCTGAGGCTGTGAAGTCTGTAGATATTTTTCAGTTCAGTGTTTGATCTTTGTAAATGCCTTGAGGTTATGTGTGGTAAACAGGCTGGGAGTCAGAAAATGGGTTGCGCAACAATAAGCACAGGAAAGAAAAACATTACTCAACCAAACATCACTGTTACAACAGTGTGTTCACATGTGAAAACCTCCAGTGCATGTATGTGGTAGAAAACAGCAGTTAGAACACAGGCCGCTATGGCAACCAGGAAGAGGGACCAAAGTCAGATGGTTTTGTTTTTGGGGTAGGATTAGCTTCTTTGCCGTATATGGTAATTAGTCAGCTGGATAACAACTTCATCCTGTGATTGGTCTGAACAGAGGAAAGCATTTAAATTTCTGCAAGACAATTAGTATTATGGGAAGTGTGTCAGTTAAACAGGAGCTGGGAATCCCTTGGTGTTCGCTGGTCATATGGTTCTGTAGTAATGATCGGTGGAACACCAATGGAAAACATAATACAGCTACAAGACTATTTTATCTTCCTGATATAAACACAACAAGGCAGTCAGAGACAGTAGACCTCCACCAAGGCTTGATATGGCATCATATGACGTCAAAACATGATGTGATGGAGCCATAGGTGTTGACCCATCTGATGTCCAAAAGTGAGACGACGTAAATGAAAAAAAAAAAAAAAAAACGTGAGATTCTATCTTGTCTGAATCCTGAGATATTACCACTGATGTGTTTTGTAATGGGTTCTTTTTTGACCTATTATCTAAAATTCCTGAAAGTTTCATTAAAATTCCTTCAGGATTTTTTACGTAATCCTGTTGACAGACAAATGGACCCGAATTTGAGTTTAAGAAAAAAAAAAAAACATTTGTTGCCCATTTTCAATGATGTATTGATGATTGTGTGCTGGAATTAAAACTGAACTGAACTGAACTGAACTGAACTGAACTGAACTGAACTGAATTTAATACCTCCTTGGTGGAGATAATAAGTGGTTCCAGGCACAGTAAACCGCACCCCTCACACATATTGTTGCTGGTTTCGGCATTGATCCAGGTGATGTCACCCTGTCTATGCCTGTACTAAAGTCACTATACCAGTTGCCTCTATGTATGTGTCAAGTGTGAAGTCAACTCAAAACAAAATCTGCTTTTATAGACATGTGAAATTTAGCCCATTATAACTAAGCTGGAAAAACGAATTTGAAAAATTCCTAAAAGTTTTCTCATTTTGATCGACTTTTCCCAAAATGTGATGACATCTATTCTGTTCTCTGGGTCACTGGTATATTTCAGAGATGTATAAAGTACTGGACTAGAGGAGTGGAGTAGAAGTACAAGTACTACATCAAAAAACTGACTTGAGTAAAAGTTGAAGTATTCTTCAAGCATCATACTCAAGTGAAAGTACTAAAGTATCCAAAGAAAATTGTACTTAAGTATTGCAAGTAGAAGTATGTAAAAAATTTCTACTCAAGTAGTGAAAGTAAAAGTAGAAGTAAAATTACAAGTAGAAGTAATGAAAAAAATACTTAAGTACTGAAAGTAAAAGTAAAATTTAAAAGTACTGTGTAGGCCTATACTAAATGAAAGCAGTCACAAGTTTTAACACATTTATATATTTAATATGAAAGACACAACTTTAGCTGAGGCAGCAGTAGTACAAAGACATACCACTTCACTTACAAGTGTTCAAGAAAAAACTACAACTTTCAAAAGCCAGAGTATTCCAAGAATATGGCCAAGTAACAAACCAAATATTTCTTGTGTAAACACCGTGTAGCAGCTACGCATGTAACATTGTCAAAAGCGTGCAGTCTTATTATGTAGTGTTTGATCGCCCAATGATGAGACACCATCATTAAACCAGGTGACAGAGCCATTTATCGCTCTGACATTGATATGCTATGGGTTTGGTATGCTTCCGAACTATTTTAATAAGAGTAACGAATAACGATTCGGCACATAAAAAATGTATCGGAGTAAAAGTATTAATTATTTCTTTTTTAAATGTAGTGCAGTAGAAGTGGAAGTAGGCGAGAAAAAATTATACTCCAAAAAAGTACAGATACTGCCTTTCACTACTTAAGTACAGTACACAAGTAGTTGTACTTCATTACTATACATCTCTGGGTAATTTATAAACTCAATTTAGTATGAATTCTGCTACAGACAATATAAGTAAATGGGGGAATTGTAAGAATTCATATAAAATGTGAACTTTGACCTACCCTTCCTGCATTATAAAGATACAATCAAGGACATCCTGAAATGTGGCAATGTGCTTCAAATATCGAACACAGGTGTCCATGACAGACTTGGATGGAGGAAGTGCATTTACGATAATCAGCAAAAAGATAAACACAGAAAAAAAAGAAGAAAAAAGAAAAAGGGAGAATTGCATCGCATAATATATAGGACATAATATACAGCCTGTAGCACGAACCATGACAAGGTCGATAGGAAATATACAGAATAATAAGTGCAAATGCTGTCTGGGGTTAGTTAAACCCCCCCCCCTCCGTGGATATTTATGTGCAGTAGATAGAAAGAGGAGAGTCTTCACATGTTTCTTGAAGGTTGAGGAAGATGATGCTAGTCTTATTGCTTCTGGGAGTTTGTTCCACCACTCAGGGTATATACACACACACACAAACATATACATATATATATATATATATATATATATATATATATATATATATATATATATATATATATATATATATATATATATATATATATATATATATATATATACACACGCACACACATACATACATATATATATATATATATATATGTATGTATATATACACACATACATACACACACACATGCACACACATATACTATATAAAAGCAGCAAAAAAAAAACATTTTTTAAAGCGATAAAAGGAGTACCCTAGATCAGTGTTTCCCAACCAGTGTGCCGTGGAAAATGATCCACTTTAACCTGAGTGGTACTGTAAACAACCAGTGTTATATATGTACGACTGCATGCATCAATGCTCCACTCAACAACCATGGTCTCCTGTTTCCCTTTGCAAAATAAAAGTGAATCAGCCCCAATGCTGTTCTGTAGTTAAAGCCCCCCCCTCCCCCCATTAGTGATGCACAGACTCTGGGTATCAGGTTGTGGGGGGTGGGGGCACAACAGAGCTCAATCCCTAAGTCAGGAGGTCTGTCCAAGGGGTTGCTGATGTACCCCTCTCAGGTTTCTTGTTCCAAACGCCCCATGACAATGTTCAAGTATGAATGATACAAAGACAAAAACAGAGACTCAGCTGTTGAAGAAAATTCATGTGTGATTTTAAATCCTGGAAGAATATTTGCATTATGTTCAACTAAACAGCCCCAGGGTTCACACTGAGGAAGGAAATTGAGACTAGATTTGCATACCATTTCAATAAATATATTTTTTGTGACGTTTTTCTTTGGTGGTGTGCCTTGTGATTTTTATGATGTAAAATATGTGACATGGCTCAAGGTTGAGAAACACTGACCTACATAGATTAAATATAAATATCGATCTAAAAATGGCACAATGTGCAGGGTTTCAAACAATAAAAACTTTTAAAGAATAAAATAAAAACACCATCATATTAATACTATCCATCTGTTATATGGTAGTGTTTAGTGCTATTATGACCCTTGGGTAAAAAAAATAAATAACCAGATTAACCAGTTAACCAAATAAACAAATATACATACCAAACAACAAAAAAGTAACTCTTCCCTCCCTTTAGAGACCGAGATAAAAATACACAGAAAAATGAACCAATGAATGACCATATAATCCAACATACAGTGTGGAAATTATTCAATATTTTATATTTTCCATCCATCCATTGACCCTTAAATTGAATAGAACTTAAAACATAAAAATGTACTTAATGGAAAATGACGATTTTGCCAAATTATTGTTTTTGATTAAAAATGTTTGTGCTAACAAAAGGTGGTATTTCAGGGGTAGTAAAATTAATGTATCATTCAAAACTGCAATGGGACGATTTTTTTTCCACAATTAGGTTATGTGAACAAAAAAACGCAGATGTTGACAAACATTACAACAAGCAAATAATAGGTTTGAAAAGAAAAATGGTGTGTGTATAGAAACCATGGAAGCTCAATTACAGGATAGAGTAGTAATATATTCTAATAATAAATATATCTGTAAATCAAGGTGATATTTATGTTTGTTTCTATGTTTATGGAACGACTTCTTCTATCATGTTGTGATAATAAATGAACAAATCATCACACTTGTGATTTAATGGAAAAAGTGACATTAAACACTTCTATTTTGTGAACATTTAGTAAATATTGGTAAAGTTTTTGCACCAATATTCAATGGAAAAGCCACTACTGAAAGCTAAGTCAAACAATCAATCAGTCAAATTGTATTTATATAGCACCACGTAATAACAAAAGTATCTCCAACTCTTGTATTCAGTGATGATATCATTCATTGATCATTCGAACCACTCCGTCGTGGGCCTTGACAGTATAGGAACCACCCACAATTACCAACAGGTGAAGGTAGAGAACAAACTGGAGTGTTCCCAGTTTATCACAGACAACCATTCACTCTCAAATTCTCACCCACTGGTGATTCAGACAAGGTATGTCTTTGGACAGTGGGAGGAAGCTGGAGTACTAAGACAGTACCCACACAGAAATACCCACGCCACCCACTGCACTGCTACGCTGCCAGGAGAACTATCAGCAAAGTCATATGGTTGAGTTTATTTTGAATTTTATGGCCCACACTTACATCACAGCCAATTTCCTCTGACATCACACTAAGGAAAACTCAACCTAAAGTATTGTCATATAACCATAGAAAATCTGGATGTTCAAAACCTGGAGAGATAACAAACCGTATTTCAACTAATGATAATTTAACTTCTTTCATGGTTTATATTAGATAATTAACGTTAGCATTTCATTCCTTCTTCTTCAGTGAAAAGAAACACATCTTCATATGATCCTGTACAGAAATGAAGCTATTTTGCAAAACTGACATTTGTTTCTACAATGGAAAAAAATACCCTTCGAAAAACAAGTAAAATTAATACAAGATATTTGGCTTGAATTAATTAAAGAGGTAAGATTTCAAAGATTTATTGTTCATTGGCACTTTTTTTTGCTTGAATGAAGCAAAAAAAAAAAAAAAAATCTTGGAAAAATATTAATTACATATATAATCTGCCAATGGAACAAGTGAAAATTATCTTGATCATTTTTTTTTTAATTATTAAACTTCTCTAAAAAATAAGTTGTTTTCTCACTGAATAATTCCTCTTTAGATGATATCTGACTTTAAGGGTAATTAGATATTAAAATTAAAAATAACACAAGCACCCAGTGTTACTTCTGTGGCAGTTTTCAAATGGAATTTTCTCTCTATTTAACCTTTAAGTGATTCATCACCATTTCATATAATATCACCTATATTTAGCATTTCAATAATAATAAAAAAAATGCCGTTTTTTTTTTCTATTTAATTTACTGATCTGTTCATATTTTGTGACATCTGAACTTACAAAACTCAGACCAGGAAATAAGTAAAAAAAAAAAAAAGGTTTTAATTAATAGACAAGGTGAAAAACAGATTTATCTTCACCCAGCTCAAACTGAACTGACAGATAATGATGAGCAAAGGCAGGTTAGAGTCCAGTCCAGGTCAAACACAGTTAAGCAACAGTGCATACAGAAGGTAAACTTGGTACCGTAAAGCAGCTGATGGTCAAGTCGTTAGGCAGAGGTGCAGACAGGGAGTTAGGAGATCAAAACAGGTTAATAATAGGTAGGAAAAGAAACAAGGGTCAGAATAACTGGTACCAGACACAACAAACCCCCCCTACCTCACTTGCACACATTTGACTTGATTTGCCCCTAACCTCACAGGTGTCAAACTCTAGTCCTCGAAGGCTGGTGTCCTGCATGTTTTAGATATTTCCGTCTTCCATGTGATTCAGTTTAACCCTTTAACTCCTGAGAACTAACAAAATAATTGTTAACATGAGCAAAGTTAGACACAAATGGCAGGAAAAAATAAAAAATAAAAAAATACTACAATAAAAATTTTAAAAAAATGTAGAAAAATAAACAAAATGACAAATAATGTGGAAAGAAAACTACTATTGAAATTTGCTCCCAGCAATTTTACTTTTGCCTTTTAAAAAAATGTTGAAATAAAATACATTTTTTTAAAAATATATCTTGCTTTTTGGCACCTTGTCCATGCACAAAACTAAAAGGAAAATTTTTCTGAATATTTAAACTAAATCATTCACTCATAACGCATCAGCACTGACACTTAAAGAGTTAATAATCAGCTCCTCATCAGACTGATAATGATACAATGGCCTCCAGGTGTAATGGAAAAGGGAAACATCTAAAACATGCAGGACACTGGCCCTCGAGGACCACAGTTTGACACCCCTGCCCTACCTCTTATTATTTTTAGTGATTGTGACCTTTGACCTACATTCACCAAAATTTAATGCCATCTATTTTAGACGACCTTGAACCTTTCCTGAAAATGCCAGAAAAATTGATCAAGTAGTTTTTTGCATAAAGCTACAGACAGACAGACAGACAGACAGACAAGCTGACTAAAAAAAAAAACAACCCCTCTACCCTTCAGGGGGTGGGGCAAAAAAGACAGACAGGAGTGAAAACCATAAACTGGTAAAGAGATAAAAGAAAAACAGACAATAATGAAACGCAGGTGACACATGAGGACAGAGGAGCAATCAGCACACACAGGAAAATGAGGGAAAAAGTCAGAACAGACTCCAGACAAGATACAAGAGGAAATCTACCAAAATAAAACAGGAAATAACAGACACACACAGAAACCAGACAGACAGGACATGGGTATGACAGATGATTATTAACCTTCTGACAAAAGTTTGACTTTCCATTAAAATAATACTGTCCAATGTGAATGATATTCCATTAAATAAAATTAAATAAATAAATAAATAAATAAATAAATAAAGGACCTGCCATGTGACTATTGTGCAGTGGTGTAAAGAAGTAACTAAGTAAAAGTACTTTGTTACTGTACTTAAGTAGATTTTTTAGGTATCTGTACTTGAGTATTTAGTTTTCTATAAATATCTGTACTTTATAATCTTCACATTCTCATTACTTTTACAAACTAAACAGATGTGACAGTATGAAAAATCAGTTTCTTCAGAGAGAAAATTAATGGAGGAAAGAAACTGTGACTGTATATATATTTATAGTTATATGACTATTATTTGTTAATTTGGACAATTTATCTCCTAATTTTGACATTTTATTTCACAATTTTGACTTTTCATCTCACAATTTTGACTTATCACATAAAAAGTCAAAATTGTGAGATAAAAAGTCTAAATTATTATGTTTTTTTCTTAAAATGATGCATTTTTATCTCATATTTATAAATATTTTTTTTAAATTTCATGACTTTTTATCTCAATTATGACTTTTCTTCCCCAATTTTTCCTAAATTTCCTGCCCATATCCTACAATGTGACTCTATCAAACACATTATCTACGCAATAACTCACTTTTAAAAGCTTTATTTTAGATACTTTTAAAACTTTTCAGATTTTATTTTCTGAAGTATTATTGCATTCATGACAAAAAAAAGGTGTTTTAATTTTTTACTTTATTACAATTAAGAAGTTGTACTTTTTTACTTTTACTTAAGTAAAGGAGTTGAATCAATACTTCTACTTTTACCAGATTATTTTTTCACACCAGTAGCTGTACTTCTATTTAAGTACAGAATGTGAGTACTTTAAACACCTCAATGCTCAAACAAAAATGGTGCAGCTCTAGTTTACATGTATATAACAAAAACAATCAAGTGTCACCAAATACACTGACAGATTTACAGTAATTATATTCATTATTTGTGTGTGATGTTTCAAATGACATCAGTCACACAATATGTAAACATGTCTCTATGTACAGATACCACGTGTCTATTATAATCTAGGTTGTGATCTGTGCCTAATAGGATTTACCTCAGTGCCCCCCACAGTGGATGAGAACCTGTAGGTCAGATACACTATCACCATCATACAGTAAAGGGAAGTCACCCTACAGCACAGGTGTCAAACTCCAGTCCTCGAGGGCCGGTGTCCTGCATGTTTTAGAGATTTCCCTCTTCCATATATTTCAGTTTAACCCTTTAATTCCTGAGATTTTAGCAATCAGTAAAAAAAAAAAAAAGTTTAAAAAAATTTAATTAAATAAAATGAGCAACAACAAAAAAACAAAAATTAATCATCAGCTAACAAAATAATTGGTAACATGAGCAAAGTAAGACACAAATGGCAGAAAATCTAAGAAAAATTATGATAAAAAAAAAATAAATGTAGAAAAATAAACAAAATCAGCAACAAAATGAACAAAAAACTAATACATATTTACAAAATGAAAAAATAATGTGGAAAATTTGGGGAAAAAAAGAAAACTAGTATTAAAATTTGGTCCCAGCAGTTGTAATGTTGCCTTTAAATACATATATATATATATATATATATATATATATATATATATATATATATATATATATATATATATATATATATATATATATATATATATATATATATATATATATATATATATTTTTTTATTTTTTTTTTTAAATTTTATTCATTTATTTTTTTTTAAATAAAACATTTTTTGTTTTTTGACACCTTTTCCATCCACAAAACTAAAAGGAAAATGGTAGAATTTTTCTGAATATTTAAACTAAATCATCCATTCTGACACTTAAAGTGTTAATAATCAGCTCCTCATCAGTTCTGCAGAACACTAGTTATGATGCAATGGGCTCCAGGTGTAATGGAAGAGGGGGACATCTAAAACATGCAGGACACCGGCCTTTGAGGACCGCAGTTTGACACCCCTGCCCTACAGCCTTAAAGCTTTCCCCACCCCCCATCTCTCTAACTCTGCTCCTACAAGAGGATTATGGGGCATCTTTTAACCACGCCATCTGCTCCAATTTGACTTCTGTCAATTACCACTGGCAGATAAGAAAGCTGTCAGATGCAGATGGAGATGCTGCATGTTTTCTTGTTCATTGAGGCGAGATTCCTATGTGTGAAAGGAACAACAGAAACAGACACAGAGTAAATATTCACCTGAATAACTCAGATGACCCAGTGTTACTTTTGTGGCATCTTTGATTTGATTTATTGACATTTTGCACATACAATAATATTGATTAAAGTAATAATAAAAGAAAAAAAAACAGTAAAGCTGCAGGGGGAGACAGAAAGTCTAGTCAAGTTTCTCACTATATTGATCTTTTGTAAGTGATTTATCAACATGTATTAGAATATTGTCTTTTTTATTTTGTATTTTGTGTGAAAATCAGGTATTTTCCATTGTATTCATTTCTTGATTGTGCAGATTTCCATAAAATTTGAGGTTTATTTTTACAGAAGTAGAGAAAACTGAGGAAAAAGTGACCATTCCTGCAAAATACATAATTAATTTAACATGAAAACAAATGCCTCCATCCAATGTTATTTGTCAAACGTCATGGATTTTACTGGTGAATCACTGCTGTGGTATATATATGATGGTATTTCTACTGAACTTCTAAATCAGGGGTGTCCAAATGTAGTCCTGGAGGACCAGTATCCTGTATGTTTGATATAGTTCTCTCTTCTATCACACCTGGAAACCATTACATCATTATCAGCCTCCCCCTGAGCTTTATGATGAGATGATCATTCATTGAACCAGGTGTGGTGGAAGAGGGACATACCTAAAACAGGCACGATACCGGCCCATGAGGACTAGATTTGGACACCCTTGTTCTGCACGGTGGTGCAGTGGTTAGCACTCGTGCCTCACAGCAAGAAGGACCCTGGTTCGAATCCCGTACCAGACCTTTCTGTGTGGAGTTTGCATGTCCTCCCCGTGTCCGCGTGGGTTTTCGCCGGGCACTCCGGTTTCCTCCCACCATCCAAACACATGCACTGATAGGTTAATTGGTTAATCTAAAATTGGCCATAGGTGTGAATGTGAGAGTGATTGTTTGTCTATATATGTTCAGCCCTGAGATGAACTGGTGTCTCATACAGGGTGTACCCCGCCTTCGCCCATTGTAGCTGGATTAGGCCCCCAGTGACCCCCGTGACCCTAGTGAGGATAAAGCAGGTTCAGATAATGAATGAATGAATGTTCTAAATGGTCATATCTAATGACCATGAAGTGATGAAAATCTACATTTTGGACCTGTTATTTACATGTATTTAAAGGATTAGTGGATCAACAAGTATTAAACAGTTTAAATCAGTAGATGTGTTTGATGACTGTTTAGGTCTTTATGGGTTAATTCAATTTTATTTATAAAGCCCCAAATCATAACAAAGTCATCTCACAGGGCTTTACAGAAACACAATCAACTACAGAAATATATGAAAAGTCCCAAGCATCCCCTGTCCATATACCAACTTATAAACAGAGATAAATAGTCTGTATATTTTTTAAATATGTCCTTCTTTTTTCTTCTTTCTTTTTGTCTTTTCTTTCTTATATAAACTATTTTTATACTATGTATATTGTATATTGTATATTGTATGGTGTGTGATATGGACATGTGTCTGCAATAAAGTTCATTATAAACCCAGCACGTCAAAACACAGTGGGAAAAAGAAGAAATCTTGAGGAGAACCACACTGAAAGAGAGATCCACTCCTATGGACGGACAGACTATAGATGAATGTCCATTTATAAATGAAGGGGGGGGGGGGGGGCAGGTGGAGGTGGTGGGCGTCTGTGGCTCAGTTGGTAGAGTGGGTCGCCCTTTGACCGAGAGGTTGGCGGTTCAAATCCCAGCTCTGGCTGTCCACGTATCAAAGTGTCCTTGGGCAAGACATTGAACCCTAACTTAGGCCCCCAGTAGGACTGACCTTAGACCTTAGAAACCTACTGGTGTATGAGTGTATGAATGTGAATGTGAGGCTAATGTAAAGCGCTTTGAGCACCATGAAGGTGGAAAAGTGCGATATAAGTGCAGACCATTTATCATTTAGGAGATCCCGTCGTTCATGGCTCCTCACGAAGACACTGGTAAGAGAGCTGCCACTCCCCCCAGGGGGCCACCAGGTGACTACTCATGAACAGAATTGGTATCTGGGATAGGGTATAAAAATGACAAATACAGAGAGAGAGAAAGAACTCAAAGATGGTTAAAGATGATGTTGGGTAGAGGTTCTGTTTGTATTTCACATTAAAAAAACCCCACTGCTATAGCTTGAGTTAATGATAAGAAGCTGAACTCAAAATTAGCCTTACACATGGCCCAGAAGGACAGAATAAAAGTGTGCCACTGAACCTTAGCCAAGGAGGGGTCTCCTGTGTTTGTCTGTCAACATTGGTTTTCATTGTACATGGGAGTTTAGACTTTCACCACTTCACCACTTCAGAGCACTTCAGCCCCAGGCTATGACCTTTGTTGACATGAGAGTGTTCACTTAAAGCTTCAGTGAGCAATATTTTTGGCATCAGTCTGCAAATATCTCTGTTACCTTACAGCGTATTATAAGTGAATGGATTTTCATTGTGGTCACATTTAAAACACAGAGACATACATTCACACTCCGGTGCTGCAGGCTGTAGGAAAACATAGGGATCAGTTTGTTGCTCAAGGATGCTGGGATATACTAGCTCTGTTTGCATGGGAGTTTTTTTTTGTTTTGTTTTTTAATTCCTTTTCAACTCCAAATAAAACTTCTTAAATTCTGCTTTAACATAACTGTGTAAACACCTAATTCCAGTTGAAAATGATAATTCCAAATTAAACCTAATTCTGAATAAAGTCACTGGTTTAATCCAATAGTGACTCTGAATTCAATAATTCCTCTGTCATGTAAACAGTTCATTCCTCTTGAACATTATTCCTATCATTCTGCACATGCTCCTGGTGTTGCCGCGATGGCGCACATATTTCATGTTGATGACGCACACATTCCGCACTGCTGGCATTATAGTATATTGATTCCTCCAGGTGCTGCTTTGTAATTATCACAAATTAAATGCAGTAGTGTATTAATGAGTCCTAACAGGTGGTAGCAACGGACAGAAATTAGGAAAATGTAGGCCAAATTTAATAGTACGTTGGTCGTTTTGTAATGTTAAGGAGCAAGAATCCAATCACATCCATTTTTATTTATTGATCACAAATGTTACCTTTTGATTCCTGAGAACCTTAGACAAGATTTATTCCTAAGTGTTTTATTCCTCATTAGGAATGAGGATTGACTGATATGGAACTAAAATAACAAAACCCATGAATATACACCACTGTAGTCACCCTTATGCATCAAAAGGTTAAACAACCACAAGGGTTCCAAAGTGAGGTACAATAAAATAAACATAATAAAAGCAAAAAATATTAGGATAAAAACACAAAAAATAACTAAATAGACTGTCCACCCCAGGTAAATTATCTGTGCACATAAAATCAATATATAAAACACCAAGGAGAAAAGGTGGATTTTATGAAGGGCTTTAAAATCAGATGGTGAGGAGATTTGCCTAATGTACAGCAGCAGTTTATTCCACAGAGAATGATCAGTCCCCTCTGAGCTTCAGCTTCATTTTTTGGAACCCTCAGGAACAGCTGGTCAGCTGACCTGAGGGTTCAGCTGGGTGTGCAAGGGTGCAGAAGCTCAGAAAGGTACACTAGGGCCAGACCATGTAAGCATTTAAAAGCAAATACAATCATTTTAAACTGAATTCTAAAATGGATATGAAGCCAGTGAAGAAGGCAAATGCACTCTGTGCTCTCTGAGTGACCTTCTAATCTTACACATGTAACCTCTGTAACATGTGAACTGTTGCATGTATAGCATCGGAACCATCTAAGTGCACACAGTTCCCATTGGTGCTTTTAAAAACCCTGTTTTTGTTTCACATGAACATGCACACACTTCTGTCCTGTCTTCTTTTGGTTTCTCTCCATTCATACAACACTGCACATGCACTTAAAGATAATTACGCATGATGACCCAGCAAGGAGGCAGCAAAGCACCGAATTTTGTGAATGTGAATGTGTCACGGTGACAAGAGTGGAAACAGCTGGTCAATAGGCCTTACACATCTTAGTCCAAAGGTCATGACCCCTGTGGTCAGAGGCCAGATGAAGTGTGCTACAATATGATGCCTTAATGTGTGTGAGGCAGGTGGTCAGTATAAAGTAGTACTCCCTTAGTCCTGCACGTATGCTGCTACACAGTAAATTTTGCAGTGTTAAATCAACACTTAGAGAGTTAATTTGGAGACAATGGGACCAAATACACTCTAGAAGGAGTTAAATAAACTCTCTAAGTGTTGATTTAACACTGCAAAATTTACTGTGTAAAGCGTGTATAACCCAGCAATACTTGAAGTAAAGGGCTGCTGGTTCACATTACATTACCCACTGTACAGCCACTGCTTTTGAGTAGTAGTGGTGCTAAAAATATATTCATAGTAATGGTAACACCGCAGTCCTAGTAACAGGAGCAGATAGAGGTACAGTAGCCAGAGCAGTAGTCATAGTAGTGTTATTATTGTGTCACCACAAAAATATATAGCCACCAAATCACCCAGTCTTGTTTGGTTTAGGTTTATAAAACTGAACAGAGGATTATATTGCGGTTCATGGGACCTCAGTCACACCAAATGAACAAATCAATATAATAAAAATGATCAATACATGGGACTCTTTATGACAGGGCAGGTGGTTGTGTTTGTGAAAATGCTTGAATGGATATATTGTCCATGGTTGATGTGTAAGAAAGTGTAATGTTATGTAAAGAGTGCATCAATAGAAAATTGTCAGTTGAAAATATTTTTGATAAAATACATAAGCCATGCTATTCAATTTGAATGATTTAACAAAAATAACTGTTTTTGATCATTACCTTTTATATAACACAATAAAACATATCAACTTTTATTCATGCAGTACAATAGGTGAGGACTTTTGGATTTAAATATGTTGCTAGTGGTTTTGATTCATAAAACCAGACAGTCTTTGGCTGTGACCTAACTTGTCTTCATTGTAATTGAAAACTCCACCAAATAATTTAATCCAGGCTTATTGTCTTATTGGTTTGTTTCTCGCATCAGTGTTGATTTGCATCTGCTCCGCCATAATATATCATCATATTGATTTACTTTCAGCACAAATAAGAGCACTAGTTGGGCTTCTGATGCAATACCCTAGCGGATGGATCAAGTAAGCGGCGGAGGTTTGCCTTGTTGCCTAGTTACGAACGCGGAGGGTGGCGTATTTGTCGTCGGTCTCTGGATGAAACTGGTCTCTGTAGCCGCCATATTGGGTCTTGTCAGAGCGTGTCATCTAGGATTGACCTTCGTCCTGTTTGAGCCAGGATGTCGCCAGTTTCTTTAAGGCTATCACAGTGGCAGTAGATGTGAAAACAGCGCCATTTCTGTCGGTGTCCATGATACGCGATGCTACCGCAGCGGATTCCAGAGCTCGAGCTCGGAACGGCAGCGGGAGAGAAATAGCCGCTCCCCTTTCGCTGCTCCTCTTTACTTCAGCTCACCGCAGGTAAGTTTACCATGAAACCAGTGGAGTCTAATGTATACATTGTGATGTTTTCATCGCGGTTCAGTGTTTCACGTTTAGTCTGGCTACTCTTTCAATGTATGACGATATGGCGCACAATTTTGAAGGGAAAACGTCTGACAGTCCTCTGGCAGCCTACCGGGGCAGCCGCTCCTCCTCCCTTCGGTCACAACAACAAATGTACGTGATCGCTAACCATAGCTAACGATTATGATATCTTACATCTGAATAATACAATTTTGATCTGTCGCATTAACGTATATAAATGCTTATGGGACGTATCAGATTGAAAGTTTTTGACTTGGCCTAACGTAGCGTTTTGCTGTGCGTTAGCTAACCACTAATGGAAAACAGTCGGGGCTGTAATGTCACCGTACCGAAGCAGCCTCCGTTCCCCTGCCCGACCAGACACCACAGTGGCGTTACCCTCGCTGGGACGTTCATTCAAAACCCGCATGTTAAACGTCTACTGTTTAATGCACTTTATGCATATACGGCAGTAAGTCTTTAATATAAATGGAAAACAAAGTACCCGATGACAAGAGACGAGATTCTCCGGGCAGCTAAGCTACTTAGCTTAGTAGCTAACGCTAAAGGTCGGCTGTGTTGCTAACCTTGCTTTTTGACTGCAAAGTGATGCTAGAAATTCGACTGCAAGTTAACATAATGACGTTCAACCAAACATCGTATTGTGACATGAACGAACACAACGCCGACTAAATAACCACAGTATGTGTTGTAATGGCATGCCGCATTCGGTAGCTCAGAAATGTCACATAAATGTAAGTAAATCATGAAACATTAGCTCAAAAGTTATGACACAAATGTAATAAGGCGCTGACCGACGATGGAAACCCCTACAGATTTTGTGGTTCTATGACATAGAAACTGCCTTTTAAAAATAGATCGTAGGAATAAGCTGGTATGTGGACAGTGCAGTCAAGAGCTAGCAGCCGGGCTAGTGGGTATACGACAAACAGCTGGTTTGTAGACACTGGTCAGCCATATTAAATTGTTGTCGGTGAAGCCCGGTAACAATTTAGATCTTGTTTTATTTGGATGTAAGTAAGTCATAGGGAATTAATTATTGACATGTAAATACCACACTAGTACACTGCAACGCTTGCCGTCTTGCCCTTTTAATGTTGCTAACGGGTAGTATACCACTGTTGAGTGATGACCGGGGTAGCCAATCAAATCGGTGCAGCCTCCATTTGCTCTTCGCGTTAATCCACCGCTGCCATATGAAACACATGCACTTGACAGCAAGTGTTAGTTTGCATAGCCAGTACCCTACACAGTCATACTCAACGGCCCTTGTAGACTTGTTCTGTCATAGGCACCAGTCTTGGACATGTATGGCTTTTTGCTACAAAATGAAAGTGTACTGATTTTATTTGTGACTTAATGGAAAACATAATTATGAAAATCGTGGTTCCTGTCTTAGGAACATTTCAATAGTATAATTCTCTTTCAGTGTATTTCAATGGGAGAAATACACTCATGTACATTTCTATTTTGACTTATCTCTTGTTTTATTACATTTATCTAACAGCATGGTCACCACACATACTGTGAATACGTTGGATGTTTGACAGTGTTGTACATTAAAAGCTAAGGTGACCTACTGGTGTTATATTTTTAGTGATAATTGTGGCTTCTGTCCATCCTTAAAGATATCATGTTCTCTGAAGAGCCTATTATCTTTTTTTTTTTTCTTACGGGAGTCTATTATCTGACAGCTAAATAGAACTATGAACGGGGGAACACATGCTCTTTGTATCATTTCTTTATTTTTAAATGAAATACAATCTACAACATGAAATTTAGTGGGGGGGGGTTCATGGTGAAACTTTTTTGAATGAAAAGGACTGGGGTGTTTCCTTCCTCTGTTATTGTGAATTCAGTCTGTAACTACTTCTTTGCTATTATTGATTGATTGTTTTTTGTTTTTGTTTTTTTTCAGCTTGTGCCGGTGAAGTAGGACGTAGCCCCAAAATGGCCTGCTGTGACTAAGACGCAAACACTTAAGGTGTTTTGCCCAGCAGCTGAGATCTATCAGCAGAATAAGCCATGCCTGACGAGTAAAGTTCCCTTTTTTTGCTTCAAGCAATAAAAAAAAAAAAAAAAAAAAAAACACATCCTACATGCCTTCCCATGTAGAGCCCCTTCAGTACGTCCTGCTGGAGTGACAACCCCCCCCCCCCTCTCTTCCAGATAGGCCCTCTCTTGTCCACTACCCCTCTCCACGGAACATCATACAGTAACTACCCATCACAATGCTCCTCCACCTGAAAATGGCCAACACCTGAGGTCCCATGCGTCCAGTGAGCACCGATTCGGACGGTCCTGCTCCTCCTGTTAACATCTCTTGCCCCTTCCCCCTTGTGGGCCCCCTGCCTGCCTCAGAGATGTCTCTTCTCCATTCGCTGGGTCCAGTACAAAGCTGGCTTGGCCAGGAGCTTGAGAAGTGCGGGATTGATGCCATGATTTATACCCGCTATGTCCTTAGCCTTCTCCTGCATGACAGTTACGACTATGACCTGCAGGACCAGGTTAGTTATCAAAGCCTCAAAGAAACTATTTTAAGATGAACAATTTAGAATATATACTTCTTTCTATTTGGCTTTATTTGAATGGGTAGTGAGTGCCTTTTCATTCATGGGGGAAGTTGGTGTGGGAATATAATGGCCTAGTTAGAGGAAGATATCAATTTGCCTGTAGAGATTAACAATGGGCTTTTCTTCCACATTATGTCACTTGCACCACTGACAGATTTTACAATTTCCTCATTTATTCTTACATTATTTTAATTGAGTAGAAATTTTGAATATAAGCCTTTAATCAAGATGGCTATCATATTCTTTTATGCTTTATTGCCATTCTTACTCTTTGACATGAGATTATTCTTTGTTAATGACTATTTGTGCCCTGTCCCTAAAAGGAAAATGACATCTTCTTGGGCTGGGAGAAGGGAACTGGGAAGAAATGGGGCAAGAGCAAGAAGAAAGGAGGGACTGACTTGAGTCTTGAGGAATTGAAAAAGCAAGCTGCTGTCCAATGCCTCCGCTCTGCATCTGATGAAGTAAGCAGATTATTCCTCATTGTTTTAGTTGTCAGTCTCACTCGCTTACTCAAAATTATCCTAATATTATTGGCTTTTATGGATTACAAACTGGACTATACTCATGTATTCAGGGAAAAGCATCCTTCATCTTTTTTAGAAAGTTATGTAATAAAAGTATAGAAAACATTTCCATACAAAAGGCAGGGGGGTATAATTTGTGTTATGTCTGGAATTTGTAATTGTAGTATTCTTTGTTGCTTGTTAAGATGCAGTCGTGCTCATATTAATTGTATAAATCGCAGTGAATAGACAGTGAATAAAGCTGTACCAGTGTGGGAGACTTAAACATTCAACATAGATCTTCTTTGTAAATCTATCATCACCTTATATGGCCTAAAAGCCACACCTTTAATGGTCTGTGGAAATATGTTTATGTCAGATTTCCATTGATTAAATATTATACTCTTTTCCACTAAAATGTAATGAAGGAATGCATGTGTCATGCTTTTTTTGGTGAGTGACTAAGACCTGAGAAATCTGCCAACTTTTTTTCTGTAGTAACACCAGTAGTAAGAGAGCTATGCCGCAAACACAATATTTAACTGGATGGGTGGGTAGGGGGAAGGGTCTTTAAGCCAAGAGGAGGAGTGGTGAGCTCCTCTGGGGACTGGACTCTGCAGTCTATTTTTTAACCAGCACACGCTGCATGGGATTGCAGCAGTGTCGGTCGGCTGTCAGCTGACCGGCGTTAGCACAGTGATGCAAGAGGAAACACTAGGCGGGAGAAAAGTTTTGTTTGCTATTCATAAGGTGACATGGTAAGGAATATTATTTTGTATGAGTGACCCAAAGTGTCTCAGAAGAGTAGAATTATGATGGTTGTGTGTGTGGTTTGATGTTCTATGACTCAAGATTACCTCTTTGGTCTCAGCTGGTGTTTGAACACATTTGTCTTGTTTACTTTAATGGTTTGTTGTTTTGTTTTTCACATATGTGGCACAGATTGAGAAAGCAGTAAGTTGTACAGGATATGTAGTAAGTGTTCAGTGTTTTAGAACACTGTGAAGCAATCACTTGTGCTATTCTGTTTATTCTTTCTTTTTTTGAAAGCATTCCTGCACCGTGGCTATATATAGCACAGTCATGGCTGAGCATGCCTAAGCACTCACAAGTCAGCTGGCTTGACTTGTGTCAACCCCATGCCTTGTATTCTTTCTTTTGGTCACATTAGGGGTCACAGTACCTGTTGTGAACTCCTCATTCATTTCTTAGGCCAGCACTTTGTCAGATCAGTATTTCTTGCTTTTTTTGGGGCACAAAAGTTTTTAATTTTTTTCACTTGTATTAAAAAGAAAAACATGAATGCATGGACTATAGGACTACTATTCAATGTCTTAAAAGTATTGTCATTGAGTCTCATGTATATCTTATTTACTAAAATTAGCATGTGTCAGTGTTTTGCATCATCACTGCTGGACAGACTCGCCTTCACTACTTATGCTAGTGAAGGTCATCAAATCAGTTCTCATTATTCTAAATTGTATTCTTCTCGTATAATAGGGGATGGGAATCGACAACCAGTTCCAGTTCAAACCCGATTCCTAATTACCTGACCATTTGGAAATATATTGCTCTAAAATTTAAATTCCTCTTGTTAATGCTGACATGAATTTCATGGAAGATGACAACAGTGTTGGTTACACTTTGTGTAAAATGATCATTTCCATCAAAGGTGACAAGACCATATAGCTATTAGTGTGTCTCTGTTCACCTTTTACATTTTAGGAATACCTTTATTATTATATTTTGGCTTTCCCCTGTTTAGAAAACTGTGCAGTGATTAATAATGGAACTGATTTAAAAATTGTACAGATGAGGACATTTGATACCTGCATTGCTATTAATACAGTTGTATCAATCCCCACATTTACGTGGACATGAGGGGCATTGTAAATTACTGTTTTCTGTAGGTTTGATTGTCTATTTCAAAATGTGATTACTCTCTTCACAGAACTCTGGAATTGAGAGCCTGGTTGAGGAGCTTTGCTCTAAACTAAAGGACATCCAGAACAAACAGAAAGGTATAGACTCTATTTGATTATATTTAGCCACATTGCACATTATGATAAAAAAAGGGAAAATAACTAATAAAATAAATAAATGTTTTTGCAGAGGAGAAGCAGATTCAGAAGAAATCTGATAGCTCTCAGTCTCCGGAGCGAACTGACTCCCCTTCTTCAAAAGACCAGGTGGAAATGTAAGCCACATTTTTTCTTATTTTGTGTGTGTGTGTCTTTATATCCATCCATCTTCTACTAATTATCTGGTGTGTTTATATATGTTAATGAATAAAATGCACCAACTTACATTGAATTTGTTTAGTTGAACAGTACTGATTGCCCTATGAATTTAAATCAGACCTTTTAATTCCCATTGTGTTTCCAGGTACTATGAAGCCTTTCCTCCTCTGTCAGAGAAACCTGTTTGTCTCCAAGAGATTATGCCGGTGTGGAATAAGGCAAAGGCATGTGCATACTCAAGTTCATCATCCTCTGCAGCCCCACAAACCAGCACAGACACCTCCTCCCCAAAAGATTGCAATAGTGAAGGTGAGGCTGCGAAGGAGCGAAACCTGGAGGCATGTGGTACCATTACTACTGTGATCAATGAAAGAGGCCAGCAGCGGCGATGCAAGAAGGAGAAAGAAAATAGATACCAAGGTGGTGCAGCAGCAGAGGAGAAATCCATCGTCCACTCAAAAAGGCAGACAAGACACAGATCTGAGGGTAAATACCGGCCCCGGTCCTGGTCCTCTGGCTCTAGTGAGGCAAGCTCAAGCTCAAGCGGGAACCAGGGTGACTCAAAATCATCCAGAAGCAAGGCTATTAGAATAAGGCACAAATCTAGGGAAGCGATAAAGAATAAGCGAACACGCAACAGTGGGCAAGTCAAGCTGCAGGTGAAGGTTATCGACAAAGAGGAGCGAAGAAACGCAGGAGGGAGCAGTAGCAGTGGCACTACCAAACAACCACAGCTTTACAAAAAGGGGAAAAGACCGCTGAAGGAGATCCGCAAAGATCCAGGCTGGGTGGAGGTAAAAGAGTCAGGAATTGAGGTCAGAAATAAAAAAGAGTACATGGAGGAGCCACTTTGGTACACAGAGCCCATCACAGACTATTTTATACCTTTCAGCAGCAGACAAAGCAAGCTGGAAACAAAGTATCGGAGCAAGGTAGACTCTCCAGATGGATTTGCTGTGTCAGCCGATATAGACAGGCTGCCAGATAGAATCCAGGGAATCTGCATTGCCGATGAAAACTACCAGAGAGCATACTTACCTGCGGGCTCATTTGTGGATGGGCACTTTGTGGAAGGGCCTGGCGAAGCAGAAGATGAAACTGCTGAACTCACTGGGACCTCAAGCTGCCCTCAGCCAGAGGATAGTGGAAATTTAGATGACAAGCATCTGTCTGAATTCACTCACTTCTATGAAGTTGATATTTATCAATCCATATTGGATACTAGTGCCTCAGACTCGATACAAGAGAGTCGGATCTTAAGCATGATTCGACAAAAAAGCAAAGAGCAAAGAGACGTTGAGGCAGAATGTTTAGTGTTAGATGGCCTTGAGCAGCAAGGGAAAAGTGCAATAAGGGCAGACTCACAGGAAGCTTCGGGATCTGTTGGATTCTTTATGCAAGATTTTGAAAACATGGCTCAAGTCTGGGGATGTTATTCACCATCTACGTCAGAAGATATAGATGGAGAAAGCTTCATAGGAGACTCTCCCATTCGACTCTCCCCCCTTCTTGATAGTGTTTCATATACCCTGAGCAAACTCTCTGGAAATCTGGAAGAGCCACCTGTTCCTGAAGCCCCCAGTGAACCATCTGGTTTAAACTCATCCTGCTTCTCTCTTTTTGAGCTGCAGTATGATAGCCCCACTTTTCCTTTTCCTCGCGACTCACTCACAGTTGGTCATGAAAACACAGATTCAAGTAGCTGTCTCGACCCACATTCTAATAAACAGTCTCGTTTGCTAATATGGACCAAAAATAGTGCCTTTGATGAAACTGAACACTGTTCAAACCTTTCAACGCGAACCTGTAGTCCTTGGTCACACTCTGAGGAGACTCGTTCAGACAACGAGCAAGGAAATGCTCTGACAGAAGATGCTGCTCAAATTGGCAATGAAGAGATTGATTGTATAATACCTCCTCTTTCTGGTACATATCTAGAGGATGAAATCTTGGATTTTTTGCAAGAAGATTCTGGCCATAAATGTGAGGAGGTGAGCGTTAGCACAGCATCTAATCAGACCTTCACCAAAAAGTCTAAATTGGAGTCCATTTGTGGTATAGCTTTGGAAGAGGATGATAGTAAACAGTACAGCACTGGCATGTTTTCGGACAATACAAACCAACAGAGTGATGATTACAGCTCAGGGATCATAAAGGATATTTGGACTGCAATTGGAGATGGTGACTCTGTAATGTCAAGGCAAGGAACAGAAAAAACAAGTGAGGGGCTATTTGCAGATGAGTCTAGCGGTTACTGTTGCAGTTGTCTGGAAGTGCAGGCAAAAGGAGTTCCAATTCAGGGACCTCAGAAAAAAGCAGTGCAGCGGTCAGAGTATCACCTTTGGGAAGGCAAGAAGGAAGAACAAGATTTAGCCAAAAACAAACACTCAAAGGTAGATGGTGCTGGGGATTACATGACTCCGTCCAAGCCCTGGGACTTGAACTCTGACAAAGAGAGTACATCATTCATTCTAGGAGGGGTGTACGGAGAGTTGAAGACATTAAGTAGTGATAAGAATTGGGCTGTTGTGCCACCAAGTAAATCCCAAGATAGTCTGCTACAGTGTGCTGCTGCAGCTGCTTCTGCTTCTGGCTCAGACGTGCTTACCATCACTGGCACGGATGTCTTCATGAACACTGGCAGCTGCTTTGCTCCTGGGCATAGGCCCCTGTGGAGGCCTCTCGTGTCCTTTGGGCAGAGTGACCAGGCCATTAGAGGAGGTGGAGATGGACTGAATAAGGGATTCTCTTTCATCTTCCATGAAGATTTGCTCGGAACGTACGGAGGGTTGCACAGTGAGCAGCAAGGTTTAGGATACCCGTTTGCATCCTTCAACCTGAACAATCCCTTCTCTCAAGTCCTCCATGTTGAGTGTTCTTTCGAGCCTGAGGACATGGCTTCTTTCAGTCCTGGGTTTAAGCCCAAATCTATTCTCTGCTCAGACTCTGAGAATGAAGCCTTCCATCCTCGAATATATGGCATCAACCGGACACAGTATAGGGCCATTCGCATTTCCCCCAGAACTCATTTCCGACCAATATCGGCATCAGAGCTGTCTCCCGGCGGAGTAAGTGATTCCGAGGCTGATACTGACAAAGAGGAGATGAGCTTTCCCGTCCTGGCGCCAGTGGATGTCTTTGATGATCCTCAGGCAGACCTCAAGCCTCTGGAGGAGGATGCAGAATGTGAGGGCCCTTATTATGGGAAGTCAGAACTGGAATCTGGTAAATTCTTACCCAGATTAAAAAAGTCTGGCATGGAGAAGAGTGCCCAGACCTCTTTGGATTCACAGGAGGGCTCCAGTACTCTCCTGCCAATCGCTGAGCAAGAGATTTGCTTAGACTGCAAAACGGCAGCAGCTTCATCAACTGCAGGTGGACAGGTGAACACCTCAGTTGGCAAGATTCAAAAGGAGAAATCTTCAGGAGAAAAACAGTCCTGCTTGTGTACACCAGCAGGTCAGATCCCCAAGTATGGGATTGCTTATGACTTTGTTGAAGATGTGCCAGAGGTGAGAGTTTACTTCCATATTATTAATATCATATAATATAAATGTGCAAGAGAAAAACCTATGCTTGAATGTTTAATAATGTGTCATCTCCTGTTAAATGGGTTCCATCTGTGATGTCTTGACCACCTGCTAAGACGCTAACCACTTCTCATTTTGTCCTGTTTAGTTCCCTCTGTTAAATATAAGTGGACAGGGAGGGACAGGCAACCAGCAAGAAGAGTGCTGGTGGCAAAATACACTCTGTTCCCCCATTTTCCCTGGATCTCAGTGTACAGGTAAATGTGTTTGCAAATATACATTATGTCCCTCTTTCACTATTACTACAACAAACAAATGTTCTTTATAGGTTCTCTAGGTCAATCATTAATGAATTTAATTACTCCAAAAGTTGAAGTTGTTATGTGGCACAAAACTTTGTTTTATCAGTATCCAGTCAGACTTCAGAAGAAAGACTTTTTTTCAGTCCATGACTTGTTAATAAACTCTCTAATTTTCTATTTGCATCATTTAAGTGATGTGAATGGAGCAGGAAAGTTTTTATTTATTTAGTTTTTCAACCGTTTCTTCCACTTTCATGTGTGGAGCTCATCTGCATCAGGAATTGTAGCAGTTTTTTGTTTTTTTTTTTATTGGCTAGAGCTAGAACAAAGCAAAACCTACTTAAATTTCACATATGCTGGTGGACCTTATATTGTAAAGAAAATGTTCATTGTTCTGTTCATTAAAAACTGTCATTTTAGAAGTTTGCTTTCAGAAATACAACAAAACATTTAGATGTAGACATATTTTCATTTCTATTACTATTCAGGTGTATAATGCCATGGAGATTTAAGAATGTACAGTTTTCATAGATGCAGTACATTTCCTTTTTCATATAATAAAACAATATTTACAGCCACGTGTAAATCATAGCAATAAAATGGTGTGACAGACACTTAATGCCCTTCAACTTGTCTAATTTTCTTGATGACTTCAGTACAGTGACATGTCCACCACTCCCCAATGTCCCTAAACTGGCCAGCTTGATCAGTCTGAGTTACAGCATATAGACACGTTGGCCCAAACATTAAGTAGGATTCTACAGGTATCTCTATAGCATAAAACTGGTCATTATTTCAATAATAAACTAGTAACAGTAATGCTGTTACTGTTACTCTCTTCATCACTACAGGAATCTACTGTGACTTAAACATTTGCAGTAACAGTGAAACTAAAATTATGTCTTCATTTACAAAATCAACAAAGTTTTTGATCAGTTTTTTGCAAATTCCATTAAATAAGCCCAGGAATGGCTTAGGTTTAACTCTATATGTGGGTCTAAGGCTTTTTAAGTTAGCTAAAATGAGCTGAACATTCTTCAGTCTACGAGCCCCCCAAAAAGTTTAAATTCCATTTTTGTTAATTTAAGAGTTGGAAAAAAATATAAACTAAATATAACTTCAATAGGTCTAAAATAAAATTCATCTTTTTGTTCTGCAGAAAAGGACAAAACCGTCCTGGTCATGGGTACTATGCCATCAAATATGTCCCTAAGTGCTATGTATATGATAAATACAATGACAATTACCACATTAACAGTATGGTAATTATTACTGGTTAGGGTTAGCAAAAACAAAAGACACAGTTTAGATGTTGACATGTATTGGCATCTTGAAAAGTTTAAAATCTCCCATGTACACCCATACAATATTTCTTTTTTTTTTTTGTTATCATCATCTAGACTACATTTGTTAGAAAAGACAAGTTAGTGTTTCACATGAATACGGCTGTAGGTTAATAGCTTTTGGTGACTCAAGCACTTAATGTTGCAGCAAAACCTGGCACCATCTACTGAAGTCCAGTCCAAGTGCAATGAGTTGTGAAAGTGGGTCTTTGATTACATTCTTAATGGTTTTAAAAACTCATACATTGAATTTGATACTTGTAGAGAACCTGTGTTGTCTAAAAAGGCTGTGAAAGAGCAAACAACACGGGATCTAAGGTTTTATCTCTAGTCCCGTGTGCAACTCGGTGACCTTCACTCTTTCATGTGTTTTTCAGGGAGCAGTAACATTTGAATACTCCAGTTTTGCAGAGGACACCTGTTGACGAGAGGAAACTTCCTCTCCTTTTGTGACTGGACCTCTACCAGCAAAGATTCAGGGTCATCTCAGAGCTGGAAAACCTCATGTAGGCCAATGTTCTGAGGCACCCATTCAAAAAACCTCACACATAACCGTGCTGGTTTTTTTTTTTTTTTTTTTTTCATTTACTAACGTAATCCTTGTGTAATCAACAATCAGATTGACAAAAAGCGAGTGGAAAATAGGAAAACTCCAAAAATATGTTTTGTCTTTTGAGTGATACCATGTGCGGACATACATTTTAGAATTTGTTTCAATTGATTCTTCTGTACACTGGTCCACATTCAAGTCTCACAGTTAGGTATTGGGGACAATCCTTTGTTTTATCCTTGTCAGTTTGGTTCCCACCACTTTTGCTTTTGGACTAGGATACTGGTAGTTGTGTCTGAATGGTTGTGCATGTATGTTTGTCCAGCCAGTCTCACTCCTCTTTTCATAGTTTAATCTAATGTTGTGTGAAACGACTGCTATCGCATCCTCTACTTTCCATCTTGAGTTCAGAAAGACGATATAAGGATGTTGAGATTTTTTTTTTTTTTTTTTTTTTTAAGTTGTGTAAGAATTTGAGAGTTTGTTTTAGACGACTTTCTGAATGTGAAGTAGAGAATGTGTGCAGCTTTCTTCAAAACATCAGTAAATCCCCCTTGCGTGAGAAGTGAACATAAATGAGTCTGATTTTTTTTATTTTTATTTTTTGAATGGTAATAGTCTTTCAAAGCTAGTAGTAGATATAGTATGGTTTGTGAGGCTAAACACAAAAGTTATTTTAAAAATAAAAAAAAACAAACAAAAAAACAAACAAACCAGGAAATCAAAAGGAGTTTTGTTGGCAAAAAAATACTAATCTACTTGAAATGCAATGCTGTTAAGGAATTGGAGAGAAAAAAAAAAAAGAGAAAAAAAAGTGTTTTGGGGTAATGACCCATCATCAAAAAACATAACTACAGCCATTTTTGCAGACACGTGTTGCAAATGAATGAAACTCTGTTTTCTTTTTTTTTTTTTTTTTGTAATTGCTATGGTACAGACTATTGGTGCTATGAATATGTTCAGAAATCTTTTGAAGTTGCAGTTCCATAATATGGCTGTGATGAGTAGATGGCATAGCCTAGTTTTGTTTGTAGTCTTGACAGTCAGAATCCATTAATATCTTTTCAAAATTGTGAAAAGAAAAGAAAAGTTTTGCCTAATCGCGGTTCTTGCTTAACGTGGCTTGGTTTTTATTTTAAGGTAACCTTTTTCATTGTCGGGCCTGTAACAGTTGAGGCAGAATTACTTCAAATCTCATGTTTTTACGCAACTCGTAATCCACTGAAGAAAAGACAAAATCAGCATTGACTGAAAGTGAATTGTTCATGCTGTATTTAAATAAAATATATAATAAAACAACTGGTGGGAGGTGTTCAAAAACCAAAAATATGACAGAATTACACTAAGGTACAAATGCTTTTTTTCCCATATGAGGTGTGTTTTTTAGTTTTTTGTTTTACAGTATATTAAGTTGGACTATTGAGTAATTTGTCACTGTGTGTGTGTGTGTGTGTGTGTGTGTTGGAGTTGAACTTGTGAAGACAGTGGTTCAGAATAAGTGTTGTAAAACTTTAACTCAGAGAAATGTGAATGTGTGCAGAGACATACATCTCACAGAAATGCAAATACGTTAACACCCCCTTAATTTGACCCGAGGAAAAAGAACAAGGGGTTACTGGCCCCTCTTATGAACCTGTGCATTAAATGAACTGCTGGTAAGTGCATTTTGCATTTCCTGCGTGCTATTTAAACCGACTTGGGGAAAAATTCTTATTAATACCTGTTTTGTTTTTCAAATAACAGCATTCTTTGTAAACAGGTCAGAAAGACAGTACGGGGGTTGAAGTCATAAAACCGAAGCACAGAATCTAAAAATCACCCCTCCATCATTGGACAGTTTAAACATGTCAGGTGTTAGGATAGTAAATTGTAATGCACTGTCGCAGGTACAGGTGTCTCTCTTTTGTGGGCGTGGCTTTTGCAGCGGCTTTCTTATTTGAAAAGGAAATGATTAACGATCGCGGTGTTTGTCCTTTTCATTTGTTCGTCCACTCTTTAATTGCGAAACGACCCCCACACAAACACACACACACACACACACACACACACACACAGGTATAAACGGAACAGAAGGTACTCCAACTTCAGGGTCTTGTCACCTTTCTTTGACGGTCATTGGACACTCAGGAATTTTTTAATACAAGCATACTGCATAATCTGCACTCAGACCTGTGACAGTGCATTGATTCTTTATTGTAAAATCTTTATTTAATTGTAGAGCAGATATTATAGACGGGCGAACTACAGAGGTGGCAAATGTTCATTTAGAGCTTGTAGTTTTTAGAGACAAAAAGAAACTAAGCCATCGTAGGTTGCATAAACAATGCGGAGGGGAATTCAAAAGCCCCGAGTCCTATGCAATACCTTGGCGCATGTAAACATTCAAGAGTCTATGGAGAAAAGTCATTCAGTTTTATTTTTATTTTATTAGCATGTTAATTATGTTTGAGTGAGGGACACCTGAGGGGAAAAAAAATAAAATAAAAAATGAACCATGGAATGTCTCTAAACATGCAGCATGTAAACATCACACTCCATCTTTTTACGTTTAGGTTGAAGAAAAAATATTTTGGTTAACAAAATTTAAAAAATATATATATATATATATATTACAAGTGAGGTAAAAAAAAATACGTGATTGAGAGAATGTTATGACTGTGCGTGTGATTCTGTCGGTGAAAGTGTGCAAAAGAAGCTAAGTCACAAAAAAAAAACACTTGTTGAAAGGAATGCATCACAACCTTTCTCCTTTTTTTTTTTATATACCTCCATCGATAGGCTGTGTTTGAACATAAATAAACAGAATATAAAAAAGGTGGTAAAATGTTTTCAGTGAGAGTATATGCTATACTGACTTGTGACTGTGTGGTGGTTAGAGGAGCATAAACAACACTGAAAACATTTTCATTCCCATTTAGATGAGGTTCCTTCACCTTCCCCGTTCTCTATGTTCCTTAAACCCATCTGTTCTGAGTAGCAGTGTTGTTCTGATTTCATGTACACCCAGAGTAAATTATTTTGTTTCATTGTGGATTTTCTTAACATCTAATAAAGGAATAAACCAAACCTCAGCCTGTGAAATGGTGTGTGTGTTCTTCTGCTTCTTGCTGACTTGTGACTGTAGAATGTCAGATGCACTTTTCTGGCCTTAATGGGTCCATAACCTGAAGCTGACAGTAGAGGGCAGGCTGGGGATGTTGGAATGCAGCACATTCTAAGCATTCTTTATGTTTTGGAGGAAGCTGTGAACATGTGATCTAGATTTGCTTAATATGCATTGTTTAAAAAAACAAAACAAAAAAACAAGTCAAGAGCCATTCCTAAAGTAACACATAGAATAATGTTTAAGGTATAAAACCACCATAAAAGGCTCCAATTTAATTTAAAGTTAACCTCCAGGTGGGTCATTTAATTAACTCATTAAATGCACAATGTACAGAGAGCATTGAGGATGCTGCATTAAAAAAATTTATATTGGTATAAAGAATAAACCATAGCTTGTCATGTTACACATTTAAGAAAATGTGTAACATGACATTATATACCCCCAGTATAAGTGCAATAGACATGAAAGGGCAATTTTTATTTTATTTGGTCCAGGATGCTTTGCAATCTTTAACATTTTAATTGTTTTATTAATGCATTACTTGCATCTTTTATTATTATTTATCTTTGTAATCGATAATTTTCATGTTGTACTGACTGAAAGGAGATGCTCAAATATAATTGTGCATTGTTGTATGACTATCTATCTATGGTGTTGTTTGATGTCCTTGAATTTTAATTTATCCATCAAAGCATCTAATTAGAACAAGGCTGTTAGTTGTTTCAATTCCAAGGCCACATAAAACTCCATATGCTCTCAAATGGACAAGCAACAGTAGAATAATGATCTATAAATAATGTCAACTCTGAACTTTTTTTCAGTTTTTGTTGTGAAAAACTTAAAACTACATGGAAATGGTTACATTTACAAATGATCCTTTAAAAAATCTGAACAAACTGAAACTTTCTCAAGAAAAGTATGATTTTTACCCTTAAAAACTCAATGTTACTTTTGTTACAGATCCAAAATGATTTTTTCCTCTAAACATTTCTGAAGTGATTCATTACCATTTATAACATTATTTTCTGTATTTTCCTTTTTTCTCCTGTTAGAACTGGGTGTCTTCCATTATTTAAATTGCTGATCATGTAAATGCTCATAAATGCTTAGATTACACTTGAGAGTTATTATGTCAAATATGGACAAACTGAAGAAAAAGTAATATTTCACTAAAATATATCATTAACTGACCATTTAATATGTGCCTCCATTCACTGTCATTGATCCAACATGGATTTTACTGGCGACTCAACATAACATTGTTATAAAAATTGACAGTGTTTCTTAACTATGGAGCCTCTGAACATCCAAATGTGATGACCATGAAAAGATTATTAAGTGCATTTTACACCAATTGCCTGGATTGATTGGATTAGTGGATCAACAGGGATTAAACAGTTTAGATCAGTAGATGCTTTTGTTTAATGATGGATGTTTATAGGTTAAAATATAAGAAGACAATTTCAATCTATGGGTTAAAAATATTACACCTCACCTTGTCATTTACACATATGCTACAACTCACAGATTACGGTGGATCTACAAAGGCATAAAACATTTAGTTACAAGTATAATAATATACAATTGCATTTTTTTTTCAGTGTGAATTACAGGCTCATATTTATTCAGGTCACTCCCATTTCTTCTGAAAGTATATTTTGTACGTGGAACATTTCCATACTATTTTCCTTTTTATTCCACACAAGTTATACGCTATTGTAATCATATCTTTTTAGTCTTACCCACAGATTGGTCTGTATATGGCATATGAACTAACATTATTTAGACTCTTGATTGTGACTAATTTCAGTATCACTTTCCTATTTCACAAATTTACCCCCTGGGTCATTTTGAACCCTTTAATGAGCCACTAAATTAGTTAATATAATAAAAGTATAATAAAGTTATAACTAATAGTTGTCATCACAATAAGTAAGAAATCTAAGTAATAATAATAATAATAATAATAATAATAATAATAATAATAATAATAATAATAATAATAATAATAATAATAATAATAATAATAATAATAATAATAATAATGCAGTGCACAAAAAAGCTGTTTCTTCAAATAGTTCACAATAATAAAACTTTTTCCCACCAATATATTTCTATTCAAAAAGTAAAACTATATTTTATTGGTATTTATATATAAATCAGCATATCAGTAAGAAAAAATACAACAAAACAACAAATAATACTTTAAAAAGTAAAACAAAACTAAAACCAATATGGATCCATGCTTGCACAGTGGCATGTAGTTTCCCCCCAACAATCACAATTTAAAAAATCTTTATTGAAAATATATATGTATACAAAACATTGTAATTTTGAACAAACAAGCCAGATGTCAAAAAGAAAAATCACCCAAACAAATACAATAACGTAATGCAAAGTATCATAGACCCAAAATGAAAACTAATAACTTCAAATATAAAGACATAAAGAAAGAGTCAATTAATAAAATTTTAAAGAGTTGTTTATCAAGTGTCACAGTGTAGATGTTTTTCTTGTTTAAAAAAACCGTGTTAGTAGATATATTTTTCAGAGTTTATTATAACGACTTTATAATTCGGGGGTGTTTTGACATGTACTTTTATGTGTGTGGAATTTATCAAATAAAATTATTAGATTATCCTCCTGAGACCCTGTAAGCAAACATTTTCGCCATTTTATATTAACAGATTATATTATAAATTTATATATTATATATATTATATTATATTATATTATATTATATATTATTAACAGATATATTATTATTATTATTATTATTATTATTATTATTATTATTATTATTATTATTATTATTATTATTATTATTATTATTATTATTATTATTATTATTATTATTTCTTTTTCCGTGGACATTTTTTTTAAGTAAAGCTGTGAAACTCTTCCACAACAGAAGTCAACAATGCATTACTGGGTCTCAGAGGATATAACATGTCATACCATAAAAAAAAACAGCAAATAAGAGGTTTGAAGTAACATACTGAATATCAACAGCACACGTTTGGAGTTCGATTAGTAATGTCTTTCCTTCAGGTCGAGACAGGTGAATCCATCGACAATATGCATTCTTGACTCGATTACACATCACTCTCTGTACAACTTTGTTTTAAAATGGCGGCGGAAGAGTCGAGACAGGTATGAGATGTTAACGATACCAGATAAACTTCAGAAATGCACTTGTCCTACCGACTACAACCACAGCGGATAAGAACAACGTATTTGCTATTCCGTGGTTGTAATGTGACAGCCTGATTTAAAAACACATGTATTTTTTTGTTAACTTAAGTGTGTTTAGACTTGAGGAAGCGCTGGTGTATAATCTTGAGTCGGCTTTAGGAGCAAGTGCATTCGGCGAGTCCTGATTCGACTCCATCCTTCGTCTTTTTTTTTAATGCCAACGTGTGTGTTTTTCTCGACTAATGACCCCACGCTGGGGCTGTTTCTGTACACTAAGCTGTTCTGAGGCGGAGGAGAGGAGATGGTGGCGCAGGAGTAGTAGTGACAGCTCATCATGGACCGCTCCGACCGGCGGATACCTGCCTCCCACCTGTAGCATCACTCGGCAGCATGGCGAACACGACCCACGGCACCGAGGACCATAGGGACAACCGCAGTGGTAGGTGACCGAAGAAAAGACACTCTGTTCCTGTTAAACATGCATCCATTAATCCTCCTATAGCACTAAAACTAGCTACGCTTTTAAATTAATATTACACCAAAGTACATTTCCTCCGGTTTTATATTAAAACCACAGAACAGATAGTTATTTATGCTAACACTTAACGTCTGGAAGTCAGGCTTTAGGCTGTTTTAAAATAACGAGACATATTTTATACAGCACTTGAGAGGATTATAATGAAGCTTAGCATTTAAACCAATACGTTTCAATAAATAATAAAAAAGGCAAACTAAAAATTGTTTAAAGTCACTTTTACAGTTTGCCTAAATACTGCACCTGCACAAACAAATTCAACACAGTAATAAATCATAACTCTTAATACACACAGTACTGAAATAATAGTGACAATTAAACATTTTTAACCCATAAGGACCCAGTGTGGAATTTGTCTGTTTTAAAATGAAATGTTCCTCTATATTTCATCAACCTTCATCACTATTTTTGTAATATTATCTTCTGTATTTAGTTTTTTTTAAGGAAAAAGTCAAGCATTTGCTTATATTTATCCTTATTTTTTACTCTTGTAGATGTTTATGAAGGCTCAGAATAAAGTTCACGGTTATTATATTGACATTTAGAGAAAACTGAAGACTATCATTAAGTGATCATAAACCCAATATTACCATCCACTCATTTATCCAACTCTGGTTTTTATTGATGAGTCGGTATTGTAGAAGATGCAACCATGCAGCGTGTGAATGTCCAAATGGGTCATATCTGGTGACCATAAAAAGATGATTGTCTTTAACGCCAATTATTTTGGATTGATATAATTAGTGGATCAACAGGTATTAAGCAGTTTAGATTAATATATGGTTTTGGTAAAGTTTTGGTCTGTATGGGTTAAACTACAGACATAGTGTTTTTATAAATATATCAAATACATTTTCCTGTTTGTTTACTGTAATAAAGATAACCATCCAAATATTTAATTGCATTATATAATCCATACTAGACCACCTGCTTCTCTCACATTTGTAATATTTTTCATTTTAAAATGGTTTCAGTGATGTTCTATTCACCTCAGACATGCATTAAAGTATGACATAATCATCACATTTATTTGTTAGATAGATATAGATGTGGTAAAATTCCTAACAAAACATAACGTTAGGAATGTTAACATTATTAACATTATGACCCATAATGACATTTTGACCCTAACATCATGACCCAGTTTTTCCACATTTTTTTGATAGACTGGTTGGAGTCAGTCCACACACCTAGATTCTTAAATTCAGCCACAGTATGTAATTTATCCCCATGACCCCATTATGCAAGGATATGGAATTGTATACAGTCATTTAAGAAGGTAAATACACACAGTTGTTCGTCTTTTTTAGTCAGTCTGATGTCTCATTCACTGCCTTAGCAGGTTTCACACTGACCTATTGCTTTAAAGAACCATTGGCATAACAATATTAGATTCCCACATCTCAGAATATTATCCAGTTTTAAGATGAAAGTGATGTTGGCATTCCTTATTAATAAAACTACACTGACTACAAGATTAGCGTGTTTAAATGGGTGGTTCTCTTTTGCAGACAATAAAACTACAGCCAACCTTTAATCTCTCTTGCAATTCTTTGGCCAGGTGTTTTATTTGAATGTCATTTCAATACAACATAGCACGTACAGCACCTGGTTGCTCAGTGTAGATTATTTCCACAGTGGCACAAGAACAAGTTGCTGCTGTGTTTTGGGACAAAGTCTACCAGGCTCACATGACAACCTGCCAGTCAGGGTTTAGAGCTTAGGGAAGAATCTGGCTTTGTGTGTGAACCATTTGGAGAACATTAGGTCTCATGTTGGGGATTGATGTCACAATTTTACGTCTTTGCGTCTTATATAATTCTGGCCTCTTACCATAGTCTCTTTTGTTTATAGAGAGAAATATATGAGAGGCTCTGAGTCGCAAAAAAAAAAAAAAGTCTTAAATGCCTGAAAAAACCTCACTGAGCAGGATGTGCATATCTATTGTATTTCAGTAGGCATGTAGTCATCTAGGAGCTTGGTTCGTACAGAAAACCCACTAGCTTGAGCTTAGCTTCCCAGCTGGTGTTAAAGCTTGATGTAGCCTTGCTGAGGCCCTGTTCACATTACAGTACAGACTCCAGTTACAGCCTGGTCAATGTAGGATTAGCTTTCACCTCTCAAGGCCTCCCTTTGTTTTAACCTCCTTGATGATATAAAGAAGCCTGTAAATGTATTATCATTATGAGATCAGTGAAGCTTATTTCTGGTTTAGATCCACAGCAACCCCCCCCCCCCCCCCCCCCCCCCCCATAGAATAAATGGTTCCACATACTCACAGGGTATCTGAGGCATCTTAGGTTAGTTTCATAAATTCCAGTGAAGCATTGAATCGAAACTAATACAACAAATCTAAATTGAGGTAAAAAGAAAAGCTCTTTAGTGCGATTGCTTGACGACCCTTTACGTTGTCTGAATTGAAAATGAAGGCCTCCCTTTGTGCCTTCTGTGACCTTTGTAACTGTTCCACTCCACCCATATGTAATAAAAATCTGTGCCGACAACCAATGACAACAACATGTGAATATAATTCTTTTCAAGAACATAGTTGTCTCCCATTTTCACATAGACTTCATAAATTTGACCAAATTTCTATAAACTAAAACACATAAAAAAAGTAGACTTCTTAAAAGTGACTCACAGCAGTTACACAATCTTATGGGTGGCTTTTTAATAAGAGTGCGTTAGTTGAATTTCTTTACTTATTTATTGGAGTTGATGATGACTGTGTAAAGTGGAGTATGAGCAGTTTTATTTTTTGTTGTCGTCTGAAATAAACCAAAACAAAGACCTAATGGAGGCTAAACAGTTGGGTAATCCTGAGGGGGAATTGAGCCTGGTAGTAAATATGTGTTTGAAGGACTAGTAACTTCAGTCACACTGTACCCTTTCATTTAATAGTAATATTGATTAATGCAGATTTAAGTGATTTAAATTACAAAGAATACCAACAAATAAAAAAAAATGTCTTTTCTTTCCAATTTGGTTAATTGTGTCTCTTATTTTTTCAGGTGTGTCTGGAGGAGTCATGGTGGAGAATGGATCTGTAATAAAGGATCAAACTGTTGCTTCTGACCTCCATGATCACACCAACCACCACAGCCATGTGTCCAGTAAGACCCCCTGCAGTGAGCTCACTCTGCCCAGTTACACAGCCTCCTGCTCTTCCACTCAAATCTACTACAACAGCCCCCAGAAAAGCTTTTCAGAACTCGACCAGGACAACCACAGTTTGACTTCCCAGGACTCTGGCATCCCAACTCTGGAGATCAACCCTCCGGAGCCCATCCTACACAGCCACCAGCGCCCAGGAGACGGAAGCCTTATCTTGACATCCAGTCACGACTCCCCTGCCACTTTGCCTTTGGACGATGACCCTTCTGACAGCAGCACCGTCCGCAAATCCTCCACATTCCCCCGCAGCGGCTATGACTCCATCCGCCTCTTCAGCCCTGTGCTCAGGTTGTCCACCACTACGCCGATGGGGGTTGGGGGCGGGCCTTTGAACCGTAGTGATGACATCTCGGTGTGTAGTGTCTCCAGCATGAGCACGGAGCTGTCGGTCTCCAATGAAGACATTTTGGATTTCACGGTCACTTCGGACTCGAGCGCCATAGTTACCTTGGAGACGGACGACAGCTGTATATCTCACTTCTCAGACGTGACGCTCTCGTCAACACCAGGAAACTCCAGGGATCTATGGAGCCCTGTACGGCCACATTGGTCATCAGGTGGCATGCAACAGGAGGAGGATGGCAGGCAACGGAAACTGGGACCTTTGGCCAGTTTATTCAGCAGGTGAGTCTTGTTCTCTCTACTCTCTTTCATTTGTCTGCTAAACAATGTACATTATAGAAGCCATCATTTCTCAGTACGGCTGCAAGATATACGTTATGATATGAGAAAACACTCGACAGGGTATAATAGGTGTGTGTGTGTGTGTGGTCAAACTAATTAGTTGTTACCTCTTGTTGTGGCAACAGCTGTAAGGCACTGTCAACACACTGGACACTTGTTTCAGTGTCATCCTTCTTGCAGCTGAAATGATTCAACATAACCGATGTTGCTTTTCTTTTTGGCGTCAAGTCTTCATTTCTGGTGGATTTCCCTTGTTCGTTGCTTATTTTCAATATTACCAGTGTGTGATGCACTCCAAACTGATTAATAAGAACGACTGTAATTGGTAAATTGCCGTGCACAGTGTGTCAGGTACCCTTGAAGTTAGATGAGAAGGTGTTTAGTTCATTTTCCTCCTACATTGCTGGATGTGTGATGTGACTATTGTGCACACGTGCGTTGGGATGTTGATGGTTAAACGATATATTGTGCGTCTCTATTTCTCATTTTGTTTTATAGACTTAGTCAAAGCATCACAGATCTCTTTTCTTTTTGCAAAAACCCATTTACTTGAATATACAGTTGACTGATATCAACAAATAACTACAACAACCCATCTTCCAACACAAAACTCTGGATCAACCTTTGATCTGTCATTTAAGAACTGGAATAGAATTTAGTATGTTTTTAAAGCCTGCTAGACCTTGTACACGATAGCTCTCAAATAAGGAACTTTAGCTATAAAGGCATTAGAGTTGAATAGGAAGTAAGAAAAACTCAAGGCAGTTATGAAAACTCACCAGCATATGCCTGCTATCACTCACAGTTGTTATGTTTCAACACTATAACGGCTATGAATTGAAGTCAGATTGCATTCATAATTAGTTTCATGAGGCTTATTAAGTCTTAAACTCAGCTTGTTGAAACCTAAAGAAACCCTGATTAATGCAACATACTCCTACTGCAGTTGTATTATCATTCTATGTAAGAATATTAGATCGATTGCTTCACTGTCATTGATTGGCCCATATTTTGACTCATTAAGTGACCAAACTGCAGTTCCGTATTTCCTCAGAATATTTTGTACTTCTGGATTTTACATATAACTGTTGGTGTTCCTTCCTCTTAGTTTACAAGCAGTACAACTGGGGGGGGGGGCACACACACTGAATCACATTTTGCTCTTTATTCTGTTGCACTTAATTCTGTAATTATCGTATAACAATTAGGTTTTTGTTACTTTGCAACTGCAACACAAGGTAAATTCCATTGGAAAATATATTTGGAGGTGTCTCCAAATATTTGCATTTCAGGGTTTTTATTTAAGATTCCAGCAGTTTCATATAATTAAACAAGTCTTTTCTTCATTGTATATAAATAGAGGCTTTTTAAAAATTAATACTGAGTTTGTTTTTCCCTATGAGGAATGCGTGGTTTCAGCGTAGTTAAAAGAGCTTTCAAAGTGTGTCTAATTTTCTTTAGACATTTCAGGTTTTTCCTATTTGTTCACATCTTACTGTTACATGATAGTGTGTAAATGTATTTCCATAATTTAATATTTATTGCCGTAAAACAATGGCAAACATTTGAAGTTGTCATCATTTTTAAGCAAAGAAAAAAAAGAAGAAAATATGGAGTCATTTAATAGGTTATTATGCTCTTCATCCCACAGGCCACGTGTTTGACACCCCTGCTCTAAAGTATTTTAAATAGGATTGCAGTGCTGGTTTTGGCCACTATTGTGCATACGACTCTTTTTAACTATTTTATTTGTGTAGTCTACAGTGTAGTAACAGATCTTGAATGAAGAAATGTAAAGAAGAGTTGCAGGAATAGTAATGGTGCGTGGGGACAAATGATTAAGTTTTTACATTTTTGCTCCACATCATCCTGTGACATGTTAGGCCACTTAGTCTGGTCAGGTATTGTTATTGCTCTGTTTGCTTTGCTGTTTTGCACTCATCCTGTATTCATGTTCTATCATGTTTGGATGAATTTTGTTTGGTCTCTTTGACTTAATTCAGTGTAAGCTGTGTAAGCTGAACAGTAAGGATTTGTTTATTTAGAAATATATGTTTATTTGTGTGTATTTTTGTTCACCTGATGTTTATTGAATGTCTATTGGTGAAGTGAAGTCAGCATCAAATAGTATTGTTTTATTTTAGAGCTGTTTCCATTGGAGAACCCTGACAGCAATGCTTCTTTTTTTTATATTTAATAATTTAGTCATTTTCTTTGACTCTAAACTTCATTGTTAAGCTCTTATCTTTAACTTGGCCCTGGTGTTAGTACTGTGGTGTTAGTACTGTGGTGTTAGTGCCATGTCTGTGTTTATGTAGAAGGTGTGACTTATCTGTAATTGCTGTGAGGAAATTGCTTCAACGAGCCTATTGCATGCCTTTTTATGGCACGTGTGTGTATTACTGAGCACAAGTTCCCCCAAGGTCTTAAAACACTTGCAGAACCTTGTAATTAAACTCTGTTATGTAAGCAGTGTAGATCGAGGTGCTGGTGTTTACTCAGTCATGCATTATAGTAATAAAAGTGATTGTTATCAGATTGATATTAAGTACATAATTAAAAATAATGTAGTAAGCTGGATTCTTTAACTTTGTCATTTTGTTATAAGAACTAATACACTAAACATGTCTCTATTTTTACCTTCATGCTGCTGTTTTCATATTTCTAGTCACACTTTGTATTTGCTTGCTCATTACCAAACCTAATATCTGCCAAAATTCTATTTCCTTAGAAAAATAAGGACGTGACATTGTCTCCAAAAATGTCAAACGGCACCGTCAATCTTTAGGCTTTAGTCTGTGATAATGTTAGATTACTCTTATGGTTTTGCACTGGCAGAAAAAAGCCATTTTTATGGCTACATTGACTCTCACACATTATTGATCGTGTCTGCGTTGAAGTGGTCACAGTGGAATTGTTACTGTGACTCAGAGCTGGTTAGTACTGTCGCTAAAGGGTCACGTGAGAAAGCAGTATTTCACTGCTTGATTCATTTAATAATATTTTTCCCCCCTTTTTGACATTTAATATGAGAGAAAATTGTCAATATTTAATGTAAAGATGAATTGGTTGATCAGCACCATACCCTCCTTCTGGATAGCAAAAACTAAGCTGGTTGAGAAGTGTATGTTTGATTTATATATTATTTAATTGACTTATTTGTAATAAACCATGCAAAGCTAAATAGCCAGAACCTGTTTGAAGTGTTTATACACACAGCTGAATGGGGGAATTAATACAATAATTTATATTATTATTTTGTAATGTATCAAAGTAAAGAAGAAAAGTTCTCGATTGCGTCATAGTTGCTACTTATCAGTAACATGCAGTTGTTAGAAGAAAATAATCTAAGAATCAACGTATTCAAGAACAAACAAGGAGAAATAATTCTGATTAGATAAGCAATTAATTGAGCCCTTGTCTTGTAAAAAAAAAGATACTGTTAGAATTTCTCCATATGAATAACTACACTCAACTGAGCACGGCAAAGTTTCTTTTTAATCTTTTAAGAATATATTGATTGTTGGGTTTGCACAGTGTCTTATGAAGCTCAAGTGTACATCAGTAGAACAATGCTGAGTAAGAGGAAAGAATGCAAACTCGTCACTCAACTGGATTAAAAGTTAACGGTTTAGAAATAATGTACCAGTCATTTCATCACTGAATGGAGGCATAGAAGCGTAACCTTTATTTCTGCTCAATGCGTGAAAGGGTGTTGAGACCCTGTTGAAGTTTGGACTTTGCCTGGAGTTTAAAGCGTCTCCAGTAACTACACCCTCCTCACATGGAGAAGTTATTCATTCCTCTGTACCCTTCACACTCCCGTCATCCCGTCCTCTCCTCTCCTCCCATTCGTGAAGTCAACCCACTGTTTGAGGAGGCGGAGACGCTGAGGAAAAGCCTGTTTCTTCAGTCTTCACTCGGCTCGAACCAGAGGCTGTATGTGACTTTCCGTTCAGACTATGGGACCGACAGACCAGAGTGTTAACTGAAGCACAACTGGAGTGTTTTGCTGTCACTCACTCTTCTCTGAAAGCTCAGTCTCCAGGTGTCTGCTTGTAAGGGGGATTTTGAGTGACTTTCTGGCCACAGTAGGATGGCAACCCCTTCACTTGTTCTGTACATCGACAGGTAGGATTTACGGATCACAATAAGTGGGCGCTCAGAATAAGTATTTTTCATTGCTGACTTTAGTTAGTAGCTGTTATAGGACGTTCTTGTTTGCTGTGGTTTAGAAAAAGGAAAGAGATTTGATCAGCACATGAATACACTTTTGTTCTCTTCAATCCATTTTCTGTTAAAGGAAATTCCTTCAAACTACTGCCTGGGGCGGTTTGTCTAGCACTCACTTGTCTTTTTATGATGCATATAACTTGACGTAGTTTTTGTCTGTTCTTGTCTGAGCTTGTTTTGAATTTCCATACCGGTTGTCCCTATTATTTACTCAGTCGTACGCATAGCTTCGACTTCTTGTAACTGTATTTGCAAAGGATTTGTTGGTGAAATCCTTCAATTCTTACCATACTTGGCCCACCACAAACCAGTGCAGTGCAAACCTAAGCGGTAGCACCCATCCTTTTGGACTCTTAGCTGTTCCAGTTGAGCACTCAACCATAGCTGCATCCATTCAGCTGTCACATTGAGGCTTGTTTGCCCTCCAATGCAAGTCATGCTCCTGCTTTGTGGAAATGTTTGTGGCACAGAGGAACTGCAAACATCGCTTTGTGTTGAAGTTTATAGAAACACTATAAAGTTATATCCATAGAGTAACGAAAGAAGATGCCAACGTGCCGGGCTCTGTACATTGTTTTAACAGTGGCTCACAGGGTTATTAAAGTGCAACCCTTCGTAAACCCTGTTTGAACTTTGGGCCGGTCAGTGTGTACACTTGTAAACAATGTATAGGACGGGAAAATACTATGTACACTGGAGTTGTTGCTTTACATTTTTATTATTTACACAGCAGCATGTTTTAGCAGGAAGTAAAAGCCTGTAATTGTACTCAGTTTGAAGCGGTTTGTCATTGTTGTTGGATAAAAGGAACATTCTCAGACACTTAATGCAGACAAAAAAAACATCAAGTATTGCCACTCGGTATCAGTGAAATTGTTTTTGTCTGCAAAAGGTACAGATGTATATTTTTCGTTTGTGTACCCTAGATTTATGTAGCAGAGTAAATTAGAAGAAGAGCCTGTCCTATAACATAATGCCAAACCATCTATATAAAAGTACAATAAAGTTACACACACATGTGGTTTAACCCTGTTTTCAGTATTAGTTTTCAGTAATCTCGGGTTATCATCTGTGAAGAAAGGCTAAAGCCTGTGGTTTTCTGTTAAAAAGGAATGTATGAAACTTAAAACGGTCTGATCTAAGCTGCACTTGACTTCATGAGTTTTGTCAGAGAGGCTTCTTAACTTTCCCTTTTGTATTCAGTTTTTTTTACTCTTTACTTTGTCTCAGACTGTATACCAGCACCAGAGAATAAGGCTACAGTGGCCTCAGGAGTGATAAGAACACAAAAACAAATGCATGATTTCGCTGAATGTGCTGTTGTGGTTATAGTTGGGAGGTACTCGTGTCTTCAGGATGTGATTGTGACCAGAACATGATCTCACACATTCACACAGTGACTTGTTTATCAGCTTTCCCTCCTGTCCTGAGCTGCGTTAGCTGTTTGGCTTTTTAGTTACGTCTCATAATCTTAAATTCCTCTGATCTGTTCTTTTTATCTGTTCTTGTGTGGAACAATCATCTCTAGGTCCATCTGTCTTTGTGATTCGTCAGCTGGCACCAACAACAATCTTTTTTTTTTTTTTATGTCAACGTGCCCATAAGTAGAGTCCGAAAACCCTGAGTGAGTTGATAACTACCTTCATGACACCACTTATGTGATTGTGTGTTTGGGTTAAGTCAAAGTGGGTAATGGAAAGAGATCCTGTAATTGTTGAACTTGTTGTTTTGTTATAGCCTACAGGTCAGCAGGGACTAGGATAAAGTTGCATAAAAACACTGAGAGGTGTTCTGTAACTTTTCTCATGTAAGGTGATTTCTGTTTTGCCAGTATTTTAGCATGATTTTTTTTTTTTTTTTGTTATTTCATGTAATTTATTTGCCTTTATTTTATTCTAGTGTGCAATCAAGAACTAAATTCGATCATCACTGTGCAGAATTGGTACCATGCAGATGCCATCACATGACATAACATGGCTTTTGTCTAAGAAAAAGGCAGTATATTCGATAGCTAGAGGAAAATGTTAACCTTGCCAATTCCCTTGTTCATTTTAGTTCAGTTTTTTTTTTTTGACCTGCTCTGTTTCTATCAGACATTGGTCTTTCCCTACAACCTGGTGCTTTCTTGTGTCCCCGTTTTTTTTTTGTTTTCTGTGGGTGGAGGGTGGGCTACTTTGATTACAGTAGATAGAACTTCATTCACATAACAGCTTCTGTATGTAGCACTACATGCAAATGTAATCTAATGCTCTTCAAGTATCTTCCAGTGTTTTTTGTTTTCAGAAAACGTGTTAGAGAGCAAGTGGAAGCTTATTTTCCACCCATTGTCTTCCTCCTGCTGATCTGAATAAAGCTGAATAAATAAAATAGTCGGCCCACATGAGGGGTGCAACAGTACATGTCATACCGTTGTGCCTTTCAGTACGCCCCTCACGGTTCAGTACAAGCATATACCATGGTACTGTTCATTTATCATTTTCAAATGCATTTATATTACGTTACAAGATGACTGATTTACAGACTTATACTGTCATTGGTTGGAAGCAAATGCATGGTCTGGCTAAAGTCTTACCTGACAGAGGCAGATGCAGTGAGACCCTGCCTAAGCTGGACTTGGTGAGCGTGGCCCAAAGCGGGACACGGACGACAGCTTTCCTACTTTCAAGTTAACTTTAGTGTCCACATTAGCAAAGTCTCGTCCGTCATCACCACATTTGTGATTGTTGACTTTGTTGTTGTGCTTCTTGGAAAAATAATAGTTTACTTTTCTTCATTCTATTTGTCCAGTATGGTAATTAAGCATGATGTCATCTGGTGGATTAATTAAGAAATGCTCATTCCAACGTATAGGAAGCATGGGAGTATGAAGACAGTAACACACAACAATGCAACATATGACTTGGAAATGGACACACCTATCTGCTTAAGAGTCTTCATCAGCTTTCGGTTGTGATACGGTGCACAGCCAGGGTCTGCATCTGAACTGGACTAAACCATGACTGAGAATCTGCTGTAACATTTCATCCCTAGTCCACATCATCATGAAAACAGTTTAGATGTAATAGTCTTTACTATGTGTTCTCGCTTCTTCATGAAACTCTCGAGTCACTCACAGAATGAGGAAATGCACTTGATGCCTGCTGATATATATATATATATATATATATATATATATATACACACACACACACACACACACATTGTGGCTGAGTAGAAAATATGCTATAGCTATGGATGTGAAGCGCCCACTACTACTGAGATGTAAGAGTAACTTGTGATTGCTTAAAAATAAATCGTGTTTGGGGAAGTAACATCTGGGGAATTAAATACCACAGTTCGACCAGATTAAATATCAGACATTTCTTAAAACTTGAGTGAAACCGAAAGTTAAGATGCTTTCATAATTCCTCTGTCTTGTGTTGTGCACCTCATTTCCCTTGACATTTGTCGTAAGCCCCCACCCCCCACCCCCCCATCGATGACACCATGGTGTTTCCTCTGCTGCAAGCTCTTCACAAGCATCACTAAGTTATGGATCATATATGCAACATTCCTGTAAATCAGGGGTCTCAAACTCATTCCTTTCAGGGGACACATTCAGCCCAATTTAATGTCCAGTGGGCCGGACCAGTAAAATAATAGCACATTAACCTAGAAAAAAATTCCAATGTTTTAGTGCAAACAAACCCTATTACCTTATGAGCTTGCTTTAAAAACACTATCCAACAAAAAAGGTGTGAATAACCTGAAAAAAAAATTGAAATGTGTAAAAAAAAAAATACATGAAGGTCTAACAATGTTATGCTTCAATGTATCATTTACACATGTGTATTATGGATCAGATCTACTACAAAGACACTTAACTGTTAAAATTGTGCTTAATTTCCTTTAGAAATTTCAGTTTGTTCATATTCCTTCATGTTTTTCACATTTTATTGTTACACAATAGTTCGTAAGTGTAAATATTTTCCCAATTTAATGTTATTTTTTTCCACTATAAGAAAGACAGAAATTTGAGGTTGTCATTATTTATAGGCGTAATCTACATTATTTTCACATCAAAATGAGAAGAAAATATGCAGTAATTATTTTAATGTTATTCTGCTATAAATTGACTGTAGACCCTATTGGTCTGAATGTGGAACCTGAACCAAAATCAGTTCCACAGCTTTTACTATATATCATTTTTGCACTTTGCAAATTCATCCTGGGGGGCCGCATTGGAAACTTTGCCGGGCCGCATTTGGCCCCTGGGCCACATGTTTGAGACCTCTGCTGTAAATGAACTGCATGCTCTGTGGACAAATGTTTGAACATATTGGAGCTTGTCCCCCTGAAGTAATGAAAGCTTTAATTTCCAAGTGGCCCTGGTATCATCTTTACGCATGAACTATAGCTATATTCTGGAGCCTTTCTACCTCGATGCCATGTTGGCTGCATTCTAGATCTAAACCATGCAGAGTGCATCTGTTGTCATTACGCATGCACAACAGAAGAAGGCAGAATTGATGGAATTGTTTCGCAGACGGGCAAACAATTCCAAGGAATTAAAGCTACTGGGAACTGGTTCTCCATTAAAATCGCTGCCTGTTACTATGTATATAAGTGAAGGCCACACAGATTAACTGATATGGTCACATATTTAATGTTTACCCGTGGTTATTAAAGTTCTCTTGGCAGGAGGTTTAACTCGGACCAGTCACTAGAACAGTCCGTGTATGTCATGGATGGTTTATTACAACAAAAGGTGAAAAGAACCAAATAAAACTTACTTTGTTCGGTCCATTTCCTTGCTCCTTTCTCAAACATTTTTCTATCTGATGCTGTTTTTAGTATCAGGGAATATAATTGGTTGTGTGCTTGTATTACATGTGTTTTCATGTTTTTGTTTTGCGTCCCTTTAGGAAGTTGTGACTGAGAAAGTGAAGTGATCAGGCCAAAACGTGTCATAATGGGTTTTTAGCTCAATCCTCGTCCTTTAAATTTCAATTTTAAAATGTATTATAGAGTATATCTTCACATCACAAAAGCAGAATTTCTGGTGTTGATAAATATTTTAAGATCAACCCACCATAAAGATCCAAACGGCCACTGGCTTCCAAATCGAAACTGTTGATCCACTAATTTTATCAATACATGCTAATATTAAGGTAAAATATAGTTTCTCAGCTTTAAATCATAATCGGATGAGACCCCGTTGGATGTTCAGTGGTTCAATGGTGAACATGAAAACACTGTCAAAATCCATAGAGTTGAATCAGTGACAGTGGATGGACACGCTTGTTTTCTGTTTACCGTAAATTCCGGACTATAAGCCGCTACTTTTTTCCCAAACTTTCAACCTTGCGGCTTTTTCAGTGATGCGGCCAATTTATGTAATTTTCCTAACGGCCGCCAGAGGCGCTCGAGTAGAAAAGGTAAGATTTAGACCGGTGGAATATATGCGTCGAGGAAGACTGAAAGAAAAAGGAGGGGCGGAACAAACGCGGGGTGACGGGTTTCAGTGGGAGCGGTAAAAGGTGACGGACAGGTGTACAGGGGGTAAAAAGTTGCTTAAAGAAAAACCCGCGGCGGTGTGTGAGAGAAGACAGAGGCTCGACCAGACCCTGTGGATTATTTTTGCACGTTGGCACGGAGGAGTTTGACCTGAACTCTCTGCGAAAGAGAAAGTTATCACTGACTCTGCGATAGATGAGGCGAAGCGGCGACCAGCCACCTGTTTGTGGATGCGGCGGACATTTTTCCCTCCCTTACCTTTGGAAATATACACTTTTTTTTCCTTGGATTACTTTCAACGGGACCCGGACTCTGCAGGTCTGCATCAAACCTTAAGTGTCATTTTCCGTTCATTTTGCCGGCTGTGATTTTTGGACTGTGGACTTTAACCCTTGTGCGGTCCTTCGGGTCAAAGAGATCCGGTGGCTCACAAATGTACCTTTTTATACGTACTGTAGGATGCCATTGCTTACTACTGAAAACAGTAATATATCCTTGGGGGGTGGGGTGATGAGTCTATGGAACTGAACTTTGGAATCTGGGTTTTTAAGACCCGATTGTAGGACACAGCCAGTGTGCCTTTTACGAAGGACCACACAAGGGTTAATGAAGGACATTTAGTTTCATTCGCGGGACTTGAAGTCGGGTTTGGGTTAATTTTGTGTTTGTGTTACATGTTTTAATGTGGGCACATGCGGCGTATATACAGGTGCGGCTTGTGTATGTACAAAATCGGTTTTCCTCTTAGAATGAGGTGGGTGCGGCTAATAATCAGGTGCGCTCTATAGTCCGGAAATTACGGTAGTTAATGATAGATTTTTGCTGAAACACTTACTTTTTCTCCACACCATGTGAATGTGAGAGTGATTGTTTGTCTATATATGTTCAGCTCTGAGATGAACTGGAGACTCATACAGGTGTACCCCACCTTCACCTATTGTAGCTGGATTAGAGGGGTCAGACAACGAGACAAGACAGGATGAGAGACTTACTTTTTCTTCAGTTTCCAAAATGTCCTTGGCACCCTCACCCTCAAGTTTAATCTGAGTTTTTTATAAGCATGTTTAATCAGTAAATTAAATATGGGAAAATATCAGATTTTCACTTGAGAAATGCAAAATACACAGGGTTATTTCAAAATAAATGGTAGTGGCAGTGGATGGATACACTTTGTTTTACATTCAGTATCAATATTCATATATTTTTTTTGCCATTTCTGATCTAATAAGCTTTGCATTTAGTCTAACATTTCATGAACATGTACATGATCAGGATACGAAATCTAGTAAAATACATGATTTACATTGAAGAATGGAGAAATATAGAGGATGATATCATGAAAGTTCATATATCACTGATTAAATATAGAAAACAAATTATGTATGAACTAACACACAAGTACTACTGAGTCCTTATGAGTTAAAATTAGAATTAATACCAGGGGTCCATTTAAATAATTAGAATAGTTAATTAACTGTCGTAATCGGCAGTGGAAACTAACTTGCATTACAAAGAAAATTTCCGATATTCTTAAAAAAAAGACAAAATTACATCCCACTTCTTAAGTGACATCGATATTTCTGTTGATAAATATCGCGTTCAGAAAAATATATGCAGCTTGGCACATGGTATTGAGAATCTGCAGTTGGATATTTTAAAACCTGCATGTTGTATTGAATTTCTGTAAATATTACAGTGTCTACAGTGGCCTTTTCAGTCCCCTCTCACCTGTATTTACTCAGCAACAGCAGTTTAGGGTTGCAACTCAAGTTATATTGTTTGTACATGTGTGGAAGAAAAAAAGACACATGAGCTGTACATTCATTCTTCTTTACAACTGAAGTTATGTGGAATTTTGAAACAGGAGTACACACAGTATTATTGTCAGTATACATAATATGCGATAAGATTTGAAAAGCACCTCCTTCAGTGTAACATTTATACATAAAATAAACAGCATAAATATCATAGATTTCAACAAGCCAGTCGGACACAGCAGCAGAACTACGCCAACGCTTGATGTTTCATTCACATGTGACGTGATCGAGCCATAGGTGAGACGATGTGAATGCAAAAAAACCAAGATTTTTTTCTTGTCTGAATCCTGAGATATTACCCCTTATGTGTTTTAGCTGTTGACCTTTAGTGTGACCTTGACCTTTGCCCTTCATTGCTCAAAATCTAAAGTGTTCCTCCTTGACCCATTATCTGTCATTCCTGAAAGTTTAATGAAAATCCGTTCAGAACTTTTTGCGTATTCCTGCTGACGGACAGACAAACAGACTCGAATTTAATCCCTCATTGGCGGAGGTAATAAATAATAAATATGTGTGTCCTAAGATAAGGCCTAAAATGAGTTGGATATACAGTATGAACATGATCTGGAATGAAAATATTGAATCATCACATGGCCTACCATTAAATACAACTTAAACTACTTGAGCAGTTATTTTATTATCCAAGTACAGTTGTTAAGTACAGTAACCATGAGGTTCTTTTCCTTTTTCCTTTTGGCTGTAAACTGCTTCATCTCTCCCATCAGAACCTAAAGTCATTATAGAAGGCTTCTGATTTCTCTCATTGGACAGTGTAGAAGCCTATGATGAGACATGTTTTCTGTCATCACTGCCCCAGAGGCAAAACAGCGAGGGCAAGTCAGGGTCTGTGCAGCATCAGTCAGCAGGTCAGAGGTCAAATTCAACTATGACTCCTGCTTGTATAACTCATTTAAAGGCGTCATTCCGCCGAAAACCACTTTTCCACGCTCCTTTTGGAATCTGATGGGTCACCCCGAGTTACCAACACATGCTGCTTTTGAAAGTGGTTTGTCACCTCCACTGTCTGCATACCGCATTCACAGACAAACAGAGGAACGAGGGACACGGAAAAAGCTGGTCCATCTGGCGTCACCCACGTTGGGTTAAGCCCATCCCCATTGCAGCGACTCTGAAGTAGCATTAGCATCTACAAGAGAAGACGGCACCACAGTAGCTGCTGCACAAACTTGAAAAAAATGTCGGATCAAAATGGTTTATGTGCTCTCTGTGGAAATAAAGCCTCATTTTTTTCCTGCACATTTTCAGAACAAGCACAAAACCTAGCTGGGTGCTACTCTGGTAAAGGTAAACATATACAGAGAGCGAGAGGGGAAGGGGGAGTGTTCCTTCACATATTCTGAGCCAATCAGAGACGCCTCGTCACCGTGTCATGGACAAAGTAAAGTTTTGTTCGACCTCAAGTCATTTTTTTTTTTTTTTAAATAGAACCAACATACAATGTATTCACTAACAATGGAGAACACAGCAATGTTAATGAAATAACCATGGAATGACAGCTTTAATATCAAGTGGCATTAGAAAAAGTCATGCTAGTGCAGTTACTCTAATCCAAAGCCTTATTCATTCTCACACAAAAACTCTACTAAATGACACATACACTAATCAGTTCTAGGAGTTCTTAAATTATTCATATTGTAGTATTTAAAATGCGTCTTTCTTATAGAGGTTTTCATTAAAAAAAATCACTCTTTTTTTTATTTCTGTATTTTTATCAGTGACTCAAATGACCAGATAAGGAAGGATCATTTTATTGAGATTCAGCTCGACGGTGTGATCTTTGATGTCTACCACTTTACCCCACTGCTTATGCCTCCTTTTGTGGTCAGCAGGGGCTTTTTATTGAAACATCTTTTTGCAGCTCAGCTCTATTCAGGTTCTTAATTAAAAGCCTGGCAACAGATCTGTGACAACACAGCGCTGATAGGTGGATGAATGAAAGGAGCAGCCGGCTAAATGCCACTGTGAGCTGGCTTTTTATCAGGTGTTTTACCAGTTGAATCTTTTGCATATTGTGTGTCATTCAAGCAGTCTTTCCTTCCATTTCATGCCGGTTAGTTTTTTAAACCTTGAGATTAGAACATTTTATAGCTACCACTTTGAAATAATTTAGACAAAAAAAAAAACATCCCTCCAAAAGGGTCCAATTTGACTCATGGGAGGAATTTGTAAAGAGTCAAACAGTCAAATTGTATTGATGTACGCATGTATGCCCATGTATATGAAAACTGAAAACTGACATTGTGATTTGTTATAACCCTGCGAAAAAAAAATGACTTGGGAGGATAAAGTAGACATAAATGGCTAAACAAATGAATTGTTTCCTCTCGTTGTGGAGACAGGTGGAAGACGCTGTCGATACAGAACATGTGTTTTAGTATCATCCTTCTTATAGCTGAAATAGAATAGAATAGAAGTACTTTATTGGTCGCACAATTGGGAAGTTGCTTTGTGACAACAGCAGCATTAAACATAAGTAAAACAGAAACATTGAGGTGCAAAGAAGATAAGGTGCATTGCCAAAATAAGTGGTGATTTTCTGTTGTTCATTACTCATTTGTCATTATTACCAATACCAACATCTGACTCACTCCATGTGTAAGGGTGTGGCCTGCTTCAGCAAACTGATTAAGAATGATTGTGGATGATGTATCGCTGTGCAGTGTGTGTCAGGTACCCAGGTTGAAATTAAATGACAACATATCGGGGTCATTTGCCTCCTACATTTACAGGACTTTGTGATGTGACTATTGTGTACACGTACATTGCAATAATGATACTTGAGCGATACATTGTGCAGGTCTAACATGTATAAATGATAAGATGAGGGATGCTATTGTTAAAATTAAGTTTTTCTAGGTTATTCCTGACGTTTCAGATTATCCACATGTTTTCTTTAAGGGTAGTTTGTTGAGGTACAAATGTTTATACTGCAACACAGAGAAAAGATTGTAGATGTCATTGTTTACAGATTATGCTGTTATTTTAAAGATCTGAATGTGACCCCTGAAGTAAAAGGGCTTTGACACCTATGATTTAGACGTTTCTTGTCAAGTTACAGGTGATATTTAAACTGTATTACATCATGTAAGTGTTTACGTATATTCTGTTGTGATGATGTGACTCATTGATGTTTTATGGGTTGTAAACACACACTGTTTGCCCTGTATACCTTTGATTTCCTTGATGAAGAACAACCCAGCACCCCCCCACACACACACACACACACACACACACACACACACACACAGGTGTTCCCCTGTGACTCAGTGCATGAATGGCTTAATTTATTTACCCTGCATTCTAATCCTCCTCCACCTTTGTCCATCTTCTCTCTCAGGAGCTTGTTTGCCAGGAGGGTGAAGGATAGCCGGCCAGTGGAGCAGCGAGATCCAGGATGGAAGCTGTTTGGAAAAGTCCCACCACGGGAAGGCCCCATAAAAGACCCAAAGAAGATCCAAAAGGTAAACTCTTCACTTTAGGATGCACAGGTTCACTTACAATGAAAACAAGTAGACCCTGTGCAAACTGTGCTTAACATAAAAAATAAAATACACAAAAATATGTAAAATAAAAGTAAAATATCATATGAAATGTAGAATGTGCATATGGAGAAATGTTTAATGTAAACAGCGGTTATATATTGCAAATGGAAGCACATTGTTTTCTTTCTGTTGTGTGTGTGTGTGTGTGTGTGTGTTGGGGAGGGGAGGGGGGTGTCTGGCTGAGTATTATGTTAGGAGTTGAAAGTTCAGCTTCGTCATAGCCTGGAGGAAAAAGCTCTTCCTCAGCCTCGTGGTTATGGACATGCAGGAACAGAGTTGTTTGCTAGACTGCAGCGGTTGGAGAAGTTTATTGCCAGGGTCGCGCGTGTTCTTCAGGATCTTTCTGATTCTGGTGGTGTACCGTCTGGTGAAGATCTTGTGGGTTAGGGTCCTTTACAGCGCTTAGAAGATCTTGGATTTCCTAAGCTGTCTGATGTGGCACAGGTGCTGTGGATGGTTCAGGTCAGTTCCTCAAAGATGTTGGTACTGATGTACCTGTAGCTGCCAGCTCTCTCCAATGGTGGCCCGTAGATCCTGGCAGGGGTGTGGTTGTGACGGCCCCTCTGCTTCTCCCTACTGAAGTGCATGGTCATCTCCCTGGTCTCAGAGGCATTCATGCCGGCATCATGATGACAGTGCACCCACCTCCTCCAGATAGGTCACTTTCCTGTTTGTCGGGTCGTTCAGCAAGTTGTTGATTTTAATACGTATGAAGCTGTTGTATTGAAGCTGTCTGAGGTTTGTGCGTATCCTAGAAACACACAATTGCTGTGTTTTGGAAAGGAACGTATGTTTAGGTTGTTCTATTGTTAAGTACATCAAAGAAGACACTGCCTCCCTGGCTTTGACAGAACACATTGATCGACTTTAAACAGCTAAAATTCTGCTTTCTTACTGCATGTGATGAGATTTTTTTTCCCAGCTAAACAATATAGTACAGTGGACTAAATATAATGCATTATATTTTTCTCATGGGAACAGAGAGGCAAAAGTAATATAATGTTTATTAAATTACAATTAAAAACAAATTAATTTTTTTTATGCAACCAATCCTCTTATTTTTCACTTCCAGTATCTAATTGATTGGGTTAGTATTAACCAGTCATTGTTGAAAACAAGTCTTCCAAGTGTCAGATGGCATTGGCTGTGGTTTGTGCTGGTGCAGTAAATTCTTTGGCCTCTGGGTTGAATAAACAGGACCACTGCCTGACATTCAAATACATCTACATTGTGTAGATCGATGTAGGATCTGACTGTGATTCATGTCTAAAATGTCAGGAAATTTATTATCCCAACTGCTACATGTAAAATGTAAAAAGTTGTAAAATGCTTAATGTTGGCATTCTGCTGAAAGCCACTTTTCCACGCTCTTTTTGGAATCTGATGGGTCACCCCGAGTTACCAACACATGCTGCGTTTGAAAGGGGTTTGTCACCTCCATTGGCTGCATACCGCATTCACAAAAAAACACCAAGAGGAAAGAGGGGCCCAGAAAAAGCCGGTCCATCTGTCGTCAGATGGACTTTAATGTCACCCACGTGGGGTTAAACCCGTTCCCATTGCAGCGACTCTGAAGTAGCATTAGCATTAGCATCTACAAGAGAAGACTGCGCCACAGTAGCTGCTATACAAACTTGAAAAAAAATGGCGGATCAAACGGGTTAGTGTGCTCTCTGTGGAAATAAAGCCTAGTTTTTCCCCTGCACACTTTCAGGACAAGCACCTAGCTGGTGCTACTCTGGTGAAGGTAAACACACACAGAGAGCGAGAGGGGAGGGGGGAAATGTTCCTTCACACATTTTGAGCCAATCAGAGACACCACGTCATGGACATGTATGCGGCTGTACCAGTAAACTCTGTTGTTCGACCTCCAGTCATTTTTCTACCGTGCAAAAACAGCTGGAAACAAAGCAGTCTGGATGTTCGTTTTTAAATAGAACCAACACACAATGCATTCAATAACAATGGAGAACACAGTAATATTAATGAAATAACAATGGAATGACACCTATAATGTCAGGTTCTATTCTATTTGAATGGAACAAGTGTTGCTTGTGTCACAGTGCTCTGTAGAACATCTGTTGTTAAAAATTAAAAAGGTAAGCAGCCAGGTTCTGATCTAAAAACGCTTTTTAGGTAGAGCTTACAAAGGGACAAGAAAAGGCCAGCAAGTACAGTAGCATTGTGTTTATGACAAATAGTCTAACAGCTGATGATAGTGTTACATAATGACTGTGTGAACCAGGACTTAAAAAGATCTCTAAATAACAAGGAACAGATTGCACACCCAGGTGTACAATACCCTCTGCAATTGTCCCATCAGTGACATCTTATTTTTAGCACGTTACGTACTGAAAAGTAAACCAATTACAGATTGTTGAAAGATAAGTGGAGAGCAAAAGAATAGACCTGCATCAGTAACATTCAGCGGATATATGGTCATGTTTTTATCTCTACTGGCATTGTGCATGCACAAACAAACAATATGTTTTATTTCGCAATAAATTACAAAATAATTTGTTGTATTTTTGCAGACAGATTTCTTGACATGATCATGCTATATTTATTTACATGACAGAGTGACTTTGACGGCTATCCGTTGGCTATAAACCTTATATTTCCTACTGCAGCTCAGAGCACAGATAGAGGAGTGTCTTAAGTCCAATTAAAGAGCACTACAGCTCTCTGCTGGTAAAATAAACCCCTCAACAAGATGGCAGCATGTAATCAGAGCTGTCACAGGGCTGTTATTGTACTATCATTTACTGTGACATCAGGGGAAACTGTGCTCTCTGGTTTGTTCTTTGTTTTTGATGCCTCTCTGAGAGATCTGCTAGTTATGCATCCTGCAGTTTACATATAAACCCTATAACTTGTCACATGTTGTGTCAAACTGCTTGACATTAACACTGTACTAAAGTGGGTGCATGGGTTTATACACAACCACACACATCTACAACACCCACATCAGCTTAGTTTCATGTTATCTGTGGTTGTAACCTTATATTGGGCCTCAGGAATCAGTTAACAAGGCTAGGCTTTCAAGCCTTTGTCATGGCTCTGACGTTCCTCTTTAAAGGTGGGGTCATTTGACTATGTGTAAACCTTTATTTGTCTGGGTTATTGTTCAGCTATAACAAGACACACCAAGCATTTTTTCCAGCTGCGACCTCTCCCCTTTGAGAACAGCGCTGTGAATGAAGTTTTATCATCTAATTCACAGGTGTCAAACTCCAGTCCTCGAGGGCCGGTGTCCTGCATGTTTTAGATATTTCCCTCTTCCATGTGATTCAGTTTAACCCTTTAACTCCTGAGAACTAACAAAATAATTGGTAACATGAGCAAAGTAAGACACAAATGGCAGAAAATCAAATAAAAATACTACAATAAAAAAAACCAAAATGTAGAAAACTAAACAAAATGAGCAACAAAAACTCATAAATATTTACAAAATGACAAAAATTTTGAAAAACAATTACTAAAGAAGAAAACTACTATTGAAATTTGGTCCAAGCAATTTTAATTTTGCCTTTAAAAATGTTTAAATAAAATTTTTAAAAAATCTTGCTTTTTGGCACCTTGTCCATGCACAAAACTAAAAGGAAAATGGTTGAATTTTTCTGAATATTTAAACTAAATCATCCATTCAGAACGCATCAGCACTGACACTTAAAGAGTTAATAATCAGCTCCTCATCAGACTGATAATGATACAATGGCCTCCAGGTGGAATGGAAAAGGGAAACATCTAAAACATGCAGGACACCGGCCCTCGAGGACCACAGTTTGACACCCCTGGTCTAATTCACACCACTTTGACTTCTGTAAGTTTGAGGAGTTATCACTGGAAGTTTCTGTGCGATGCTTGGACACTGCGGAAGAGCACTTACTGAAGAAAGTCATTGTTCGATCACATGTTTAACTTTTAAATCATCATGTGACCTGAAACTGCATATTGTAAACTATGTAGTTATGTATAAAATAGAGCCAGCATTACCATGTGACCTTGCTCAATAGGCACATCAAGGGTGGTTTTTACAGCTGCATACAACCGAAACAGTTCTTATTTATTCCTGTGAGAGGAAAGATGCTGTCGACTAAAACACTGGTCCTTTAGATGACTGATGATGATTTCTGATGATTTTGACCCTGTTTCCCAATCTAAGACTTATTTGACATGACTCTATTTCAGTCCTTTTAATGAAGATTCCTGCTTTTGAGTCACATTACAATATATACTGAAGTTTTTTTTTCTAACACTGTGTACCTGTAATATGAAGTAATTCACTGTTAATGTGGATACTTTTGTAAAGCAGTCTATGATCAACACCTACTGCATTGATTTGCAGAGTGAGAATCAGTTTTGAAGCAGTGAGACAGACTTGGCTGCAGGAGCTGGATGAACAGAGCGCAGGTCTGACTGGTGGAAACCTGATCCATTACTCTGGGGTTGACTAGAAAGGCTGCCAGGGCACAGCAGAGTGCAGAGCTCTTTTTGAGCGCAGCGTCGGTGACTAATAACACACGGCAGTGCTGATTTGCTGACGCACATACACACACAGAGTAGAGATAGATCTGATGCAGAGTGGCTCATTGTAGCGTCACTGACAGAGAGAGGGAGGAAAATAGTGGGGTATCATGCTGCTGCTGCATGGCTTCCAATGCGGGGTGTGTCCCTCTGTCAGCAGCTTGACTGTCCCTTTGCTGTCCTCCTTCACCTCCTCCTCCTCCTCCTCTTCCTCTCGCTCCTGGGTGTCCTGTTGCCAGGAGTGAGCTCTGAGGAGCAGCGATGACGCTAGGCTAGGGTTTTGGAAACAAACCCCCACCGGAGGACTGGCCGTCTGTAAGGAACCGCAGCGTTCATGGTGAGTGAGCATTCGAACTGTGGACACGGGGACGACAAGCGGGTGAGCTGGGTGACCCGCTGTGTGTCTCCTTGTCTGGCAGAAGCAGAGGGCATTTGTAGTCGGGAGTGTAAAAGAGAGGCAGCAGAGGAAGAGGATGGCTCAGGTTTCACATAATAGCCTCTTTCAGCTTGTTATAGGGCTGTGCTTCATGATGATGATGAGCAAGATGTTTCCGGCTCCACAAAAGATGAGAATGCATAGATTTTGTTGACGTGCCGACGGTGTTCATGTCCAACCCGGAGATGACCCATCTTCACAGCATGAACCACAGCTAAATCCTACAGCTCGGTTCAACAGAAGCACGTGCAGCAGTATGGCAGCTCTGTCTCTATTCGGTCTTTTTCAAGCGTGTCAAGGGATTTCCTCCTGCTGTTTCCACTGATGCAGTTAAAGTGACACAGAGCTCATTTGACAGCTGAATTACTGGCTCCGTTTATTTCCACGTTCCAGTAAAACATGTTGTGGATTGTTTGTGTGTGTTGGCTGCTAATACTGTGTCATCCAGTTCCATCTGTTTGTCTGGAGGTTGTGGGCTACATTGTTGTCCTTCTGCATCACCAAATCTGCCAGATCAGTTCAGACTTAGTAACAGGATTGTACTCACTTCTCAGCCCTAAATTGTGTCACCTGCTGTTTGACAAAACTGAATATAGTGTAAATTGGGACTAGAGAACTTACTTAAAAATGTACATGCTGGTATTTTAGAGAATTCATGTAGAAAATGTCTAAGTAATGCATCTTTTTGTTGCAACATAGCATTTTTATCATCATTACCTTACAATCTGTCTGTAATAATCCTATAAAATGCATACGAAAATGTGAGGAATGCAACTAGAAATGACACACAATATGAAAAATGTTTGTAGTATTTCACAGTAAAGTTTGATAGCTTCCTTGAGCTGGTAAATATATTCACTTTCCTGTATTGAGGCCTGTGCGTCACCATGACATCACTGTGGAATCCTCAAGGTTGTAAAGTAATTTTTCTTACAAAGCTCCCCCCAGCAGCAGCAGGACATTTAATATAGCTTGTTGCAGTCTCTCAGCATAACTAGATTGCAACTTTATATTGTGTTCCCTGTGTATTCAAAATGCTCATTATTCATGTAGTTACTGTAAAAACTATAAAGAAACTGATAAATACACCGGTTACATGTGTAAAAGTGTGTGTGTGTACGCGCTGATGGAGGTTAGATAGTGAAATAAGTCAGAAAATAACCATTGGCAGATTTTTTTTTTGTGCTGAATTCAAGATTTATTATTTGTTTTGGCTTAAGTCCAGTAAAAATAATCTGCCAATAAGGCAAATTAAAACTACCTTGGTAAGATTTCTTGAAATACCACCTATTGTCTAATAAGTAACTTCTTATATCTGACTGAAAAGTTACTCTTTTGGTGATTATATCTAAAATTTGATGAGATATTTTGATGAGAAATGACCAAAAATACACTTTGTAAGATGTAGATTTTTTTTTTTTTTTTCAGTGTACTGGGTTCTGTGTGTGAAGGCTTGCAAGGTTATCTGGGACTAATGGGAGTGGTTTATAGAGTAGGATTAGTTTAGTAATGATTCTAAGTGACTGCCCCACTGGCCTTTCAACATATGGAAAAAAGACAGTGTTTTAATGAGGATGCACAGGCGTCAATCCTGGTTTTCCACTAATCAAATCAGCATTCATAACCCTTTTTCTATATTACTAATATAAAATGCGAAGTATGAACCACTTTGTTTGTTTTACAGAGCAACCAGTGATACCAGAAAAAAAAAAAAACAACCTGTCATCATCTTCACACTGCATTCATCTTTAGCTTAAAGCCATAAAAGCCATTAGTGTAACAGTCAGCGGACCAGTAAGTCAATGGAGCCAGCCACACAGAGAGCTCTTACATCATTACTAGGAAATGAGACAACTTTACTGAAAGCCAGCGTGACAAAGCAGGTTGCCGTGGAGGCAGGTTATCATGGGATATGGTTGCTGTTTTAGCAGCTTAAGCACTACAGCCCCTGTGCAGCAACACTTTGAAAGTGGAGTGTGGATATTTGGGATACAGAGACTTGCACTCCGCTTTATTGCTATTTGATCGATGGCATATGATAGAACAAAATATAGTTACCCAGGTCTCTGTTCTGTAGAAGATAAAATAAAAAAAAAACCCATGTTATAGTTAATCAGGGTGGGATAAAAACTATAATAACCAAACTTCTAAATGTGTACAAAGTCAGTTGTCGAGGGCGCGCTGATGTTCATTAGTCTTCATTGGCTCCCCTTGTTCTGCACTGTAGCTTCTGCAACTTAGTTAATCAGTTTGGAAGAGTCTTTCATTTGTGATGCCCTTAATGAATCACTGGAAGCACTGCAGATTTTTTTCTAACGGGGCCATATGTTCATTCAGCGTGTTCAGCCTACATGTTCCTTTCCTCTTAATGAAGCAGCAGAAATCTAGTTATCCGTTTTGTTTGTCTATGTTTACATCTCCCGTCTATGAAATTCAATTCACTGGCCTTCCAGTTTAAAAAAGGAAACAAAAGCAGATTACATGGATTGTAAGATGCGTTTTAGAACAGATGAGATCAAGAAAATGTAATATGCTATAAGATTGTTTGTGCCCTCAGCTTGAGGTAAACAAAATGTGAATATGTAGGTCCAGGTTTGAATGTGAATGTGAGGTGTCTGTAAATTACATGCTTTTTCTTATTCATAGGACATTTTCATTCTGCCTTTATCACACTCATCCATATTGTGACCGTGATGAAAATATAATTTATTGAACACAACAGCTGACTTCAGTGTGATCATATATAATGGCAGAACTGTCTCTATAGGTAGAGATTTGTTATTATTACTTCCACCAAGGAAGGGTGAAGGTTATTTTTTCATCTGGGTTGGGTTTTTTTTTTTTTGCTTTTGTTTGTTTGACTTTTCGCAAGATAAGTCAAAAGGTGAATGGATGAATTTTGATGAATTTTTCAGGAAATTTTGATACTGACACAAAGAACAAATTGTTAAATGTTGTTGGTGTTTTGGGGGGTTGATATGCCCTGGTGGAGGTCTGTGGTCTTTGAGTGCTTTTCTAGTTGATACTGTTTCTAGTGCCAGATCTCATAAGGTGAAGTGATTTGGACTGCTCCTTAACCAGCAAAATCTGCTAAGCTCATTTGTATTGAAGGTGTAACTTGTTTTCACTGTCTAGTGAAGCCATTAAAAAAACAAAACGCATGCAATGCTTACTTAACAAATTTAATGAAACAATAATTTAATATAACAACAAAATACAAATGACATAAAGTAGCATCTGAAGTTAATAAAACAATACGTCTTGTAAATAAAGTGGGATATTCTTATCATAATAATCCATTACTTTTTAAATTCTTATGTCAAGTTTAGAGGCTTGGTTTGCTGTAATGCAAGGCATATTATGTTTGAAGCAAGAAGTACAAAAACATGTTCTTGTGAACAAAAGCTTTTCATAGTTTTTGGAAGTAAATGCAAGTTAGATGCAAATTTATGTTAAAAGGTAAAAAAGAAGTTAAAGGAAGATGCATTTCCTTTAAAGAGTCCAACTGTGGAATGGTGCCAATTTAAGATTGAACAATGTAGGTACTTAATTTCTGTTCAAAAAAGCATCCTATACATCTATATTTTAGAGTTATGGTTCTAAAATGTAAAACAAACCAACATTTTTTTTTTCATTTGACTTGACAACCTTTTATTGTGTAGGTGGGTAGTAATACGCTTTGTCTAAGCCAGAGCCTTTTTGTTCCCAGGCAAATTATATTATGTCTCTGTTCTTGTGTTGTTTTGAAATGCATATATGACTGCAAATAGACTAGATAACAATATATAATTAATATTCCAGTCACCTTGATGGGCCGTCATATTGAATTTCTTTCTATCTAATCACCATTAGCTTATTTAATATTTCCATTTTGATTCTGTACTTTATTTTGACCATGGTTCCATTTTGAAAGTTTTAAATTGCATTTGTTTATGTGTGGAAGTTCCACCTATAAGGAAAAATAATTCAGTATAAAGGTGAAGTATGGTTACTGTACAGTACCATGATTATAGTTCCATGAAGGTATCGGATGTAATCAGTGAACCCTTTTTTTTTTTTTTTTTTTAATTCCCAGTTTAACATGTTTCAAGCTCCGAAATTAAATTCTCTGAGCTCCTGGTGTGAAAAAGTTTCCTCTCATTAAAGCTCACACACCTCTCCTCCTATTGTATTTCACCTTCTTGGTGGCACCTGCACTGCCGCTGGACAGACGCCAGAACCCCCCCCCCCCCCTTCCCCACTCCCACCCCACCTCTTTGCCACTGCAGTGTTCAACCATTCCCAGCATGCAAAGCTCAGGCTAACCTTTTGTATCGACCTGCAGCTGCTCCCTTGGGTACACACAGCTTTTAATAAACCCAGGGAGCAGTACATGCATGTTATCATTCATTTAAACAGGCAGCCCCCCCCCCCCCCCTCTCTCTCTCACCTGCACAGAATAGGCTTGAGAAAGTACGGACACAACATGCCAGGTGCACCTCTGTTTGGGTTTGCCTCCAAATTCGGTGTGAAATCCCATGTTTCAGTAAACTGGACGTGACCTACATAACATGTATCGCGAGTGCCCTCCACTTTGATGCTGTTGTAGAGGAAACGGGGATTGACTGGTCAGCCAAAAGTCCCTTTTTATTAGCCTCTAAAACCAGCCTTCTGCTCAGTGTGATGCCACTTTGAACTAAACATTCACCGCCATGTTAATCCTGCACATAATGCAATCGGATGGAGAGGTAGTGAGGGAACAATAAGAGGACGCAGAGCAGATGAGAGTGAGAATATTGACAGTAAAGGACAAAGACGAGAGGACACACATGAGATTTGTGACTCGTAAATTGGCTCCATTTCCAGCGGCAGAGGAATAATTATTTAATTAGCACTCTAACTTCCAGCTTCACTCTTCTCTAACACTCATCTCATCCTATTCTCTCACTGATTTTCCCTCTTCTTTCACCAACTCAGTCACTCTGATATTCTTTCTTTACAGTGAATGCAGACTTTTTTTCTGTTTCTGGAGTGTCATTTATTTTCACCAAACTTTGAAACACTCCATAACAGTGTTTTTCGACCTTGAGGACATGTGAAAAATTTAAATTAATATATACATTTTTATGTTTATTGGTAAAAAGAAAAAAAATTATAACAAAACAAACAAAGCATTCAGAAAGCACACATTTAATAACTTATTCCTGGTGCCAGTATCAACATTTCCTTAAAATGAAATTAACAAACAAACCATTAGGACAACTAGGGATGTGACCTTTGGTCCAAAATACTATTCAAAATTCGCTGGGAACTATTCAAATATTATTTGAAAATTGAACGTCTCCACCCCCCCTCCCAATCATCCATCTCATTTTTGCTTTTTATTATTGTTTTGATGCTGGAGTAGAGCTAGAAAACTGTTTTGCTTTAGTTTTTTTTCCCAGTGAACTATTCTTTGAACCTCTGCATGGCTCTTCTGTTGAGTCTAAATGAAATAAATGTTGAACTTGATTATACTTACAATAACAGCTCTGTAAAACGACTTTGCTGTGAACATGCTTGATCAGGGTTACTATGTCATTAAGGTAGAGCATTTCTGACCCCTCCATTCCATTAGCTTTACTACTTTGTCCAAATATGGTCATGTGCAGGTCCAAAATGCCAACATGGCAACAGTTAAAACCCATCCCCTGGCTTCGAAATGACAGTTGAAAAACCAATGGGAAACCAAAGGGTGTGAGTCATAGACAGTCTGTGAGGGGAATCACTCTTTTTGCTGTACACCCATATTTGATCCATATTCTGTTTTTAAACTTGTGTTTTACTTCATTACATTTATAGCGTTTGTATCCTTCTGCTTTAGCATCTAATGAAAAGTTATGGCTGTGATCATGAATTCATAGCTGCTTTCTTTCCACGCATCTCTTTGCTACGTGCCTCCCCTTACCTGTAAATTAAATCTCCCACAGTTACATTCATTTTACCCTCAGGGTCCATGGAGAACAGGCAGTGATGCAACCGACAGCAGCACAAAGACAGATTAATAATGCCGAGCAGATCTTCCTGACTGCACCATGGCCTGTGCTGATCAATGTGAATGGCTCTGTTGCTGCAGCACAGCGTTAAGCTGATTGTTCCCAGTCCTCATCCTGCATTATTAAGGAGCTCTATGTGCACTGGAGGCCATTTTGGACACCATAGGGGTGTGAGTGCTCATATTGCACTTGCCCTGTTTACAGTGTCTCTCTCATTAACTGTGTAGATAATGTGGGTACTCCCCCGGAAGTTGTCCCGGAACTGTTTGTGCTTGGTCAAACCTTCAATGTCTAATGCTGTCATATCTAAATCCACTTGTATTAGTCTTCGGTTGATTTATTTGTGTATTTTTACCATAATAGTTCCAAATTTTTTAATTTGAACCCTCCAGGAGCCTCAAAGTTATCTTTATATTAATATTGGCAAAAATCAAGTGGATTTCTAGAACCTGTTTTAATTCTTGCTTAATTTGTTACTTCTATAGCTCCTTGCATCATGACATTTGTACATAAGGTGAAGAATTCTAACAAACAATTCTCTTAGTATGACATAAGGTGTTTTCTCACAGAGTAGTTCTAAGAACTTAGTTCTAGGAACTCAATAGTTCCTAGAACTATATAGTTCCTAGGGAACCTTCAGGTTTGCATTCCAACAGGGCAGTAGGATCCATGGGAGGGGCAAATGTGACACTAACGTCCGCCACAGTGATGTATTGTTTAAGCACTAAATTCAACAATCACACCAGGAAGTAGAAGACAGCGCTAATATAAACTAGAATAGAGAATGAGGAGGCCACAGTGTTTATGTTCTGTATCCCGGGAATGTTAATTATGGTCAAATTTAGCGTCTAATGTCAAGAATGGAGGAGTTTACAGAGAGAGTGAAGAGACGAAGTATCCAGTGGCAGGTGATACTACAACGTATGTTAATTTCATAGCAAAAACCCAAAAACAAAACTATCATTTCCCCTTAACAAACACTTCCAAAGCTGTCCTCTGTTCATCTTTTAACAAATGAACATGCAGTAGATAAGAGTGAAAACTGCTGAGTCTATATGGACCCTGGGACACCTAACAAACGCTGCCATTGTTGTGTATCTGAAAAGACGCTGCTGTCACTTCTGCTTTACGTCACACCAGCCACAACACCGCTGGGTAGTCCCACCCTGGCTCCTTCGCTTTGAAGTAGATTTGATCCTCATGCTACTCAGATGGTTGTGTGAGCGTAGCGTAAAAAAACAGATGATGCAAGTCAGTTTAAAAATGTTCAGTTGTTGGCCGAATGGGACAGAACAGCACAGTATCCTTTAGGGGGACGGGGCCTGAAGTGGCTCATGTGCATTTAAAGGGACGGCACTCAAAACAACCTTCCTGGTGTCATTACTCAGAAATAGGTTTGAAGATGGACCTGTGGAGTTCAATTAATGAAGAGTTCAAAACCAAGTAGAGGATTTACTGTTTATGTAGACCACAGGGAAATGTTTTAAAATGTATAAAAAGCAAGTGAGGTTAAGCTTAGCACTGCTACTTCTACTATTACTACTATTACAACACACACACACACACACACACACACACACACACACACACAAGTCATCTGATTGGTGGCCTTGTGTTAAACTCCACTGTGGCCTTGGTTGTCACATGTCCTCTCTGTGGGGCTGCATCACACCCCAGTCACTCATTAGACACCGAATGACAAACACTCCCAGGCCATACAAGTGTTTGTCACAAGGCTGTTAAGACATTCCACACTCTTACCATGTAATTTTATGTATAGATGTAAAATTCTCTCGATTATATTCTTTATATAACTCTATTTGAGCTCAGGAAACGTACAGTATAGTGTTCTTTTCTACACATTAGTTTTCAGGTCACCCTTGACCAACTCGTGGCAGTTTTCTATGGCTGTTGAACAACATGCGTGTCCTGTTTACTGTTCGTACATTTGACAAAGAATATAGAACAACTATTACACTAAATTTCCTCTACTTTACAACGCTCTGGATGCTTCAGTGCTGCCAGCAATGCCAAGCTAAATTTAGCCCAAATGAATCTGACCTCAAAAGCCTGTTGGTTTTTCCTTCGTGTGTAGATGTAATGCAGGGTTTCCATTTGCCGCTAATTAACATTTTTCCCTCGTAAAATGCACTAAGATATCAATAAATCAAGAGCCTTCCATTCAAATTTGCATTTGAATCACAAAACTGAGGTGTTGATCTTTCCCATGCTTCCCTACTCCGTCTTAAACAATGGTCACCTAATCATTTTACAAGCACTAAATGTTCAGCATTTGTCGTGTTCCGTGACGGCTACTTCTAAAGACCATAAACTGGAGGACACAGCTGCGTGTGCGTATATTTATTTTGTCAGGTCACGTCACAGTTATTTTAAGATCTATATCAGCACAGCAGCTTGAATTGATCTTAGGAAGGCCAGCTAACATGTAGTCTTCATAAACTGGAATTAAATGACCATTTTACTTGTTTTGTGTATAATAACAAAAGCACAAAAATGATAAGTAAAACATTACTGCCCCTTACATAGTTTATTTTCTTTTAATCTCTTGTAACAAACATAACAGTACTGAGGATTTGATTGTCCGAAGTAATGAAAAAGGACAAAAAAAAATTGGTGTTCAAGGAAGAAAACAACAACTCTGTGGAAAATGATTGAAAAGAAAAAGTGATGAGCAGGGCATTATAATGTTAGATTTATTTTACATTTTTCCAGTGAACAAATTCTTTCTGGATACTGGCCAGCAATAAAAATAAGTCTATCTAGATTTTTCCATTGATTTTAAGACCGTTTATATCAGTGGATCCCAACCTTTTTTGGTTTGTAACCCCTTTTTAACATCACAATTTTCTGGTAACCACAGACTTTTTTCTTGTAAAATGTATTCGTTTTTGCTCATGTAATAGTTTGCTACACTATCTTGCAAATAAATTAATTTTAGATTACATTTAGTCTATGTATATAATGTATATAATTATGGATGGAGGCAGAAAAGTCAGGTGTATATATTACTGCACAAAGTGACAATTTTATTTTCTTTTGTTCAGTCCATCTTGTATTTAAGGCTGACAATTAATACTAATGAAACGATAACTTAAACTATGAATTGTGAAAGAGCTGCAGCATCTGAAGCCGACGACAATGAATATTTTTACAGATAAACTGTGCCACAGTGCTTCAGTTTCAACAAATTATTACTACTGTAATAGAAACCTTACTGACAGATAGTATGATGCAATAATCATTTGTATTCTTATGTTTCTTTTCTGTTTTCATCACCAGGAATATGAAACAAAGAGTGGCAGAGCTGGACCAGGTAACCCGACGTCTCCCAGGCAGAATGTGAGGAAAAACCTGGACTTTGAGCCCCTCTCCACCACTGCACTTATACTGGAGGACAGACCGGCGTATGTAAACACACAAAGTTATTCTACTACCCCGCATTTTTCACTCTGATAAAGCGGCGTCTGTTGCCTTTCCATCTACCCGCCATTCTTTCTTTATCAGTCCTCCGTCCTCCATTACGTTTCATTCAGTGTTGTTGAGGCGCTCACCGTGTCCCTGCACGATCGTCGGTAAAGTAGAAGAGCTGCTGAAAGTTTAATGGCCCTTCTTCAGCCTGGCTTCATTACCCTTTTACATCATGGTAACAGACGAATAGAGCCACATATTCTGAGCTTGGTGTATGATTAAAACGCTGCTCTGCCACATCAACAATACTAGTGTTGTTGAAAACTGTAAATGAAAATGAAAGTAGATTCCACTTTGTAGATGCTTATGAATTCAGCTCTTCCACAGATGTTTGTGTACTTACTGTCACCCTCTGCTGGTTAAAAGGAGTCTTAAAGCACCCACTAGTTATCATGTAATTAAATTACAGTCTTTTCAAACTCTTTTCTTTCCTCCAGAGGGACAGTGGATCTCATTTCTTAATGAGGACATGAGTGAATTTGACCATTTCTAGAGCAATTTTATCAAACTCTGAACGTTCTAAAATAGCATCTTGATTACTTGAACTACTGAAGTATTTGATAAATCGCAGCTTTTTTTTTTTTTTTTGTGCATCCTAAAATACTTTATGGGACCAAATAATGCTTTAATGAAGAGTTAACAGGCATCATATTGTTTTGTTTCTCATCAGCAAAATAATATTCACCTCATAATGAACAAAATAAATGTTGTTCAGTAGATTTAACAGGCTCTCAATTCTTTCCTGTCCTTCTACTTTTAGTATTTAACCAAAACAATGCCCTATGTCAACCTGTGAGTCCCTATCCAGACTTTGGGCATAGATGAACCCAAGTCCTTTGTTATAAATTCTGTCTTTACATCACAACCATTAAAGTGAATTAGCATTGTTATTACCATTTACAGCACATTTAGCATTGGTTAGACTTTCTTTACAACTGTTGAAATTCAAAACTATATTTGCATTAGAATAAAATGGACACTAATATGAACAAACGTACATTTTGTAACACGAATTTGCATGTTTCACCATCGTGTAAAGAATTTAATATCAAGTAACATCTAAGAAATGTCTTTTGGTATCACCAACTGCTATTTGAAAGTAAAGAATCAGCTTCTTTTTTTTTGCCAATTTTTATAAATTAATCAGATTGATACATAACTGATAATTCTGCATGATATTGTGTGGAAAGTTAGCACAGTTTAAACATTAATCCCTTCACCATTATTTTCATTATAGAAATGATTTTCTGTCACTGTTACATCATAATAGACAGACAGACACTTTATTAATCCTTCATCATCTTTGCATACAGCATAAGAAAACGGACAGAACAAGACAGTCAGGTTAATAACCAGGTTGACATTAAAGTTATGCCCTCGAAAAAAAACTTGCAAAAAAAACGTAGTCTAAAAACAAATTAAAAAAAAACAAAACTCTTGTACGATACTATAACCAAAACACTTCCAATGAAAATATCTGTAGAAAAACTAAATGTATTATCAGTGTACAGTATTTACACATTTCAAGGCACAGTGATTTAACGTGATCTAAGATGATTTGTCAATGTAGTCGAACCACTTGGGGTGCAGAGATATTTTATAATCAACATTAGATCACCCCTAGTGTCATCAACAACACATTTGACAAGCAAATATTAGCCACCTTTCATAGTTTCTTTACCTTTGCCATATTTAACCTGACCAAAATGTTGAATCCAGTTAATAATGGGATAGTTCATTAGTTGTTGTAGCTTTTCAATAAGGAATGATTCATCTCTCAGCCGGTATAGAGCTCCAGTTCTGTGAATAGTTCCCTGTCTTTATAACTATAAAGCCTGCTCACCATGAATAATGGAGTGAACGCATGCAGAACACATATTCACTCGGTTGCGTGATATATTTAAGTGCCTATATGTGTGTTACAGTAATTTACCTGCCAAACCAGCTGAAGAGGCACAGAAGCACAGGCAGCAGTATGAAGAAATGGTGGCCCAGGCCAAGAAAAGAGGTGAGTTCATTTGATAGAATAACAACCCTTTAGGGGATTCCATTTGTATGCGGGTCTGCACCCTGCGCTTGTTCTGATTTAAACTCGCACTCGTCTTTTCTGTGAAACTTTGCTTCGAATTGAACCTGTTTCCGTTCAGAGCTGAAGGACGCTCAGAAGAAGAAGAAGCAGCTGGAGGATCGATGCAAACTGGAGGACAGCATTGGCTCAGCCGCTCAGACCTGGAACCAGGAGATTTTGCCAAACTGGAGTACGATGTGAGAACAAACACAATCTTTCTGAGTTTAAATTTATTACCACTGTTACAATACACACTGCCCCCACCCCCCCCCAAAAAAGTCACACATGCAATATTTGACTGCTCCAGCTTTGGTTATGATGACAGGACACATTTACTGTGATGGTGTTTTTGGACACAGAATTGCTTATGTAGTGTCACAATAAGGTTCAGAATATTTTTTTTCCATCCATAGTTGCATTCACTTTTGATTATTGATGATTGAGAATGGAGCCACTGCATCAAGGCTCAACCACATCCCGACTGAGACCCCATCCACACATTGGGTATCTGTGTTGCGTGTGGCCATGACACACACACTCACTCACACACACACTCGGTGTGTGTCAATTATTAATCACTGTCTGCATAACACCCTTTGTCTCCCTTATCCAGACACACCCAGCTGGCACCTGCAGCAGGTTTCCCCAATCAGCACTTGCTCCACCCCCTGCTATAAATGCCAGCTCCACCACTGTCATCCAGACACAGACCCAGCAACATTTGGCTCTCCATGCATTTCTGTTCCTCTAGCTCTTATTCATGTTTTTTAGTTTTTATGTCAGTTTGGGCTGGAGATGGCCGGCACCCCGTCGTTTTGTTGTATCTTTTCTTTTCAGTGAGTATTATCTTGTTAGGTTAGGGGAGGGGGGCACAGCTTCGATGTCCCTATAAGGGGTAGCCTGGGACCCTCCTCATTTTTTTCTTTTGCCGGCGTCTCCAGCTTCTCCTTGGTTCTGTTTGGTAAAGTATTTAAATTCTTTCATTTTACCAATCTGTCACTGACTAATAAAAACTGTTAAAACTTTATTTTGATTTCAATGTCCTTTCTTATGTTGGGGGTTTCCACTTGAGCCATTTATTTGGAGACCACAACATATGGGGGCTCGTCAAAACTCAAAAGTTACATTTATTCTCTTTTCCCTAGCTTTGAAAGTCTTGAATTTGTTGGTGTGCATTTAAATTTTTTGTAAGGTTTGGATTTATTTTATCCACCTTAATTGATTGACTTTAGGTTTCTTTTCTTGCAAAGTATTTTATTATTTAGTTCCAATAGTACTAATTAATTTAATGGTACTCAAGTTCTGGAACTAGTTCATTGCATTGTTAAGCCTTAAGTTTGTGCACACCTCTTATTAGGACATTGTTAATTGAGAACTGGTTTGAACAGTAGGTTGTTTGTTGCTTGCTGGTCTGTGTCTCATTAATTGGCTATTTTGCCTTATTGTGCTTTTTTGGGAGTACTTTGTGGGGACTTTTGTGGTCTTAAGCCTTTAATTGCCTTTGCAATTTGTCTTTTTTCGCTTTGCGGTACATTTTTGGTGCATAGGTAAGCCATAGTATTTTTCAAAATGACTGAGTTTAATTTGCAGGATTTTGTTAAGCAGCCTTCCCTTGAAGCTTTTCATAGATGTACGAAAGACAATTTAATTGATATTGCTGATCACTACAATGTTAAAGTCTTGAGTACCAAAGCTAAAAAGACAATCAAAGATGAGTTATGGTTTGACTTGTTCAAACAGGGTATTTTGCCTGACCCAGGTATGGCCGCTTCGCTGGTCAAACCAGCAGAGTCTAACACTGCTGTAGCCGCTTCGCCTGCTAAATCAGACGATCCTGAGATCAGGAGGCTAGAGTTGGAGCTTGAGTTGCGCCGCATAGAGTTGCAGGATAAGGATAGTGAGAGGGCAGCCAAACTTAAAGAGTTGGAGCTTAATGCTGAAATAAGGAAAGTTGAATTAGTGGAGCAGACTAAACTACGGTTGAGAGAATTAGAGCTTAACCAGGCTTCTCCACCTCCTGTTGCAGGTGCACAACCTGATTTTGATGTTAATAGGTGCGTCCGTATGATTCCTCCGTTCAACATTAAGGATGTGGATAAATATTTCACTCTCTTTGAACGTACTGCTGACACTTTGAAATGGCCCAGAAAAGTCTGGCCATTACTGTTGCAATGTGTGCTAACTGGAAAAGCCCAAGAGGCATACGCCTCACTATCGCCTGATGACTCTCTTGATTATGATAAGGTTAAAGCTGCGGTACTCAGGTCTTTTGAGTTGGTTCCGGAAGCCTATAGGCAGAAGTTCCGCAGGTTCAAGAAGTCTGATAGTCACACTTTTGCTGAGTTTGGCAGAGAGAAGGAGATTTTATTTGACCGCTGGTGTCAGTCATCAAAGGTCACAGAGTTTGACCAGCTGCGTGAGTTGATCTTGCTCGAGGAGTTTAGGAACTGCCTCCCGAATAGGATTGCAACCTATGTTAACGAGCAGAAAGCCACCACTCTTTCTGCTGCAACTGTCCTTGCGGATGAGTTTGTGCTCATTCACATGGACAGTTTTGACAAGACGCCTTCTGAGCACAAGACTAACCCTCCATGGCGTAAATCTAACCCGTCCCGCTCTGACAAATCTAACACTTCTCACTATGACTCAGCGAAAACGTTTGCTAACCGGGTAGAGGAGAAGCTAGAAAAGTCAGAGGGTGGGGAAGGGACTAAAGAGAAGCCTACTTGTAACTACTGCAAAAAGGTCGGTCACACCGTAAATAGGTGTTATGCTCTCAAAAACAAGTCTCAGCCACCCAAAACTGTTGCTTTGATTAAAACTCAGTCTCCACTTCCTGTTGCAGTGGAGCCAGTTCGTCTTCCTGACCCTGAGTTTCAGCCATTTTTAATGAAGGGTTTTGTCTCTCTGTCAGAGGGAGATCCAATGGTACCTGTTAATATCATCAGGGACACTGCGTCCAACCAGTCTGTGATTTTGGAGCATGTGTTGCCATTCTCAGAAAAGTCTGCGGTTAAATCAGATGTTCTGGTCAGAGGGTTTGACATGCAGTATGTGGGCCTGCCCCTCCATAATATTTACCTTGATTCTGACCTTGTTAAGGGTTCTGTTAAAGTGGGGCTCCGCTCTCAACTCCCAATTGAGGGGGTAACTCTTCTCTTGGGGAACGATTTGGCTGGGGGTAAAATGCTCATTAATCCTGAGGTCGTTTCAATTCCTCTGCCAGAATACTCTGATGGTTTAGCATCAAAATTTCCCAAGGTCTTTTCAGTCTGTGCCACGACGCGGGCAATGGCCGAACGTCAGAAACTTGAGGCTGAGGTGGAGCTGTCTGACAGTTTTCTGGTTAACTGTTCAGCTGCCCCACCCGTCTCTCCAGAGATTCCTACTCAATCTGTTGTGTTGCCTGGCCTTGATTCGAAAACGTGCATGTCTCGTGAGCAGCTAGTTGTCGATCAGAAACGCGATGAGTCACTAGCTCCTCTCTTTGGAAGCGTGGTTTCAGGAGAGGGGTTGGATGATTTGTCTACAGGATTCTTTCTGAAAGATGACGTGCTCATGCGCAAGTGGACACCTTCACATCTCTCTGCTCATGATGATTGGGGGGTTGTAGAACAAGTTGTTATCCCTCAAGCATACCGCAGTGAAGTGTTGAAACTTGCCCATGATAACCCACTTTCTGGTCACCTTGGCATTAACAAGACTTTTGATCGCATCTTGCGTTATTTTTTCTGGCCAGGTCTGAAGGGTGACGTACGTCACCATTGCAAAACATGTCATGTGTGCCAGGTTGCAAAAAAAACAGGTCGTCTCTCCGTACCCACTCTATCCGATTCCTGTTATTGGTGAACCATTCGAGCGCGTGCAGGTTGACTGTGTGGGGCCTTTGCCTCGCACTAAGAGCGGTAACAAGTTCCTCTTAACCATTATGTGCACAGCGACTCGTTTTCCTGAAGCCATTCCCTTACGTTCTATCACGGCTCCAGCTATTGTTAAGGCGTTGGTCAGGTTCTTCTCTACTTTTGGTTTGCCCAAGATTGTCCAATCTGACCAGGGTTCTAATTTCATGTCACGCATATTTGCGCAGGTTATGAAACAATTAAACATCACGCATGTATGTTCAAGTGCTTATCATGCGGAAAGCCAAGGAGCCATCGAACGCTTTCATAGGACGCTGAAGGATATGTTGCGCACATATTGCTTTGAGTCGGAAAAGGACTGGGACGACGGTGTCCATCTCCTCCTCTTTGCGGCTCGTGAGGTGGTACAGGAGTCCCTCGGCTTTAGTCCTGCCGAGCTGGTGTTTGCACACACAGTCAGGGGGCCACTGAGGCTGTTACAGGAGAAATGGCTGGGTGACAGTAAACCTCAGAACCTCCTTGACTATGTGTCTAAATTCCGTTTTAAACTTCACCGTGCCTGTGAATTGGCTAAGGAAAACATGGCCGTTGCGCAGGAAAAAATGAAAAAGCTTTTTGACAGGAATGCAAAAAGCAGGAGTTTCAGTCCTGGTGATAAGGTACTAGTTTTGTTGCCCGTTCCTGGCTCTGCTTTGCAGGCCCGTTACAGTGGTCCTTATTTGGTCAAAAGGAAAATTGGTGATCGGGACTACATTATCGATACCCCTGAGCGCCGGCGTCGGTGTAAACTGTGTCATGTTAACATGCTAAAGCCTTATTTTGACAGAGCTTCTCAGCCTTCTTCCAACGTTTCTGATGTGGCAGCTGTCAGCGTTCCACCCCTGCTGTCTGGTGATATTGGTGACCCGGACAAGGTAGCCCTGGCACTGTCTAGTGATGCCAGTGTTCCTCTTCCTGGATCTCAGGATGATCAAGACGATGTTGTAGGTGTCTCTACCGATGTCACACATGGACGACTCAAAAATTCAGAAGTGCTTGAAAACCTTCATGATTGCCTTCGAAATCTGGTTCAGTCACAACGTGAGGATGTGTTGAATTTAATTGGCTCTAATGCAAATCTCTTTTCAGATGTGCCGACTCGTACGCACGTGTTGAAGCATGACATTGATGTTGGTAATTCCCCACCGATTAAGCAACATGCGTATCGGGTTAATCCTGACAAAAGGCTTCGTCTCCAGAAACAGGTGGACTACATGCTGGGAAATGGCATTGCTGTCCCAAGCACAAGTGAGTGGAGTTCACCCTGTCTTCTGGCTACTAAGTCTGATGGCTCGGATCGGTTCTGCACCGATTATCGAAAGGTGAACGGGGTCACAAAACCTGATTGTTTTCCATTGCCTAGGATTGATGACTGTGTCGATAAGGTTGGCCATGCCAAATACGTTACAAAGCTTGATCTTCTGAAAGGGTATTGGCAGGTGCCGTTAACTCCTAGGGCGCAGGCTGTATCTGCATTTGTGACCCCTGACGCTTTTCTAGAGTACACAGTTATGCCCTTTGGTGTTAGAAACGCTCCAGCAACCTTCCAGCGTTTGGTCAGCACCGGCCTGTCGGGTCTCTCGGGCTGCGAGGCTTATTTAGATGATATTGTTGTTTATTCCAGTACATGGAGTGACCACATTGAACAACTTCGTGCAGTGTTTGGCAGGTTGGGTGACTCCAATCTCACCTTAAATCTGGCCAAATGTGTGTTCGGGCAGGCTACAGTCACATACCTCGGCAAAATTGTGGGTCAGGGGCAAGTTAAGCCTGTCCATTCTAAGGTGGAAGCCATCCTCTTGTTTCCTCCTCCTGTCACTCGCCGTGGGCTCATGCGGTTTCTAGGAATGGCAGGTTACTATCGAAGTTTCTGCAAAAATTTCTCTGCCGTCGCAGCCCCATTAACAGACTTGTTGAGCCCAAAGGTGCGTTACAAATGGTCTCCGAGCTGTCAACACTCATTTGATAGTATAAAAGCCTTGTTAACTCATGCTCCGGTCCTTGCGGCACCTGCGTTCGAGCGGCCCTTTAAACTCGCTGTGGATGCAAGTGATATGGGAGCGGGTGCAGTGCTGTTGCAAGAGGGGGATGATGGTATTGAGCACCCGGTCTCGTATTACTCCAAAAAGTTTAATCGGCATCAACGTGTGTATTCCACAGTAGAGAAAGAAGCGCTAGCACTTATTTTGGCTCTACAGCATTTCGAGGTTTATGTTGGCTCCTCTAATGAGCCTACCCTCGTTTATACTGATCACAACCCTCTCGTTTTTCTGAACCAGATGCGGAACACCAATCGTAGGTTAATGAGATGGGCCATATTCCTGCAGTGTTTTAATGTTGAGGTCAGACATGTCCGTGGAAAAGATAATGTCCTGGCCGATACATTGTCACGCTCTTTTTCCGATGAGTGAATGACCTCACGTTGCACTCCCGGTATTCACCATCATAGGGTGGGGGTGTTGCGTGTGGCCATGACACACACACTCACTCACACACACACTCGGTGTGTGTCAATTATTAATCACTGTCTGCATAACACCCTTTGTCTCCCTTATCCAGACACACCCAGCTGGCACCTGCAGCAGGTTTCCCCAATCAGCACTTGCTCCACCCCCTGCTATAAATGCCAGCTCCACCACTGTCATCCAGACACAGACCCAGCAACATTTGGCTCTCCATGCATTTCTGTTCCTCTAGCTCTTATTCATGTTTTTTAGTTTTTATGTCAGTTTGGGCTGGAGATGGCCGGCACCCCGTCGTTTTGTTGTATCTTTTCTTTTCAGTGAGTATTATCTTGTTAGGTTAGGGGAGGGGGGCACAGCTTCGATGTCCCTATAAGGGGTAGCCTGGGACCCTCCTCATTTTTTTCTTTTGCCGGCGTCTCCAGCTTCTCCTTGGTTCTGTTTGGTAAAGTATTTAAATTCTTTCATTTTACCAATCTGTCACTGACTAATAAAAACTGTTAAAACTTTATTTTGATTTCAATGTCCTTTCTTATGTTGGGGGTTTCCACTTGAGCCATTTATTTGGAGACCACAACAATCTGCTAAACCGAAGTTTTGACCTGTCATCCACATGAAAATGCACCAAAAAACGGATTTTTGGAAACTCCATTTATGCATTTGCGTGCAGACGGAGATAACCGGAGTTTTCCCTTTTTCGAACGTCACAACCTCCGCCAACAAATCTGCTCTGATGTCAAACGTGCAACATTTGTTTACTGCAGAAGTTGTAATGGTGTTAATTATTGTGCAGGCTCTATTTACCTGTTTAATTTTAGGAACTACAGGGTGTTACTTTACAAAGAGCCCATTCTTTTATCTGTACTCCAAATGGTTGAAGAACAGCTATAATTTTAATTTGGAGAGGTGTATTTCAGGTGTTTCAAACAAAATAATACTGGAATTATAAGGGGCTAATATAACTATGTGTGGAAAGTGTATTTACTGCTCTCTTGGTCATACTTTTATTCTTTAGCACTTTGCACATGTCAATTTTGCCACTGGAAATGTGGACCTAATAAAGGATTATCTTATCTTAAAAGTAGTAGTCTTATATATATTCTTTAATTTTAATAACATAACCCTTTCAGCTGATCAACAGTGTACTTCCTGAGCAGCTGTTGCTGATGATCCTTTCAGGTTCGCAACACAAACAAATCATGTGTAGTCGCGATGATTCATTATTATAAAAGCAACACAACCTGTCTGACCAGCCCACCATATGTTTACTCCAGCATATTGGTTTGAAGCAGACTGATTATCAGGGCTACAGTTCATACACAACGTGCTCATTAATCTGAAAACATTGCCCCAACTGCAGGTGTTTAGTATTAATTGTTTGCTCTTTGTTCATTGATGATCTAAATGTGTGAAACGCCACCAGAAATGCTGGTTTTGACAGAGATACATTTATTCTTTCAAATGTATTAAGTATAAAGAGGAGAATGACAGCAGGTGCTTCAAAGGGACAAAATCGAAATATTTAGAAATAATTCAGATGCTCATCGGTGAAAGGAGCAGAATAGATTAAAAAAAAAATAAAAAGTTATTTATGACTGTAGTCAAAGATATTAAATAATACTACATACTAGTATATATATGACACCCTGATTACAGTATAGTCGTTCACACTTGTTTCCAGTTTATGGTTGTTGTGTTTTGACATTCATGATAAATTTTGTTTTCAACACTTTTTTTTTCAGCGTTTCTGATTAATTTAAGTATGATTTCTTCAACTTAAAAATGAATTTTAATGGGTTCTTGTTCGACACTTGTTAAAACATTTTATTTGAGGGCATTGTATTAACAGGAATACGTGACCCTGCCAATAGAAAACTGCCAACACCTGTCGTCAGCTGGAATTATATTATTATATGTACTAATAGATTGGTTAAACATAAACCTATATGGGTGATTGGCTGAAGGAAGGCAAAAGTAATAATTACTTTTAGTGTATTAAACATTTTAATATGGATTTTAAATGACCAACTCTTAAACCAATTTTATTTTGACGCCATATTTTATCTTTTTCATGCATGTATGTATTGATTTTCGATTATTATTTTGCAGGTGCACTCAATTTTTGGTTTAAGATGTCAGTAAAACAGAGAATCTGCATAAAGTGGATCTAGACTGAACCATTTATAGTAGGTAACAGGCTTGAAATTATTGAAGAACAATGAACTTTTGTTCCAAAGTTGAGAATGACGTGCCGTATATTACAAGATATGAGTTCTAAACTGGTTGTTTACGTACTTTACAGTATCTGGTCGTACTGTACTTTTTTATAGATGGAAACATTTTCATCACTTCAGTGTGATGAAAAGTGTTTTGTCTAGTTCAAATATCTCACCACACCCAAAATCAGACAGAATAACCAAAAGAGGAACCTCCAAACACGATATAAGAAATGTATTTTAGACGATAGATTTGGAAAATCCCATTTTAATAAATCTTACCACGATATAGACCTACAATATGAATCTTGAATATATGGAAATATATCTTTGTATCTAAAAATACAAGAATTATTTTTGAATCAAGTGTTTTATGTGAGTGATGACTTTAATATAATAAAATCTCAGATGTGTTTTAAGTTTATTATTTGTTTTTCTTGACTGCAGGTGTACGTCCCGGCGGGTTAGAGACCTGTGGTGGCAGGGCATCCCCCCCAGTGTCAGAGGCAAAGTGTGGAGTCTGGCTGTCGGCAATGATCTCAACATCACCCACGGTACAGAGTTTAACATTTAAGCTTCATATTTGTGGGGGGAAAGTATTTACCTTACATATTTTATTACTTTATCAGAATATTAACACGTTGAACTTTTAGGAAAGATAAATATCGGTCAAGTAAAGGGACTCGAGAACAAGTAATAATAATAATAATTCTACAATACACAGCATAGAATGAAGGAAAGATGAGGTTCTTAAAGGGTAGAGTTCAGTGTGAGGATGTGGATATCTGACTGAGGGACAATTTAATGATTGAACCTTAAACTAATAACACTGGTTTACAAGTAAAAAGCTTCCAGAATAAATCTAATGCAATGTTGCCACAGGTGTGTTACTGATAAAGAAAACAAACTCAAGTCTTAAATGCTGGTTGGCTCAAGCTTTGAAGATAAGTTTTGGGTCAAAATGTGAAATTCTTAGAATTAACAAGGGGAAAAGTTTTAGTCCAAAGGAATATTGGTTTGAGATCTACTTCAAAACACTGTCTGCACATTATGATCCATTCACTTTATAGGTTCTTTCTAGTGGAATATTTACTAATCCATTATATACATGTACATAAACCACCATATATAATACACTATCATATATATTAAAAACATGAGATAACCAGCACCTTTGTCCGTTGTTTTCTGATTCATCTTATTGATGTATGTAAGATTTAGCACATTTAATGTCTGAAACAGATAGAGTCTAAAAAAAAATAATAAATGAGAGCAGTGTGAACACAACTGAGATACTAGTGTCTGATATGTTTTTACTTGTTTTGCTGGACAAACATTTGGATAAATAGTTTTTTAGAGGGTAAGATAATATTGAAAAAAGTCAGAATAACTGTAGAATGAGTTAACAGCTGAACTCGGTAAGAGAAGCCTTCATTTTTTATTTTATTTCAGAGGTGATAAAGCAGATAGCAGAAGGTTGAAATAAGAAATCGCCAATTGTAAAAAAATGAAACCTGTGAATGCATTTCATATGCATGTGTGTGAATGGCGTTTCTGAATATTATATTGTCCCATACAGCCCCACATACAGACAATTTGTCTCAGTGTTTGTAATGGAATCACTGGCAGTGAAATAGATAGAAGAGGAAACACAAGTGTTCCCATTAAGAAGGAGCACGGTCTAGCGATTCTACAGCGTAAGAGGAAAGGAGCAGCATCTCAATGAGAACATACACACACACACACACACACACACACACACACACACACACACACACTCCCACACACCCACACATACACTCCCACACACACACACACAGTAAATGTATTCTGCTCTTGCGAAAGGAGGTCCAACTTCGTATCAACACTAACAAAAATGGTGTGTGTGTGTGTGTGTGTGTGTGTGTGTGTGTGTGTTCCTCAGTACACTCAGGCTTACTTACAGATAAGCACTGCTCACTGACTCCTGGGCTAGCCCATAGCGCTTTGTGATTCTCAGCCTTTTAAATACAACACAGTGCTATGTATTTTCTGAGCGCACACACACACACACACACACACACACACAAAGCTGTCTTTTCATAAATAGCTGCTAAATGACTGGATATAAGTGCAGCAGTTTTGTTACTACCATGATCAATAATGCAGTTCTATTCCCAGCCCTGTGGCTCTGTTAGCGCTATAACAAAAGCTCCACTGAAAATGAAATATCTTCGCCCAAGCTCGTTGAACACAGCCCCGCAGTTGCACTTTCCTGTAGTTAATATTAATCTGCAAGTCCAGAGTACGAGGTCAATCACCAGTGTAGAGATCCATGTCATGTGTTTGCCAGACTCATTATTTACATCCAGCGTCTCATCACTAGAGGGCGGACACAGGTCAAAACAGGCGGCAACAGAGTGAATCATCTCTGAAATGGAGAATGAGCTGATTTCTAGAATCTCTTGGGTCTTCTCAGTCTGTCACCTCTTCATATTCTCTGCTCCTTTGCCTTTTTACTTTTCACTTTTCTTTTATATTGACTGTATTTTTGGGGGCATTTATTTGTTTGTCTCTACAGAGCTTTATAGTATCTGCCTGGCCCGGGCAAAAGAGAAGTGGAAAACCACACCAGCACCTTCCTCAGAGACTGAAACTGAAGGTAAAGTCATGGTGGAAACCTCTGTGCATCACACCTTCTAAATGCTTGTGGCAACAGCATACATTTCCTTTTTCAGCCACTTTGTTCCTCACTTTCACCAGAAACATAAAAAAAAAAAATTATAATTTAATCGTATTTCATCCCTTTCCTGTTCAGTGAAAAACAGATATTTTAGTGTTTAATATGCACTTTGAGTGACTAGAAAAGGACTATATAACTCCAACTTACTATTATTATTATTATTATTATTATTATTATTATTATTATTATTATTATTATTATTATTATTAGTTGTAGTCGTCGTACCCTTACATCCTGATAAAACTACTTCCTAAAGTTACTTTGAGAAACTTGGAAACAGACATATTTTTCACGGTTTGATGAAGTGATGATTATATGGTTTTCACAGGCAAGGCAAATATATTTGTATAGCACATTTTGTGTAATGGGACAATTCGAGATGCTTTACACAATCATATAAGAAAATTAAAATAATTAAAAACAATTAAAATAAGAGGCATAAAAACATTTAAGAATTTAAGTAAGAGCTCCAGTGAATAGTTCACTTACATCAGGCCTGAAAACATCACTGACAGTTTGAGCAGACCTCAGGTATTCATGTACCACCACAGGACACTGGTTCTATAGATATTTTGATACAACTGCGACTATATTAACTATCATACTTAGAAGTTTAAGTCAAAGGTTGAGGCACTTCATTGACAGCTGATGTGACTTAACCTCTATTTTCACAAGAAAAGTACTAACAATGAACAATCTAATAACTTTTAGTAATTGTGGAGCTACTTTATGATCTTAACTCCACAGGCATTTTTCATGTCTGTAATTTGGGAAGTAAAAATTCCCTCATAAATAACTTGCCCTATACCAATAAACACAAGCACAGAGGTCTTGTGATAATATTTAGTGATCAGCTCCAAATCATAATCAGCCGATATTGCCTAAAAAATAGCCTGATCGGTGATCGGAAAAATATGCCAATCACGGAAAGTAAATTACGATAGAACAGGTTACAGAAGAAGTGCATCTAGTCTTGACTGTTTCTGCACTTTTTAAAATGTAGTTAGTTAATTAATTGAAGTTTAGGACCATTTTACGCTGTGTAAGGCAGACAACAGTGTGTGCGCGGCAAAATAGCATTAGCATTAGCCTAGCACTACTGTATTTACTACAACACCTGAACCGAACGCATCCACACTTGTCAAAGTGTTTGGCTAACTGGTGAGTACTAGCATCTGTTAGCATGTAGCCTCATGTGTTCTAATTATTTTTAGCAAATGTACCAAGGCAGTGTAATTATTAGCTTACAACTGCATCACACATCCAGGCACGTGTGTGGATGCACACACACACACACACACACACACACACACACACACACACACAACTCAAAACACCTCCATCTTCTCCCATCCCTGTTTATTGATTGATCGAGTTTAACACTTTAACTGCTGACACATTATTTCAGGTAAATGTGCTGCTGTGAGTTTGTCCTAAAAGCTGCTGTGGAGGAAAATCTTAAACCATAGTAAAAACAAACGGATCCCAAACAGTTTATTTTTAGTTTAACTCACTCCTTTTTTGCTTCATTGTATGTTCAGAATTATAAATATTTAAAATAATTCATACATAGAGAACACTAAAGGGTTTGAAAAAAAAATTGAATTCATCCGATTAATCGATGAAAAACATTGGCAGAATATTCAATTACAAAAATATTTGATAGTTGCAGCCCTAGGTGCAGTTATCAAATAGTTGCATGTGTGGACATTTAAAATTCCTTCTGTGGTCTGCAATTGGCAGATCAAGTTTTGTGGTGATGGGTAATATTGGTCCTGTCTAAATGAACATCCCTGTGATTTCTGTAACAAATATTGTTTCCTTTGTGCTTATTTCATGATTGAAGACTATGAAAGCTACACTGAGGATAGATTAAAGTTCAACTTTTAATGTGTTTTGGGAGTTAAATCAGGAGGTTCATGTCATGAAATCACATGTTTTGTTTTGCTTTTTTTTTTTTTTTTACTAAAAGGCCAAGTTTAGATTCTTTAGAAAACCACACTAAATAACTCAACAGATGTTATAATAATTTGTCGAGAGTGAGCTTGAGGAAATAATGTCATTACACCTAAATATCGGTCAAAAACAGGATGAAACTCTCATTAGGAGTTCATTTCCAAATCTTCAAAGATCCACAGGTCATTCTAATCCCATGTGAATATAGCTTTAGAATACTTCCCTTCAAGGTTCAGATTTAGTTAAAAGCATCCTTTCAGTATCCACATGTCACAGGGTGCTTTTGTTTGGCTGTTTACCAATGTGTCCTCACATGTTGCAGATGCTGGTTCATCAGACCGGGAGTCGAGCCTGGAGCTGATCAAACTGGACATCTCCAGAACCTTCCCACAGCTGTGTATCTTCCAGCAGGTCAGTGACAGAAGATAAACCACTACCAACAAAACTGTACAGAATCAGGTCACAGCCACCGTCAGAGCTCAGTTTTCCTTATAACCACATGACATTTAAACAGTTGTCCGCAACCCTTTGTGGCTAGTGACCCCATTTTAACAACACAGATTTCTGAAAACCCCAGACATTGAAAACCAACTCATTTTTGTTGCTAAAATTAATGTGTTTTTGGTCATATAATAGTTTGTTCTACTATGCTGCAAATAAATGTTAATTTCAGATGTCATTTAGACTATATAATACAGTATATATTATTATGGATGAAGGCAAAATGAGAATTTTATTTCCCTCGGTCATGATATGTACAGTCAGTCCAGCTAGTATTTAAAAGGCTGACGATTAATACCGAAATTAATCAGTCTTTGTGGAAATTGCTAGAAAGGGTCAAAAGAAAACCAAGTGACAAGCATTTTTTTTATGTCACAGTAGTGTATTATAATGTTATGTTTAGGTTTGTAATTGTTTGTGACTGACCTGACCAATGATGTTTCACATTTTGCAGTAAATAAATTCTTTCTGGACACTGGCCAACAAGAAAAATAAATCTTTCCACCTTTCTCCACTGATTTTAAGACAGCTTATATCAGTGGTTTCCAACCTTTTTTGGCTTGTGACCCCATTTTGACATTACAAATTTATTTTGATCCCAGACTTTTTTTTTTTAACAGTTTGCTATACTGTGTTTCAAACAAACTCAAATTTTAGACACTTTTAATCTACACCTGGCTTTTCTACCTCCATCCATAATAATATACATTATGTAGATTATTACTGCACAAAGTGAGAGTTTTATTTCCCTTGGTCAGAATATGTACAGTCAGTCCAGCTTGTTTTTACAAGGTTGACAATTAATACTGAATAAATAACAACTCAAACTATGAATTATGAAAGAACTGCAGCATTCTGAAAGTGACCACAATGAACATTTGACAGATAAACAGAACCACAGTGCCCCAGTTTCACACTTTGTCTCTTTCAACTCACCATTTTTTTTTTTTATTATTAGGTGTGTGTGTGTGTGTGTGTGTGTGTGTGTGTGTGTGTGTGTTCCTCAGTATTTGTATCAATTAGAAAAAATTTCAAGCAACCCCATTTGAATTCCAGCTGATCTCACATGGGGTGTAATAGTGGAATTTCTGCATAAAAAAAAAAATATTTTCCACATGTTTATTCTATTGTCTTCATTACTTCATCATTAGGGCGGGCCCTATCACGATGTGTTGCACAGCATCCTGGGAGCTTACACTTGTTACCGGCCTGACGTTGGCTACGTAAGTCACTCACACCACAGTGTTGGCGTAAAGTTTCAGGTTTATTTTTATTTGTAAAATATACAGATGCTTTATTAAAAAAAAAAAAAATGTGACTGAGACAAAAAAAAAATCAGCTGTAATATTGTAAAGTGGTAACATGTAGGTTGTGTGTTAAATGTTAAGAGTAACGGCGAGCACAGTGACATCCCACATAACGCCTCTGTATTCTATTTTAGTTATTTCATATTACCAAAGTGTGACCGAGGATGGTGTGACTACATGTTGGGTATATGTCAAGTCAGGAAAATATAAAGCTGCCACCAAACACCTGTCATGACCCCAAATCCACTGTTTTATTGTTAATATTTTAGTATGTATCATCAAATACCAGGCATGGACACAGTAGTTTTCATTTGACTGCTCTATGTATAAACAGGGTTTTGACCGCAAACATCAGGGTTGTGATATCTGAACAGTCGGTAAATGACTAAAATGCACTGTCTGATTAATTATTCAAAGCATTTCTCTACCAAGTAGGGATGACTTCCAGGAAAGAAAGCTCAAAATCCCTGCTTTGCCCCCTTCATAGAACTACAAAATTGCATTTGTTCGTTGTTGGAGGAACATTTTTAAGTCATAATGTTTTTATCTGTTCTATGGCTGCATTTAAAATGTGCTCTTTGAACCAGTGTGTGTGTTACTGCACTTCACACATAATGTCTCCACAACCACATATAGATGCTGTGGTTTGCCTCTGCTCTTCACTGCAGCCCCACGTTCTTGAAACCCGACTGTGACTTCCTGCACTGACCCTAACCCATGATCTCCTACACAATTTGTGCATTCTGTGTGCACGATTTTTTTTTTTTTTTAAATGTGGTTTGTGTGCATCCCTTTATCAACATTTCCATGAGATTGCAGGTTGCATGAAACAAAGAATAAAGTCCCAACTACAGCCAAACTAGCCATGTCTGACTTTGACATTCCACTCTGTTGTAAATGTGTATATAGTCTGTATAGTTTTCATCATTATTATTATTTATTTGCTATTGTTTGTTTTATGCACTATACATTCTTCTTGCACTTCATTCTCTCACCACCTTGATTTGTTGAATTTGTGGGATCAATGAAGTCTAATCTGATTAAAAAGTTAGGTTTCATAGTGCAAATTAAACACTGAAACTTGTGTTTAATAAATCTGTGATGGTTGTTTTTTTTCATTTCTTGTGTTTTTTTTCAGGTGCAGGGAATGTCATTCATCGCAGCAGTGCTGATCCTCAACTTGGACACAGCCGACGCCTTTATAGCTTTTGCCAACTTGCTCAACAAACCCTGCCAGATGGCCTTCTTCAGAGTCGACCACAGCCTTGTTAGTTCACACACACGCTCACAAATGTCATCCGTGTTTACATGACACTGCTTTGTGCAAAATGCTGCAACTGGGTAGTTATCTAATCCTACTGAGAATCACCAAAACTACATAAAAAATAATGAATGAATCCAGATTTGAAATCACACTGATGTGTTGCAAAAATCTAATGTATGAAGGTCTTTATATGTATATGCTCAGTATTGTTTTGAATGTTTAATTTTCTTAGTCTTCTCATAATGGTTCATCAGAGTCTAATTTATCCTTCTTTGGGAGAGTCAGAGTGGCCAAATGATGGAGCATGAAACATTCAGAAGCATCTTAAAAATCAACTGGGTTGTGTTTGTCACTTTAACTTGATTATTTCTGCTCAATTCACCTCAAAAAGAAATTCATTTTATAAGTTGATCAGATTCATTAAATGGATTTAGACATTTTTCATGCAGCTTTAAAAATGACGACGGAGTATTAGGGACACATGAAGAAGAAGAAAAAAAATTGATATGACGAGTTTAAAGTGAAATTTTGACATTAAACTCGAAATGTCATGAATAAAGTTTAAATCAAATGTCGACTTTAGTGTCGTCATTTTGGGAGAAAGAGCAACCGTTCTGTTGCTGCAGGGTTCATGTACAGTCTGTGTTGATAGTTTAATGTTTTTAGACTTAAATCTCGAGGTTCTTCTACGTTTTCTTTGAACCAGCATCAGTCAACCATGTCATATAAAAATGCCAGAGTCAAATTAATGAGTTTATAGATGCCATTAGTGGTGGCTGTCCGTTGGTGAAATAGATCCAGGCTGTACATTTTTGGAATACACGTTTATTGTTAGTTAAATTGAGGTCGCATTACAATTTACTTTACTTAAAAGCTGAGTAGTGTAGCAGTTAAAATACACAACTCATCACAACCAGTTTATCTCAAGGATTTTGACTTGGGAAAGGAGTCTCCGCTGCCGTTGTTATGGCAACCAACGATTCAAGCTGTCCGTTGAATCGACCTCCACACACTTCTCGGTTGAAATGAAACGATCACAGCTCATTTGATGAGACACGGAGTCAGCTGTTTTGAATTTCAAAGCATTTCTACTATTGGTGTAAACCCTGCGTTACCCTGGGATACTTCTGTTCCCACCTCTGACAGTAAACCTCTTGACATTTTGAGATTTAAGTCAAAGTTTTGAGATTAATGTAAAAATTTGGAGTTTAATGTAGAAATTTCCACTTTAATCTCATCATATCAATTTATTTTTTTTTTTTCGTCAATACTAATACTCCGTCGTAAAAAACACATTTCACATAATTTCACCCACAGTTAAATGTAGTTTATGATGAATCCTTGTTGGTTGAACCCAACGCTTCAACTCAAGCCTCTGAAATCGTTCATATGTTTAATACACACTCATCTGTATATATGACTCAACGCTCTTCAGACACTGTTTTTTTGTGCAGCTCTCTAACACCACCTTCTCTTCTCTACAGATGTTGACTTACTTTGCAGCGTTTGAAGTGTTCTTTGAAGAAAATCTACCAAAGCTTTTTGCACATTTCAAGAAAAACAACTTGACCCCAGATATTTATTTAATTGACTGGTGAGTCTAAAGCTTCTCATCTCTTGATTTAGTCCAATATTTATTAATTGTTTTTGGTTCTTTTCAAATTTCTCATGCATCCAATGTCTTTTTGTGTTTTTTATTTTAATTTTAATATCACAGTCACCTCATTGATCCACTCTCCATTATGTCACATCACACCTAGAAAAGTAACTGTACATTCAGTATATGTCAGGTCATGTTTTTTTCCATCCGTGCACAGAGAACTCGTAGTGTTTCTGTCCTTGACACCACTCGTCATTTCACGACCTGACACACTGAGCGAAGAGTGGTTTCACATCAGGTGTTTTTTTTTTCTGAGAAAACGGGACAGGGTTTTTATGTGGGCGGGGGTCTTTGTGTGGTAGATTACGTGCACTCTCACTTATACCATATGTAGAACAAACAGAGCACATGAAGTAGTAAGTCAGCTTTATTTGATGGTTTTCTTTTGTAATTTTTATGTCGTATTAAATGAGGAACCCACATGAAGATAATCAGGCTGTTTTTGTTCCAATTCTCCCCCTTTACTGAACAAGGATGTCAAAAGTCAAATTGTCGTATGTTTTATATAATTATTCTATGAGATTATCCTGTAGTGTCATGTGTGTTAAGACTGAGTGGGTCAGGGCTTACAAACGGAGCCATGACTCCATGTATTGGGATGTGGAACAACAGAATGTAGCCAATCAAGAAGCGAGCGGGGAAAAAAAAGAAGTGTAAATAAATAATAATTAGTATTCAGAGAATGCCTAATCTCGTCCTATTTTGTGCCAATCTCAAGTTTCTATGACAACCCGTTCTTGAATTAGAGCCAATAATGTGATTTTTTTGACCATTCTGCTAAAAGCGACTTTAACCTTTGACCTTTTGCAATATTGCTAATTTCATTGCATGTATATATGCATCAGTTGTAATATGATAATATATCCTATATATATAGGATATATATATATATATATATATAGGATATATATATATATATATATATATATATATATATATATATATATATATCCTATATATATAGGATATATATATATATATATATATATATATATATATATATATATATATATATATATATATATATATATATATAGGATATATATATATATATATATATATATATATATATATATATATATATATATATATATATATATATATCCTATATATCCACCAGTACTGATTAAGTTACAGCGTAATATGTCTATGCTTGACACACACAAACGGTTAATTTTGCGACATGTCACCTTTGACCTCTAGAGATCTCAAACACTATTGGTCGTAGCTGATAACACTATGTTTGACAATTGTAGAAATATTAATTCCGTATCGTTTGGTACCAGTCTGAATGTTCTGTGACCCTCCGTTCTTGAGTTATAACCGATAATGTGATTTTGTCCTTTTAGTTAATTGTGACCTTGACCTTTGACCTTTACCCAAATGGATCATTTCATCTGATGCACATTAGCTATATGTACATGCTCATTTAATTGTATGGTGATATCCCAAGTTTTCATTGAGTTACAGCATGATATGTACATTTTCAGGAGGTGGTCCAAAATAAATCCCATTAAATTTTGGTGAATGTAGGTCAAAGGTCACAGTTACCAACAATGTGTTTTTGCAATGATATGAGACAGGGGGAAAATCAGGTCAAATCAGGGTTTTATTACCTTATAGTTTGCTACTACATGAAGTCAGTTTTAAAGCACTGAGCATTTCTTTTGTCATGAGTTCTACTGTAGTTGTTGCAGTGACACGTTGACTGAACCTTCAAAACAACGTAATTTATTTGTTTTCTTTTTTTCATCGTCACATCTCCATCCTCTCACCCCTTCAGGATCTTCACCCTGTACAGTAAGTCTCTGCCGCTGGACTTGGCGTGTCGGGTTTGGGACGTGTTCTGCAGAGACGGCGAGGAGTTTCTGTTCCGCACGGCGCTGGGGCTACTCCGCCTCTACCAGGACGTGCTCACGTGCATGGACTTCATCCACATGGCGCAGTTCCTCACCCGCCTGCCCGACCTCATCCCGGCCGAGCAGCTCTTCCAGCACATCGCCGCCGTCCACATGACCAGTCGAAACAGGAAGTGGGGACAGGTACAGTTGGCTTCGTGTTACAGCTGAAAGCTATAGTTCAGTGAAATACAAGTGTCTTTTTTTTTCATGGTGAGCTTAAAAATAGGGACAATTTTTGACCATTGTCTCATCATTTGTAATCTGTCTATAGGGTTAAGAACATATATTACATCATTTTAAACTTTGTCGTGTTTTTCTACACCTTTGTCTTGCAACTTTTTTGTCTTTTTTTTAAATTTTTTTTATTACATTTCCTGTTTTGTACTTTACATTTACCAAAAACAGGAAATAATGCAATATTATTTTTTATATTATATAGCAAGTTTTGCTAATATCATGCAGCCCTACTCTCCATCTATGTGTCACATCTAGTCATGTGTGTGTGTGTGTGTGTGTGTGTGTGTGTGTGTCCTCAGGTCCTGCAGGCCTTACAGAAAGACCAGGAGCGAGGCAGCCCGGTGCTGAAGCGCTAAGCTGAGATCCCAGAAGACACCAAGACCCTCACACACTAACTGACTCCACCAGCCGCCCCCCCCCCTCCCTCCCTCACCCTCCAGCCTCCAGGAACTCTGACCAGGCCAGATGGACCTGAAGGAGACCGTGGTCCACATATGGGGGGGCTTTTGGTCCCGAGTCCAGAAGATCCAGCTGCTGTGATCAACCTCCACTGTCTGAGACTGCTCTGACGGGAGAACCAGAACCAGAACCAGAACCAGGAGGTGGTCTGCAGGTGAAAGGGGCCGGGGTGTGAAGAGGAATACGAGGCCTTATTTAACTCCTCCTGTCACCCCCCACCACCACTACCACCCCTTTCTTTGGAAACCCAGTAGAGGATTAGACCCTGTAGCTGAAGAATGTATCCCATACTCCCACAGACCTGGACCCTGGACCTCCCAGGCCTGTTCAGGTCTGCACAGGCCACGCTATGGCACATTTAACCTTAGATTTGGCTTTTACGACAAAACAAGGAGGACTTTTTCTAAAATCTAGCTCACCTGGCCACTTTCTAGAAGTACCTAAATATCCAGTGAAGCCCAGCGTTAATGCACCTTTTATCACAACGGTCTTTTTTTTTTTTTTTTTTTTTTTACACCACTGAGACACGGTTCAGCTACAGTGAAAATGAAGCAATGGAAGCAGAAGAAAAAAACATTTTCTGTCCCCCTTTAACCCCCACGCCCACCCCCACCCACCCCCTTAAACTGTCAGTCTGTCTCCTGAACCCATGAAGCCACTTCATCTGAAGAACTTAAGAGTTTTTGTGGTTATTGAAGTGAAACGCAAATAACTTGAAGATCTGCTTTATGTCTGTGGAAGAAGCAGGATATTACTGTTAAACACACGTGTGGATCAGCTGTTTGTGAAACTAGTCTGACTGTGGAAGTGGACTCTGTGCTGCTTAGGACTGGGTATCCTGAATACCTTTGACACCAGTACTGATGCTAATGGATTGGCCTCAAATATTTATATGAAACCAACTGTAGTGTAGTTTTATTTTTTCAACTCATCTGCATTCCTACCAAGCGGTTTAAAAGAACTATAAAACTATGTACGGTCCTACTTCCTAAATTTGCACTGAAACGATAAAAAAACGACCCAGAATACCACACGTCTGTTTATATCGTATTAATAATTGAATGAATAAAACAGTGCGTATGTGCTGCATGCACTGACACTATTGACATTTACTCTATAGGTGTGAAATTCGGTGTCTAAACAAGAAAATATTCAAGAGTTGGACGACACGGTTCTGCAAAACATTCATATTATGGATGACACTACTTTATTGAGAAAAATGTACAGCTGTTTGTACTTTTTTTAACCCATAAAAACCCAACGCTACTTTTATGTCACTTCCCAAATTACATTTTCTCTAACCTTTCTTAAGTCATTTTTTTTTACTATTTGTTAATAATATTCTCAGACATTTTCCAATATTTATATCACTAATCATGTAGATGTTTGTAAATTGCGATTATTGTATCAAAAACAGAGCGAACTGCAGAAAAAGTGACTTTTTCTGTCAAATATATCAATAACTGGAACATAAATCAAGCTTTTCCAGCCACTGTTATCTATCAAAGTCCCTGAGTTTTATTGGTGAATTAATATTGTAGAAGATGACTGTGTTTCCATGGTAACTATAAGCCTCTAAATGTCCTAATGGATCATATCTGATAATCCTAAAAAATGAAAAGCTCTTAATTTTCATCAGTTATTTACTTTTCTTGATAAGATTAGTGCATCAATAGATATTAAACACTTATATCAGGACATGGTTTTAGTCTGTGATGGATGTTTGGATTTTTATGGGTTAAACTAAAAAAAAATGCAAAGTATGAAACTATATTTAAAAAAAAAAAAACTGAATTTCTTATATTTGACCCTGTTGACCTTTGACCCATAAACTGCAGCCTTTTGCAGTTCTACCGTACATCCGCACAGGTTGACACTGAGGGTGTTTTTGCTTCATCGTGCGTCTGTCTTCTCTCAAATATCCAATCCATTGTTCGGTTCTGTTAACGTATGGTACTTCAGTACCCGGCCCTGATGCTGTGTTTGTGTTGTTTTTAGACACACACACACACACACGAGCACACGCCCACTTCCCCGCCCTGAATCCGTGTAACGTTCCATTGTGTCGTGGCTCCTGGTGTAGGTTTTTGTCGCCCCGGTCAGGTGAAGTTAGTCTTGTTTGCTGCTAATGTTTTAACCTCATGGGAACATGTGTATCAATGGGTTTTTCTTCAAGTCCAAATACCAAGAAATGAGACGCGTGTCCGTCACCTGAGTGTTGTGGGTGTTGTGTGTTGGTGTTTGTGTGTCGGGCGTTTGCACTGCGTTGTGGTTGAAGTGTGATTATCTGGACCAATATGGGACGAGGGGAAAGGTAACATTAGCGCTGCAAAAAATGTCAACCTTACCAAGTGTATGTTTGTCATTTCTAGTCAAAATATCTCATCACACTTAAAATGAGACGTAATCGCCTAAAGAGGAATGTTCCAGCGAGATATAAAAACCGTATTTTTAGACAATAGGTCTTGAAAGTGTTATTTCTAGGGCTGTCAAATGATTCAACATTTTGAATCAGATGAATCACAGGGTCGTTTTAGATTAATTTCAATGAATAATGATCGAAAGGCTTCATGTTAGTCGACTGTTGTCTTTTTAAAATTTCTTTTGTACTCAAACTAAGAAACAAAAACTGCAAAGAAAAAAAAACATGCTAAAATTCACCCAAAAAAAGCTCAAATTTAAAATGCATTTTTAAAAAAAATCTTCTAAAATACAGAAAAGAAACGCCAAAAAAAGGCAATAAAATATCCAAAACACATGCAATATATATATATTCACTTTGAAATTAATTCTCCATTTACCTCAATGTAAATATTTTAAAGTGATCCAGAATCCAGGATCTCTTCTGGATCATCTCCAAAATCTAATCATTTGTTCCTTAAGACACCCCCAACACATAACATTTTCATCCAGATCCATCCATAACTCTTTGATTTATCTTACTAAATAACAAAACAAAAACATAACCTCCTGGACGGACCTTTCTTCAGTCTGTGCTCTGAATGCTTTTCTAGTTTTCACTTGTTTTTGTTTCAATTAAGCAAAAAAAAATACCTTGAATTAAGCAAAACAAAAAAAAATCTATATTTTGACTAGAAATGACAAAAATAAACTTTGTAAGATTTTCATTTTTTTTTAAAATTCCCAGTGAGCAACTTTGTACGTTTTGTTTTTGTTTAGTTTTTTTTAATATGCATTAGCACGGCAGGCTAATTTAAAGGCAATGCTAATCAAAGAAAAAGTGAAGAAATGTGATTTATGAACGCAGTTAGCTTTTTTTTTTAATATATACATACATATATATATATATATTTATTCCTATGACAGGAGGAGTGGACATTCCGCAGCAGAATCAAAGGCGTCGTTCTGTAACGTTTGTCGGTGTGGCGTGTGCTGTTACAGTTGTAAAGCTGCTTCATCCAATGTGTCGTGCTACTGATTTGAAGGAGATATTCCCGTCATGCCTGTGGGAAAAAAAAAAAAAAAAAACGCCCTCGTCTTTTTTTTTCACTACAACAGGATCAGAGGTAAAGTCTTTTCTTCAAAGGCCACATCACCTTCTCAGCCACATGTTAAGGCCGTGCACTCGATGCGTCGACGCACACCGCAGGATTGCAATAAAGCTTTTTGCACATACATGTCAGCCTTTGAGTTGTGCCTCACATCATCAGTTTCACTTTGCAGATTCACCGTCTCCTTTTTTTGTTTTTGTTTTTTTCTCGTGTGCGTGTTTTTGTTTTTGCGTTTTAAATAAAATATCCAAACCGCGTGTGTTTTTTTTGTTTTGTTTTGTTTTTTCATGCGTATTCGTGAAGGTAAATGACAAGCGTTTCTTACATCCATGCCCTCGTGTGAACTGACGTGAACTCGGCAGTGATGAAGTTAAACCAATGGAGTTGAATAGAGGGTGTAGATGTGTGTTTTTGTTGTGGTTTCTTCTTCCTTCTGCTGGATGTTTGCTCTTTTTTTTGAGGGGGGGGGGGTGTTTTTTTTCTTAATTGTTTTTGTTTGTCCACTCAGAGACCCACATACTGTATAGGGCTCAGAGACGAACATGGAGACAGCAAAGGGGGGGGGGGGGGGGGGGGGGGGGGTCACCATGCAACTGTATCTCACTTGAAATGTACATAATGATGATTTTATTAAAATAAAGAGCTGTACATATACACTTAGTCTGTGCGTCTTTGACCTTTAAGTGCGTTACTCTCATCATTTACACTAATAACTGCGGTGTATTCACAACAGAATAAGAGGGTTGTCATGGAAACGTATTGTGCCTTAACATTTGTATTATTACTTTGTCTTTGTTTTTCACCTCAGATAGTGTTAACTGTTGATTATGCTTTAACCCAGGACTGGTTTAAACTAGTCAACAGCAGATTTATTCCCAGTTGTATTTATTTGTGTGTGTGTGTGTGTGTGTGTGTGTGTGTGTGTGTGTGTGTGTGTGTGTGTGTTCTGTATTGAACAGAACTTGTTATAATGGTTATCCTTCGTTCTTAATTAAACTTAAATCATTCTGTAACAGGGTCTACTGGTGGATATTTAGTTTTTTTTTCTGGGTCATAAAGGATGAGTTTCAGTGTTGACTCTTGTTTATTTGGTTTTATTGAAGCCAGTTGATTTTCCGTCAGGTCTAAACCACACCTGCATTTCCTCTGCAGTCGTCTCAGCGTCTTAAAACCACACATGAGCTCCCCCTCCCCTCCCCTCCCCTCCCCTCCCTTTGCAGTTTTGATCTTAATAAAGCGAACACATTAGCCCCTTGTGCATAGAAAGCTTCCACTGCAGCCTTCACTATTGTGGTCTTCATCCTCATCATCATCATCATCATCATCATCATCAGATCCAGATCTATCCTGAGTCATGAGGGCCGTGTCCATCCTCCTGCTGTGCATCCTGGGACATCTGCTGCTGACCTCAGTGAACTGCAGCAGTGAGATTCTTTTTTTGTCATATTAATAATCAATAATCAATATTGAAATGTGATCGTACATCTCCTGTTTTGTTTAGACGCTAACAGTCCGACTGAGTGCTGTTTCACCTGGTACAGCAGAAAAATAAACAGAAACCTAATCACCTCGTACCAAGTGACTGGGGATCGCTGTTCCCAGTACGGAGTAATGTAAGTACCTCCTTCAATCAGAACAATAATGCACTACTGTGTTATTTATATATGCCTCTTTTATAAACCATTTAATGTATTATCTTATTAATCTACGTACATTCGTTACTGTCTATGGTTGGTTAACAGAAGCAGTTGAAACACACATCAATAATTATCATTTATTATGAGGTACAATTTGAGCATTTTATTTCCCATTGAATACCATTCATTAATTTTCACTGTTAGGTTCCCAAACCAAGCAGTGATTAAACTCTGAAAAACAGCACGATAGAACAGACGCATTACTCTCTGTCAAACACCAGACTGGACCCTTTGGTGGGCCAGATGTGACCCCTGGGCCGCATGTTGAACACGGTGTTTTGACTAATATTCCTTTAGACAAGGGGTGTCAGTTATTTTAGTCCAGGGGCCACGTTCAACTACATTTGATCTGAAGTGGGTCGAACTGGAAAAAACACCCAAAACATAATATAAAAATAATTTTCTCTTTGTTTTAGAGCGAAAAAAAAGCTAAATGACATTATGAAAACAAACCATATTAAGCTTTAGTTTATCATTTCTATATATATATTCTAACTTACAGATCACACTGGATCTACAAATACACAAAATATTTAATAATAGATGGAATATTATTAAAACTGTACTTACTTCTCTTAAGACATTTCCAATTTTTCATATTTGTTGAGATTTTTTGGTGAAATTATACTTTGTGTTAGTGTCACTAAATGAAAAATATTACATCTACAAAGAAATGTTTTACTTGTGATTATTTAAACGTTATTATGAAACTGAATTGGTCTGAATGTGGACAATGAATTAAAGTGATTTATTATAACTTAGTGTAATTTTTGCATTTTATAAATTCATCCAAAAGGCCGGTTTGGACCCTTCAGAACAGCCAGATATCAAAATAAAACCCTTTAAAAGTGAGTTATTGTGTAGATAATGTGTTTGATCAGGTCACAGTTACTCAGTTTTCTGGGTATGGACAGGAAATTAAGGAAAAATGAAAACAATAAGTCACAATTAAGATAAAAACTCATCAAGAGATAAAAAAAAAAAAAATGAATGTGAGATTTTTAAGATAAAATGTTAAAATTGTGAAATTAAAAGTCAAAATTATGACATAAAAAGTAAAAATTATAAAATAAAAAGTCAAATTGTGAGATAATAGTCATATAACTATAATATATAAAGTCACAGTTTCTTTCCTCCACTGACTTTTTTTTCTCCTCTAAAGTGACTTATTTTTCCTACTGTTTAGTTTGTAAAAGTAACCCATCTATTCTGAGAATGTAAAGAGTATAAAGTACAAATACACAAAAATGTAGGGAGTTAATGAAGTGCGACACTGCAGGACACTCCTGCTCTAGATTTGACCTTTTATAAACTCTACATTTTCACTCTGTGTTTCAGTTTAGTGACGGTAAAGGGACTCCGCATCTGTGTTTACCCAAACCTGCCCTGGGTCAAAGGCATCAAGAAGTACCTGGATGAGAAGTCCATGTAAAACGGCAAAAATCCAAAATGCACTGCACCTTTCTATCACTTCTTTCAGTTTTACATTTATATATTAAAAAAAATGCTTTAGATGGAATCCTTTTGAGCAGATCTTATTTTTTTTTTATTATCTTGTGTATTGTTTCTGCTTTGTAATATTGAACAGTTTAAACCTCAGATGTATAAAGTATGTACAATAAATACAAACTTTGACTTGTCTGTATTCAGTTTTACTTTCTGCAAAAACATCTGCAGCATGAAGCTCTATTTAACATATCAAATAAGTAACTAATTTACTTATTACACCACTGAATTATTTTTTTTTAGCCTCGTTTGTCCTAAAATAATCACAATATCTAAATAACATTCATCAATATCTAACAGAAACTTGACAACATTTTAAAAACCTACCTGGACACTGTGGACAGGATGTGGAAAAAAAGGATGTTTAACCCTTTAACTCCTGAGACTTTAACAGTTCTAGTCAAAAATTAATTAAATAAGTAACAAAATAGACAATAATGGCCAAAAATGTCGAATAAACCAACAAAATAATAAGTAACATGAACAAAATAAGACACAAATGGCACAAAAAGTGAAGAAAAATACAATATTAAATGTCAAAATATAAAACAAAATAAGGAACAAAATTAACAAAACCTAATAAAAAATAAATATTTACAAAATATTAACTTAACTTGGCTAAAATAAATATAAAAAATAAAATATAAATAAATAAATAATATTGTCATTTGCTTCCTGTAGTTTTCTTTTTTCTAAATCAGTTGTTTTTTGCCACCTGTTTATTTCCATATATCAGATCCATGAATAAAACTCAGTAAAATCACAGTAAAAAAAAAAAAAAAACAGTAATTTTTTTTTTCTGAATATTAAAAATAAACCATCCTTTCAGAACGCATCATCACTGACACATCAGGAGTTAAAGGGTTAATCGCTTTAATCATATGGTGTGTTTTTATACGTTCCACATGTTTAACACTGACATAAATATAATCCAAAAATATCTTTTGAGACACTTAAAAGTTCTTGATCGCCCTCTAGTGTCCATGTGGAACATTACTGGAAAAAAACTAACCTTAATATTTTACCATTTGAAGTGATATTTTTTAATGTAAAATATTTATTTTTATTAATTTTGTTAAAATATGTGTATTTGAAGCATTCAGCATTTACTCATTATTTCCAAAAATGTCCAAATGTCACCACTTTGGAAACATTTATGATTTCCTTTCTATAAAATGCATAAAAAAAATGCTCCAATAATGTGAATGTGAATGTAAACTGTTGTTTCAGTCCATACATAATAAATACAAATAAATACACCCTGGCTTACACAAAAAAATTAAAGCAAGGGGAAAAATTTTTTTTGTATTAATTAATTTGTGTTTTTACAGATTTTTACTTGTCAAATAAAAAGTAAAAGTGAGTGTTTTAATCTAGTTACTTTTACAAAAGAGCCCATTCTTTTATCTGTACTCTAAACTATTGAACGTTTCTAATGTAAATATAAAGAGGCATTAAATAAATGATTAAATAACATTGATCTGCCTCAGAACATTTAGTTTGTTTTCTTATCTGGTCAAAGTCCACAGAACAGATAAATATAAAAGTTCCAGTTTTAAAGTTGACATCCAATTATCAACAACATCACAGAGATTTTCTCATCAAGCTGAAAAATGAAGAGCAGAAGTCATGTGTTGATTTTCCTCCTGAGTATAATAATATTTTCAGAGGTACATTGTGTCCCAGGTGAGTGGACGTAGTTATGTCTTTTTCATGGCTTAGATTATTCATGGAACTTTATTTATTTTTAACAGGACTGTGAAAATTAAAGCATTAACTCAAATTAATCCATCATCATGATTAATCTGATTTAAAATGTTAATACAATTAAATGAATGTGACAGTTGGTTAATTGAAACTGTTGAAGATATTGAATAAATATGTTAATTGCATAATATGTACAAAAAAACTGTTTTTTTTATTTTTTTTTCAACTGAAAAAAGCTTGTATTGGATTTTCTGACCCTCATCCTCACAGGAATAACATAAATGAGGCTAAAATCACTAAATAAACATTTAAAATCAATAGTTTTCTCTGATTTGTTGTGAATTTTTTATTGCTTTTTTGTTAGTTTATGTTGTTCATTTTACTGGATTTTACCATGTTTTGTTTTGGTTTTTTTAGATTTTTTTCCTGCACATTTTTTTGTTTCTTATTGTATTTTTGTGTTGTGACCATATAATTATTTCTCATTTAATGCCACTGGTCACTGTGATATTAAATTTATCATCATGTATTATTAACTGAATTAATAGTATATCATCTTAATAATAAGTTTTTAACCAGTTTGACTGAAGGACAAATATGGAGAAGTATTTTTGTGTCCAAAGTAAAGACGTCTGCAGAAGATTTTTAATTGAAATTAATCCATAGCAACCCTGTGATTAATCTGATTAAAATGTTAATCATTTGACAGCCCTAGTTTTTAACACGCAAACACAAAGTAGATATAGCATTAATTTCTAAGCTAACAATTGTGTGTATATTCCATGTATCGTAATGGTAGGAATTTTATTTTTTATCTTTGATCATTGATAATATTAAGTATAATTGTCTTGTACTATTTGCAGATGGAAATTTACCATGTTGCTTAAGGTTTTCCAAAAGACAGATTCCCCAGAGACATGTCACCTCATATTCTGTGAATGGCCCTCACTGTTCAAAGGATGCAGTGCTGTACGTAGTTTTTTTAAGTTTTCATGTATTTAAAATTGTGTTTAACTGATTAACATAAAGCTAACACTAGAGCAGCGTTTCCCAACCCTGGTCCTCGAGGCACACTATCCTGCATGTTTTAGATGTTTCTCTCTCTAACCACACCTGATTCAAATGATCAGCCTATCATCTAGCTCTGCAGAAGACTGATAATGACCGTCAGGTGTGTTCAAAGAGGGAAATGTCAAAACATGCAGGATAGTGTGCCTTGAGGACCAGGGTTGAGAAACACTGCACGAGACGACACGTGTCAAACATAAGGCCTGGGGACCAAATCCGGCCCACCAAAAGGGTCCAATGTGGCCCTTGGGATAAATTTCTGACAAAATGGTGTCAAAATCACTTTAGTTCAGGTTCAACATACAGTGGATTAGACCCATAAATATTGTCATAATAACTAATAAACAATTACAACTGCAAATACTTTTTGTTTTAGTATAAAATAGTAAAATTACATTAAAATATTGATAATTACAAGCTATCATTTAACAATATGAACAACCTCAAATGCCTTAAGAGAAATAATTTTAACAGTATCCTGCCTGTTACTACATGTTTTGTGTATTTGTTATTGTGATATACATTGTAATGCACACGTGTAAATCATAGTTATTTAGGTTTTTTTTCCCCCCTGGTTAATTTTATTTAAGGAAACTGAAGATATAAACATTTTTATAATAGAATTTTACTTCTGTTACTGTTATTATCGTACTGGTCAAGCCCACTTCAGATCATATTGGGGTCTATATGGCCCCTGAGTTTGACACACCCCTGTGTTTGACCAAATAAATATTTAGGATTTTTTTCTGTTTTTTTTTTTTCTTGAACACAGGTGTTAATTGGAACCTGAGGTCTAAATAATGAAATGAGACTTTTTTTTTATGTTTGATAGTAAATTAAATTAAAGTAGTGACACAGGGTTTCCAGCAGCTAAATATCTGTGTTCAATAAATATATGGAATATTATCTTTGTGCAGTATTGGGTTAAACACATGTTTATGCTGGTTACAGTCACATTTAATGTCCAATTCCTGTAGAAAATAACATTTTACATGCTTTGTCACTATATATTGATGTCAATAGTTTTATTATATTTTAAAATGTGCTTAAACATTCCCTAAATTAGAAACCCATATTTTGATTTCAGTAATTTATTTGCTTTTTGTTTCCTTCTATTAAATTTTAAGACCATTCATTGTTCTCTTTTTTTCTTTTTCATCCACGTCTTTGTTTCAGTTTGAAGACAAAAATAAATACACAGATCTGTGTGGATCCTAAACTCACCTGGGTTCAAAACATCATTCGCAACCTGGATATGAGTTTTACAACTGCAGTTGAAGTACCATAAAATAATCTTACCTCTGAAATGAGCTGCACTAAAAAAAAAAAATCAAAATTAGTAACTTCAACAACTGATTTTTAGTTGTGCTGTCAAACAATAAAAAACTTTAATCTGATTAATCACAGGGTTGATGTGAATTCATTTCAATTAATCGTGATTACATATATATATATATATATATATATATATTTATATATATATATATATTATATATATATATATATATATATATATATATATATATATATATATATATATATATATTTATATATATATATATATATATATATATATATATATATTTATATATATATATATATATATTTATATATATATATATATATATATATATTTATATATATATATATATATATATATATATATATATATATATATATATATATATATATATATATATATATATATATATATATTTATATATATATATATATATATATATATATATATATATATATATATATATATATATATATATATATATATATATATATATATATATATATATATATATATATATATATATATATATATATATATATATATATATATATATATATATATCTGCACCTGTCTTACCCTCTAAAAACTCATATTGTTACAACTCCTTATCAGTCACATTTTATTAGAATGTATTATTTGAATTTGTGATAAATACCAGAGTGACTAAATCATGTGAATAATTGATAGATGATAGTGGTATCAGCTAACATTGCATAATAATAATAAAATTTTAAAAAAGAGTAACTATTTCGTGAATTAATTTCCAAAAAGCGTATCAGAAATCTATTACTATTACTGTTAACATTAATAGGTTTTTACCGTTTCTTTATCAGGAATGATTTCTGATACACTTTTTGGAAATTAATTCATGACATACTTGTTTATTGTTATGCAACGTTACTGCAAGATGATAGATAGATAGATAGATAGATAGATAGATAGATAGATAGATAGATAGATAGATAGATAGATAGATAGATAGATAGATAGATAGATAGATAGATAGATAGATAGATAGATAGATAGATAGATAGATAGATAGATAGATAGATAGATAGATAGATAGATAGATAGATAGATAGATAGATAGATAGATAGATGTCATATACAGTGTACATTGAAATATAGATAATATAGGTAATACATAGGTACTAATGAGGAGGTAATGTAAATCCCCCCCCCCAGTGTATAGAGGATAGAAAAGCAGTGAATGGAGAAATGGGGACATTATCTATTGGTTTAGAATGTTTGGTTGCGTTGACTTTTTGAGGCAGAACTGACCATATTTGGGTATTTTGAAGTGTACCTGGACTGAACAACGGACAAATACTTATTAAACCGAATTATTTTACACACAAAAAATAAAATCTTACCAAATGTATTTTTCCTCAAATACTGTATATCACACTTTAAATAATAATAAGACATAATCACCTAAAGAGTAACTTTTCAGTGAGATATAAGAACTGATTTTTAGACAAACACTTCAAACCATAAACACATATATTTAACAGAGAACAGATTATTCCTTACATAGAACTGCATGGTTCCCACAGCATTTTCTAAATCCACGAGGACTAAAGTGGGAGTAATTTAGGGATCAGTATCTGCAGAGTTTTGCAAACACATTTCAACTTATAAATTGTTGGAGGTAGGATTTGAACTGCCAACCCTTTGGTAATTGGACGAACCACAGTAGCCTGATATTGTATATATTTAAAATTGTAAATTGTTAAATATTTACTTCTCTATTACTTTATTTAAAAAATTAGAATAGCCTGTTAGTTGGTTTTTTTTTTTCTAATTCTGCTCCTGCAATTTAAACTGCATCACATGGTTTTTCAATTTAGTTTGATTTTCTCCAAACAATAAAAATGTAATAATTTCTACATACAAATCTGCTGTTGTTAACATACTCTTCCTGTAAAAACTACAACTACATTTAATTGTTCGCACAAAAATCTTCTCCATTAAAAAACTTTACATTGTATTTACACTTCAAGTTTTTCTATAACACTATTTTACAACTTTTTGCTGTTAATTCTACTGTTATTTTTTTTACAGTGTAAATTTACACAGGAAATTTGTCTGGATAAAATTTTCTCAAACTGAGGAAAATTTTACTCTACACAGATAATATTTTGTTAATCTAAAAAAAAAAAAAAAGAAAGTTACTGTTTGGGCAGAGCTCTCCAAACTCAGTATAGAGCTTCTAAATGTACTCTATATGGAGCTAAATGTATTATTTTTGAGGAAAATTCAGTACAAAAAATGCTCAATAATTAATCTTGTGTAAAGAAAACTTAATGGATTTATTTGGAAGTCACCATTAACACAGTTCTGTGTCTTTAAGGTGCACAAAATTAGACAAAACTGCACCAAAATCATGTCTTATTCATAAAGTGGAAACTTTAAAACAGGAAAATAAAGTCAGTCATCGTCTTCAGCGTTTCCTCTGAGCTGTTGATCAGATAATAATGAACCTCCTTTACACTGAAGTCCTGCACAAAGTCTGAAGACCTGCAGGGTGATGGTCTATATCCACCATGGACCCTGTTCGAGTCAGTAACCAGATGATGATGATGATGATGATGATGATGATCCTCTTGATCCCACGTTCACACCAAAGTGAGTTTATTGTTCACTTCGAAAAGAATCTGCACATTTTTTTTTTTTTTTTTTTTACAGTTAATGCTTTCACTTTGTTCTATATTTGTTGTGGGTAACGGTTATTGTTAGATTTAACAGCTGTCAATGAGGCTTAAGTTTACATTGGAACAAAGCACAGGTAACATTTATTTGTTTTTATGTAAATATCATGGTATCTTTTAGCTCCAGACCATTTAGTTTTTGCACACATTTGACCTGTTTTGAACTGTTTTCATTGCAAAAACACATTTTTGGTGACTGTGACCTTTGACCTATATTCACCAAAATATAATGGGATCTATTCTGGACTATGTCATAGAAATTGGCCCAGTAGTAAAGCTGCTTACAAACAAACAAACCGACTCTAAAACAGAACCCCTCTCCCATTCGGAGGAAAAGGGAATGTATAAAAGTTTTACATTTAACAAGATAAATTGATTTTTAACCAAAATGAGGTTGGGCAGAAGCAATTATATTTTTTTTGTGGCATACTGGTCACTCCAGTGGACAGTTATTCTCCAGTTGTTCTCTTGTATATTCATGGGTTTTGTTGTTTTAGTTCCATATCAGTCAGTTTATATCATTAGTGTAACTTTGTTGTTCTTAATACCTGATCTGCACTAACATGTTTGTGTGTAAATCAATTGCTTGTTGTTATTAAACTGTAATTAACAGTCTTCTTAACCCTTTAACTCCTGAGACTTAAGCAATTACACAGTAAAAAATAAATAAATAAATAAAATAAAATAAGCAACACAATGAACAAAAACTGCCAAAGTGATCAGTAAAATTAACAAAAATGGATGTTAAACTAACAAAATAATATGTAACGTGAACACTAATGGAGCACAATTGAAGAAAAATAATAAAATAAAAAAACAAAACGTCGAAATAAATTAACAAAAATAAGCAACAACATCAACAGAAACTAATAAATATTCACAAAATAACAAATCACATGAAACAATGCAAAAAAAAAAGAGAAAAGAAAACAAGCAAAATGAAGTAAAAAAATTTTTTTTTAATTTTTTTAATTTTTAAACTAAACCATCCATTCAGAACATGCCAACACTGATGCATTAGCGGTTAAAGAGTTTAACAAAAACTGCAGTAAAAATATTTTATTTCATAGTGTTCTCATATTGCATTTTAAATACATGTTTCTTTGGTTCAAACCTTAAACACATGTTGTCCAGCTGATTGGATATTTTGTAACTCCATAAAAAATAGATCCATTAAAAACATTTCATTCACATTACTTTTTACAGGCCTAAAGAGGAATAAAAAACACTTAGGAAAAAAACTTAACTAAGGTTCTCATAATTCATACATCAAAGGGTTAAACCCACCCTGTTCATCACATCAAAAGCAACTCAACAAACTTTCAAACTATTTATTTTTTTTTTTATATTAGTCACATTCCTTTATAACAATATGTAAATTACTTGTATATTTATTCTACGGCCCTGTAGAACATTGCGACTGCTCCTATTCACTTTGTATTGATGTTCCCAGCGGATTTTTTTTCAATAACCACCCGCTGTCAATGGCACCATATCACTCCGCAGGTAGTTCGGCCACTTTGAAAGTAAATATTCGCTATGTTGTAACGGCTATTTCACTAAATGTGTTAGACCAGTAGCAGTAATAAGCTGTAATAACCTGTATAATAAGCATGATAATGTATAGCCCACGTGTTACTATGAGAGAAATATTTCCAGAATATTTTTAAATATAAAAAATATATCTCCCCCACACCGCGTCGGGATGTTGTTCGGCCGCATTCGGGAAATATTTTTCTAATTGTAATGCGAGGGCAATACATTATCCCTTGCTAAACAAATTCCTTACTTATTAAGATCTACTGTTACCATAGTGATATAATGGGTGAGGTTAGATCAAGAGTGTTTCCAGGAGGTGTCATGGCGGCATGTTGTTTACATCATTAGTTTCAATATGTGCCGTGTTTATATAGTGGCGCTGTCGTCCTATACTAGGAACTTCTATTTCTGAACAAATTAAGATGTTATTATCCTATAGACATGCTCGAAGAAGAATTTAACAAAAAAATTATACTTAAAAACCCTCAGATATTTTGAAATCCGGGATTTTTCTAAATCCTGAGCTCATCAAATATTAATATGGTTCATTTTATTTCCATATTTTCAAGATATTTCAAAATAAGAGCTAGTCATTATAATTATCAAAACACTACATTCATTATGAATAATAAAAATTCTTAGTTGAAATTGGAAAAGAATATATATATATACACACACACACATGTAAAAATACATATGAAATGTATTACAATAAACTTCTTTTTACTGATATAAGAATACAATATTTTACAGAGTTACAATTTGCCCTAAGGTCATTCTTTTTTATTAAGAGCTCAGAGTTTGGTCATTTACTATTTGACTGTGCTTTTCTAAATATAAATACATGCCGCCATGACACCTCCTGGAAACACTCTTGATCTAACCTCACCCATGACATAATGACACTGTGTGTATTTCTACCCTGGCACAGAGTCGGAGAAGAGTACAACAGCTGAGCCCAATCACTCTATGGAGTTTTGTCTGCATGTTCCTGGTGACTCCCACTGGAGCACCTCTAAACCAGACCAACCCACACCCACAGTGACGAAGCACCCACCAACCAACAGGCCTTCCACACAGCAGACCACCGAGCCCAAACCAGACACTTCAGTAGATGCACCTGAACACACAGAACACACAGAACACACAACCCAACAACCAGAACCTATAACTGACCCACCACCTACGACAGAGGAGAAAATAGCACACCCTCTACGTTCTTCTCCAAGTGAGATTTTTTTAGACAGAATATAAAAGGCACACTGCAAAAATCTAAATATTTACCAAGTGTTTTTTTTTTTTCTCATTTCTAGTCCAAATATCACATCATACTGAAAATAAGACAGAGTGACCTGTTCAGTGAGATATTAAGATAATAGATCTGGAAAAAAAAAATCTAACAAGACAGTTTTCACTTAGACTTAGACTTAGACTTCCTTTATTGTCATTGCACAAGAATACACACGTTTGGCAACGAGATGTCGTTGCTTGGCTTCCGGAGGACACATACTAAAATAAATAAGTAAAAAAACAGCTAAGGAACAGAATAAAACAGAATGAATAGTGCAAAAACAGAGTAATTAGTGCAAATAAAACATTTTTAGCAGCTGGGGGGGGGGGGGGGGGGGGGGGGGGTAAATTTCTGTCCATTTTACGGATAAAGTGCACTGAGAGTATATTGTCCATGAGGTAGATGAATGTGTGTGTTTGGGGGGGGTTGTTATTTGGCATTTAGCAGTCTGATGGCCAGGGGGAAGTAACTATTGTTTTAAAGTTTTAAAGTTGACATCCAATTATCAACAACATCACAGAGATTTTCTCATCAAGCTGAAAAATGAAGAGCAGAAGTCATGTGTTGATTTTCCTCCTGAGTATAATAATATTTTCAGAGGTACATTGTGTCCCAGGTGAGTGGACGTAGTTAGACAATTATGTCTTTTTCATGTCTTAATTATTCATGGAACTTTATTTATTTTTAACAGGAATGTCAAAATTAACGCATTAACTCAAATTAATCCATCATCATGATTAATCTGATTTAAAATGTTAATACAATTAAATGAATGTGACAGTTGGTTAATTGAAACTGTTGAAGATATTGAATAAATATGTTAATTGCATAATATGTACAAAAAAACTGTTTTTTTTATTTTTTTTTCAACTGAAAAAAGCTTGTATTGGATGTTCTGACCCTCATTCCCACAGGAATAACATAAATGAGGCTAAAATCACTAAATAAACATTTAAAATCAATAGTTTTCTCTGATTTGTTGTGAATTTTTTATTGCTTTTTTGTTAGTTTATGTTGTTCATTTTACTGGATTTTACCATGTTTTGTTTTTTTTTTTTAGATTTTTTTCCTGCACATTTTTTTGTTTCTTATTGTATTTTTGTGTTGTGACCATATAATTACTTCTCATTTAATGCCACTGGTCACCGTGATATTAAATTTATCATCATGTATTATTAACTGAATTAATAGTATATCATCTTAATAATAAGTTTTTAACCAGTTTGACTGAAGGACAAATATGGAGAAGTATTTTTGTGTCCAAAGTAAAGACGTCTGCAGAAGATTTTTAATTGAAATTAATCCATAGCAACCCTGTGATTAATCTGATTAAAATGTTAATCATTTGACAGCCCTAGTTTTTAACACGCAAACACAAAGTAGATATAGCATTAATTTCTAAGCTAACAATTGTGTGCATGTTCCATGTATCGTAATGGTAGGATTTTTATTTTTTTATCTTTGATCATTGATAATATTAAATATCATTGTCTTGTACTATTTGCAGATGGAGCTGTAGCTTTATCATGCTGCTTTAACTTTTACAACAGACGGATTCCCCAGAGACATGTCACCTCATATTCTCTGACTGGTCCTCGCTGTTCAAAGGCTGCAGTGCTGTACGTAGTTTTTTTTAAGTTTTCATGTATTTAAAATTGTGTTTAAAATTCTAAAATGACTAAAACATTTTCAGAAAATAGTAGAGAAGTGCAGTTCTCTGTTATTGTATATTGTATGTATCTCTCTCTCTCTCTCTGTCTCTCTCTCTCTGTCTCTCTCTCTCTCTCTCTCTCTCTCTCTCTGTCTGTCTCTCTGTCTCTGTCTCTCTCTCTCTCTCTGTCTCTGTCTCTCTCTCTCTCTACTTATACTCTCTTACTTATTACTTGGTCTAATTTGGCCCCTTAGACCTGAAGAAGTGCAGGTCTAATTTGAACATGTCACTAAAATGAGTTTCCCCATCCCTGCTATAAAGTGTAAAGCATCTGTTCAGTTACAGTAGAGTTAAAAATCAGTGTAACTGATTAACACTTGAGGACATGTGTCAAACATAAGGCCTGGGGACCAAATCCGGCCCACCAAAAGGATCCAATGTGGCCCTTGGGATAAATTTATGACAAAATGGTGTCAAAATCACTTTAGTTCAGGTTCAACATACAGTGGATTAGACCCGTAAAATATTGTCATGATAATAAATAAACAATTACAACTGCAAATACTTTTTGTTTTAGTATAAAATAGTAAAATTACATTAAAATATTGATAATTACAAGCTATCATTTAACAATATGTACAACCTCAAATGCCTTAAGAGAAATAAATGTCATTTTAACAGTATCCTGCCTGTTACTACATGTTTTGTGTATTTGTTATTGTGATATACATTGTAATGCACACGTGTAAATAATAGTTATTTAGGTTTTTTTTCCCCCCTGGTTAATTTTATTTCAGGAAACTGAAGATATAAACATTTTTATAATATAATTTTACTTTTGTTACTGTTATTATCGTACTGGTCAAGCCCACTTCAGATCATATTGGGGTCTATATGGCCCCTGAGTTTGACACACCCCTGTGTTTGACCAAATAAATATTTAGGATTTTTTTCTGATTTTTTTTTTCTTGAACACAGGTGATAATTGGAACCTGAGGTCTAAATAATGAAATGAGACTTTTTATATGTTTGACAGTAAATTAAATTAAAGTAGTGACACAGGGTTTCCAGCAGCTAAATATCTGTGTTCAATAAATATATGGAATATTATCTTTGTGCAGTATTGGGTTAAACACATGTTTATGCTGGTTACAGTCACATTTAATGTCCAGTTCCTGTAGAAAATAACATTTTACATGCTTTGTCACTGTATATTGATGTCAATAGTTTTATTATATTTTAAAATGTGCTTAAACATTCCATAAATTAGAAACCCATATTTTGATTTCAGTAATTTATTTGCTTTTTGTTTCCTTCTATTAAATTTTAAGACCATTCATTGTTCTCTTTTTTTCTTTTTCATCCATGTCTTTGTTTCAGTTTGAAGACAAGAAGTAAACAGATCTGTGTGGATCCTAAACTCACCTGGGTTCAAAACATCATTCGCAACCTGGATATGAGTTTTACAACTGCAGTTCAAGTACCATAAAATAATCTTACCTCTGAAATGAGCTGCACTAAAAAAAAAAAAATCAAAATTAGTAACTTCAACAACTGATTTTTAGTTGTGCTGTCAAACAATAAAAAACTTTAATCTGATTAATCACAGGGTTGATGTGGATTCATTTCAATTAATCATGATTACATATATATATATATATATATATATGCACCTGTCTTACCCTCTAAAAACTCATATTGTTACAACTCCTTATCAGTCACATTTTATTAGAATGTATTATTTGAATTTGTGATAAATACCAGAGTGACTAATTCATGTGAATAATTGATAGATGATAGTGGTATCAGCTAACATTGCATAATAATAATAAAATTTTAAAAAAGAGTAACTATTTCGTGAATTAATTTCCAAAAAGCATATCAGAAATCTATTACTATTACTGTTAACATTAATAGGTTTTTACCGTTTCTTTATCAGGAATGATTTCTGATACACTTTTTGGAAATTAATTCATGACATACTTGTTTATTGTTATGCAACGTTACTGCAAGATGATAGATAGATAGATAGATAGATAGATAGATAGATAGATAGATAGATAGATAGATAGATAGATAGATAGATAGATAGATAGATAGATAGATAGATAGATAGATAGATAGATAGATAGATAGATAGATAGATAGATAGATGTCATATACAGTGTACATTGAAATATAGATAATATAGATAATACATAGGTACTAATGAGGGGGTAATGTAACCCCCCCCCCCCCCAGTGTATAGAGGATAGAAAAGCAGTGAATGGAGAAATGGGGACATTATCTATTGGTTTAGAATGTTTGGTTGCGTTGACTTTTTGAGGCAGAACTGACCATATTTGGACATTTTGAAGTGTACCTGGACTGAACAACGGACAAATACTTATTAAACCGAATTATTTTACACACAAAAAATAAAATCTTACCAAATGTATTTTTCCTCAAATACTGTATATCACACTTTAAATAATAATAATAAGACATAATCACCTAAAGAGTAACTTTTCAGTGAGATATAAGAATTGATTTTTAGACAAACACTTCAAACCATAAACACATATATTTAACAATAAACAGATTATTCCTTACATAGAACTGCATGGTTCCCACAGCATTTTCTAAATCCACTAGGACTAAACTGGGAGTAATTTAGGGATCAGTATCTGCAGAGTTTTGCAAACACATTTCAACTTATAAATTGTTGGAGGTAGGATTTGAACTGCCAACCCTTTTGTAATTGGACGAACCACAGTAGCCTGATATTGTATATATTTAAAATTGTAAATTGTTAAATATTTACTTCTCTATTACTTTATTTAAAAAATTAGAATAGCCTGTTAGTTGGTTTTTTTTTTCTAATTCTGCTCCTGCAATTTAAACTGCATCACATGGTTTTTCAATTTAGTTTGATTTTCTCCAAACAATAAAAATGTAATAATTTCTACATACAAATCTGCTGTTGTTAACATATTCTTCCTGTAAAAACTACAACTACATTTAATTGTTCGCACAAAAATCTTCTCCATTAAAAAACTTTACATTGTATTTACACTTCAAGTTTTTCTATATTACTATTTTACAACTTTTTGCTGTTAATTCTACTGTTTTTTTTTTTTTTTAAGTGTAAATTTACACAGGAAATTTGTCTGGATAAAATTTTCTCAAACTGAGGAAAATTTTACTCTACACAGATAATATTTTGTTAATCTAAAAAAAAAAAAAAGAAAGTTACTGTTTGGGCAGAGCTCTCCAAACTCAGTATAGAGCTTCTAAATGTACTCTATATGGAGCTAAATGTATTATTTTTGAGGAAAATTCAGTACAAAAAATGCTCAATAATTAATCTTGTGTAAAGAAAACTTAATGGATTTATTTGGAAGTCACCATTAACACAGTTCTGTGTCTTTAAGGTGCACAAAATTAGACAAAACTGCACCAAAATCATGTCTTATTCATAAAGTGGAAACATTAAAACAGGAAAATAAAGCCAGTCATCGTCTTCAGCGTTTCCTCTGAGCTGTTGATCAGATAATAATGAACCTCCTTTACACTGAAGTCCTGCACAAAGTCTGAAAACCTGCAGGGTGACGGTCTACATCCACCATGGACCCTGTTCGAGTCAGTAACCAGATGATGATGATGATGATGATGATGATGATGATCCTCTTGATCCCACGTTCACACCAAAGTGAGTTTATTGTTCACTTCAAAAAGAATCTGCACATGTTTTTTTTGTTTTTTTTTTTTACAGTTAATGCTTTCACTTTGTTCTATATTTGTTGTGGGTAACGGTTATTGTTAGATTTAACAGCTGTCAATGAGGCTTAAGTTTACATTGGAACAAAGCACAGGTAACATTTATTTGTTTTTATGTAAATATCAGGGTATCTTTTAGCTTCAGACCATTTAGTTTTTGCACACATTTGACCTGTTTTGAACTGTTTTCATTGCAAAAACACATTTTTGGTGACTGTGACCTTTGACCTATATTCACCAAAATATAATGGGATCTATTCTGGACTATGTCATAGAAATTGACCCAGTAGTAAAGCTGCTTACAAACAAACAAACCGACTCAAAAATAGTACCCCTCTCCCATTCGGAGGGAAAGGGAATGAATAAAAGCTTTACATTTAACAAGATAAATAGATTTTTAACCAAAATGAGGTTGGGCAGAAGCAATGATATTTTTTTTTGTGGCATACTGGTCACTCCGGTGGACAGTTATTCTCCAGTTGTTCTCTTGTATATTCATAGGTTTTGTTGTTTTAGTTCCATATCAGTCAGTTTATATCATTAGTGTAACTTTGTTGTTCTTAATACCTGATCTGCACTAACATGTTTGTGTGTAAATCGATTGCTTGTTGTTATTAAACTGTAATTAACAGTCTTCTTAACCCTTTAACTCCTGAGACTTAAGCAATTACACAGTAAAAAATAAATAAATAAATAAAATAAAATAAGCAACACAATGAACAAAAACTGCCAAAGTGATTAGTAAAATGAACAAAAATGGATGTTAAACTAACAAAATAATATGTAACGTGAACACTAATGGAGCACAATTGAAGAAAAATAATAAAATAAAAAAACAAAACGTCGAAAGAAATTAACAAAAATAAGCAACAACATCAACAGAAACTAATAAATATTCACAAAATAACAAATCACATGAAAAAATGCAAAAAAAAAGAGAAAAGAAAACAAACAAAATGAAGTAAAAAAATTTTAATTTTTAAACTAAACCATCCATTCAGAACACGCCAACACTGATGCATTAGCGTTTAAAGAGTTTAACAAAAACTGCAGTAAAAATATTTTATTTCATAGTGTTCTCATATTGCATTTTAAATACATGTTTCTTTGGTTCAAACCTTAAACACATGTTGTCCAGCTGATTGGATATTTTGTAACTCCATAAAAAAAATAGATCCATTAAAAACATTTCATTCACATTACTTTTGACAGCCCTAAAGAGGAATAAAAAACACTTAGGGAAAAAAAATATTAACTAAGGTTCTCATAATTCATACATCAAAGGGTTAGACCCACCCTGTTCATCACATCAAAAACAACTCAACAAACTTTCAAACTATTTCTTTTTTTTTTTTCTATTAGTCACATTCCTTTATAACAATATGTAAATTACTTGTATATGTATTCTACGGCCCTGTAGAACATTGCTACAGTTCTTATTCACTTTGTATTGATGTTCCCAGCCTTCTCCGGGCGGATTTTTTTCAATAACCACCCGCTGTCAATGGCACCATATCACTCCGCAGGTAGTTCGGCCACTTTGAAAGTAAATATTCGCTATGTTGTAACGGCTATTTTACTAAATGTGTTAGACCAGTAGCAGTAATAAGCTGTAATAACCTGTATAATAAGCATGATAATGTATAGCCCACGTGTTACTATGAGAGAAATATTTCCAGAATATTTTTAAATATAAAAAATATATCTCCCCCACGCCGCGTCGGGGTGTTGTTCGGCCGCATTCGGGAAATATTTTTCTAATTGTAATGCGAGGGCAATACATTATCCCTTGCTAAACAAATTCCTTACTTATTAAGATCTACTGTTACCATAGTGACATAATGGGTGAAGTTAGATCAAGAGTGTTTCCAGGAGGTGTCATGGCGGCATGTTGTTTGCATCATTAGTTTCAATATGTGCCGTGTTTATATAGTGGCGCTGTGGTCCTTTACTAGGAACTTCTATTTCTGAACAAATTAAGATGTTATTATCCTATAGACATGCTCGAAGAAGATTTTAACCAAAAAAATTATACTTAAAAACCCTCAGATATTTTGAAATCCGGGATTTTTCTAAATCCTGAGCTCATCAAATATTAATATGGTTCATTTTATTTCCATATTTTCAAGATCATATTTCAAAATAAGAGCTAGTCATTATAATTATCAAAACACTACATTCATTATGAATAATAAAAATTCTTAGTTGAAATTGGAAAATTATATATATATATATATATATATATATATATATATATATATATATATATATATATATATATATATATATATATATATATATACACACACATGTAAAAATACATATGAAATTTATTACAATAAACTTCTTTTTACTGGTATAAGAATACAATATTTTACAGAGTTACAATTTGCCCTAAGGTCATTCTTTTTTATTAAATGGACTGCATTTAATGGACTGCATTTATATAGCGCTTTTCCACCTTCATGGTGCTCAAAGCACTTTACATTAGCCTCTCATTCACCCATTCACACACACACTCATACACCAGTAGGTTTCTAAGGTAAGTCCTACTGGGGGCATGTGCGAACCGCCAATCTCTCGGTCATTGGGCGACCCACTCTACCAACTGAGCCACCCGCCCATGCTTGGTTTGGTAGTTTGGTATTTTACGATTTGACTGTGCTTTTCTAAATATAAATACATGCCGCCATGACACCTCCTGGAAACACTCTTGATCTAACCTCACCCATGACATAATGACACTGTGTGTATTTCTACCCTGGCACAGAGTCGGAGAAGAGTACAACAGCTGAACCCAATCACTCTATGGAGTTTTGTCTGCATGTTCCTGGTGACTCCCACTGGAGCACCTCTAAACCAGACCAACCCACACCCACAGTGACGAAGCACCCACCAACCAACAGGCCTTCCACACAGCAGACCATCGAGCCCAAACCAGACACTTCAGTAGATGCACCTGAACACACAGAACACACAGAACACACAACCCAACAACCAGAACCTATAACTGACCCACCACCTACGACAGAGGAGAAAATAGCACACCCTCTACGTTCTTCTCCAAGTGAGATTTTTAGACAGAATATAAAAGGCACACTGCAAAAATCTAAATATTTACCAAGTGTTTTTTTTTTCTCATTTCTAGTCCAAATATCACATCATACTGAAAATAAGACAGAGTGACCTGTTCAGTGAGATATTAAGATAATAGATCTGGAAAAAAAAAATCTAACAAGACAGTTTTCACTTAGACTTAGACTTAGACTTCCTTTATTGTCATTGCACAAGAATACACACGTTTGGCAACGAGACGTCGTTGCTTGGCTTCCGGAGGACACATACTAAAATAAATAAGTAAAAAAACAGCTAAGGAACAGAATAAAACAGAATGAATAGTTCAAAAACAGAGTAATTAGTGCAAATAAAACATTTTTAGCAGCTGGGGGGGGCAAATTTCTGTCCATTTTACGGATAAAGTGCACTGAGAGTATATTGTCCATGAGGTAGATGAATGTGTGTGTTTGGGGGGGGTTGTTATTTGGCATTTAGCAGTCTGATGGCCAGGGGGAAGTAACTATTCCCGAATCTGACTTGTTCCATTGGCAGATTTTTTATTATTATTTTTGCTTGACTGAAGGAAATAAATAAATAAATCTTGAATTAAACAACAAAAATGTGCTTTTAAGTGTGATGAGATTTTTTTTTTTTTTTTTTTTTTTTTACTAGAAATGAGAAAAAATAAACTTGGTAAGATTTAGATTCTTCTAGTGTATATGTATGTACATAAAATACTCCTCTAAAAACAAGTAAAAAGAAAGAGAGAAAAAAACAATTGAATTTAGCAATAAATAAATAAATATAAAATCCAAAATCTGCGTATGGAACAAGTGAAAATTATCTTGAGAAAATTAGATTTTTCAGTCAAATATCTCATCACATTTAAACTAAGACATAATCACCAAACAAGGAACTTTTCTGAGAGATAAAAACAACTGATTATTAGATAATAAATCTGGAAAATCTTATTTCAAGGAATCTTATCAAGATCATTTTCACTCGTTCCATTGGCAGGTTTATTTTTGTCTTAATTCAATCAAAAATATATTGTATTAGTTAGTTTATTTTTTATTTTTTTGTTTTTATAGGGGCATGTCTATCAGTGTAAGTCTATTTCAAAGTTTACACTTGCTTTTTATTCTGTTAACTCATCACAGGATGTCGCTGTGACAGTAAAAAAAAGAAGCTCCCAACGGAAACTTCTCTGGTCAAACGCATAAAAGTTTTGTATCCTATGTCAGACTGTCACACACTACAAATAATGTAAGTTCATAGTTCCTTTTTGGATAAATGATCTTATTTTCATCTTTCTCTTTCTTCATCACTGAACCTGACACTGATGCCATTAAAATATTTGGCTTAATCCATAAAGTTCCATTAAAATATTTTTGCCTGTATATTTAACTTTTCTTGGATGATTTATCATCATTTATTATAACTTAATCCTCTGCTAGTTATTATTATTTTAATAATATTCCACTTATTACTAAATATGTTGTGTATTTGTAGATCCAGTTAGAATGTATATGTGTAAATGATAAACTAAAGCTTAATATTGTTTGTTTTCATAATGTCATTTTTCTTTTTTCGCTCTAAAACAGAGTGACAAGTTTGTTGTTGACATTATTTCTATATAATATTTTGGGTTCATATCAAATTTAACTGAATGTGGACTAAAATGATTTTGACACCCCTGCTTTATACTGAAATAAATGTTGAAATGGCAATTGATTCTGAGACATTACTGTGTTTTACTGTGACATTACAGTGCATCATGATGGTCAAATTCCATTAAAAATACTGCTGTGTTTTTCTTATAATCATAGATACAATATAAATGTATGTGAAGGAACTTTAATGAAAATATAAAGACATTTGTTCTTGTTTTCCAGTGAATCACTGAACGACGGCAGCGAAGTGTGTATTATTGCACAAAGCTTACAATCATACGTCAATGGATTTGTGCGGTAAGTCAGTTGATGAAATAATGTAAAGGTAACATGTCACAGCAAGGTTGTCATTCAACACAAATTAATCCACGGTAAAGTCTCCAAATAAAAGTGGTAAATGGTCTACAATGCTGGCATTAATAGCTTGAAAAATCTGTGTAAAATCAGACAAAACCACATTAGGGGGTCGTTGAAAAAGAAGAAAGTGAATGAAACAAAGGGTACCAACGAAGAAGAAACAAGTGGTGCCATCTTTTATTTCATTTAATTATTTCGGCTACAAGAAGGATGATACTGAAACTGTGTCGACCACTAATCTGTTTGAACATTTGCGTCGGCACCACACAGTTATTATATACTCCTGAGGATTTTTTCATATGGTAATATATGTCGCAGGGTTAAAAAAAATCACAATGTCAGTGTTTTTCTAATGTCATGCAGCCCTACTATATATGTATGTGTGTGTATGTATATGTTATTATTATTATTATTATTATTATTATTATTATTATTATTATTATTATTATTATTATTGTTATTATCATTATCATTATCATTATCATTATCATTATCATTATTATTATCATTATTATTATTATTATTATTATTATTATTATTATTATTATTATTATTATTATTATTATTATTATCATTATTATTATCATTATCATTATCATTATCATTATCATTATTATCATTATCATTATCATTATCATTATCATTATCATCATTATCATTATCATTATCATTATCATTATCATTATCATTATCATTATCATTATCATTATTATTATTATTATTATTATTATTATTATTATTATTATTATTTACCCCCCAAATACTGTTGAATGAGTTTATATAATCTCTGTAGGTATATTTGTACATTGTTCTGTTTTTTGAAGTGTATAGATTTTAATTTTATTGATTTTATTTGATTTTATTTATTCGCACAAATATAAAATACATAGAGGAAATGGCACAATTATTTTTATTATTTTTTTATTCAACTTTATTGTCATTACTCAGTACAAATACAGGTAACGAAATGCAGTTAGCAGCCAATCAGAAGTGCAAATAGGAGAAGAGCATTATAATATAGTTAAATAAGAAGAAGAACAAGGAAGCCTGCAAGGCTCATACATGCCCTCCTCCTTCTAATATACAACATAATTTAAATGAAATAAAGGAAATGATTAGAGAATTATACAAGTCTTAGATAAATAATAAATGATTAAAAACAAGTAATTTTATCCAAAAACATATTGCAAATTATACTAAGTAGTGAAGCCAAATAATGTGATTAAAATCAAGGAAATACTGTAACTAACGTAAAACAAATGAAACTATCCAAGAGAAAAACTAATTAACAGCTAAATGATATAGAACAAATAAATAAATACAGCAATGAAAGTAACCAAAAAAAACTATATAATACCAATTATTAAAATGAGGAATGTAGAACTAAAGTGGCAGATATGAAATTCAATGAAGAGTTTTATTTATTTATTTATATATGTTAAACATCATGGGGACATTTACTTGGGGACTTGGAAATAAAAGTAGGTGATTTTTTAAAACTTGGCATGGACGTAAATTGTTTTAGGTGGGTTTTTTTGGGCAAAGTATTGACATTTGATTATGTTAAGTTGGTGAAAACTTAGGATGTGATTAAATAAAGTCTTTCTTCTTCCCACTCCTTTTCATGCATGGACAAACTCATTTGATTTATTATATACAAGTTATTTGTGTTACTTTAACACATGTTCAAAATAAATGAAAATGAATGAGTTTTATGTACTTATATTTAGAAGAAAAAATAAGCTGTTAATCTTTTGGATCAGCGTGCTCTGTATATTCTTATTAACGCTGCATATTTACAATCTGATCTATCATTTCCTTACAGATAAGTGAATGTATTTAGAGTTAATTCCTGTGCATGTTGATAAGAACTTATTTCTCGACCAAATTTCCAGGCCACAACCGAAGAAACCTATAACCACAGTTCCACCTACTACAGAACCGACCACAACACCTGACTGGGAAATCGAATCGTTTGGAGAGTACGAAGCTTACACAGAAATCAGTAAGAACAGTGATTTTTATGGGGAATGTGGAAACTCAGACAAAAACAAAGAATATGTTGACAGAATCAGGGACACAAGCTTTTATCAAAATAAAAGCCACAGGACAAAACCATAACTCTGTTTTCCTGGTCATGAAAAAAAGTTCAGCCTGAGTTATTATAGAGTCTAATCATAGAGAAGTTGAATGTTAATGAAATTATGCATGTCTTCACAGTGCCTCAATGTACACGTCACACATCGGATTTGAAAAACATCACCCCAGAAGATGTCCTTTCCCTATTACTGATAAACAGGAAGATGCCCATTTTGTAAGACTCCCCAAAACTAAATTAACTCTGATTACACTGAAAAAATCTAAATCTTACCAAGTGTATTTTTCTCATTTTGTCAAAATATCTCATCACATTTATGAAAAGACATAACTTTTTCATATATATATATATATATATATATATATATATATATATATATATATATATATATATATATATATATATATATGAAGAGTTCATTTGCAAAAACAGATAACACCATTTTTCTTTTTTTTCAGAAAATGTAATTTTTTTACTCTACATTCCACAGATAATACTGATTTATTTGATATATTATTTATTTCATTTGGTAAGATCCACTAAATTGAATAAATAATATATCAAATCAACCTGGAATGTAGAGTAAAAAATGCAATTTTCTGAAAAAAAAAAACGAAAAATCTGTTTTTGCAAGTGAACTCTTCATATATATATATATATATATATATACACATACATATATGTATGTATTAAAGTATAATTTGTTAAGCTATTTCCCAATTGTGGGATCAATAAAATTCTTCTTTTCTATTTAGATATTTTTCCACTGTCATGATGCATTTGTTAGTTTCACAGTTTTTTTCACTTTCATCTGCAGTGTAAACCTTAAAGATGGTAGTGAGAGCATCTGTGTGGACTTGCCCAATGTGGAGTTTCAAAATCTGCTGGAGAAGCTTGGAGCACTCTCATCCAGTCTGTACATTTGTTTCATTATCTAAATAAATCTATATTACATCTGCAAAAAAACAACCAGAGCAGAATGCCTTACATGTATATCAGTCTCACTGTCGATAAAGTGTGTTTTTTCTCCTTCAAGCTGTCAACGAATGTCACTGCAGAGGCACAGGCAAATTACCAGATGTATACCGCTCACTACAAAATGCAATTATATGGTTTCCCAGTGATACTTGCAACTCTACTGAGTATATGTAAGTACGCTTTGTGTGGTCTGTCTATAAAGAAACTAACCCTGTGTCCCATAATTGACATGCATTCACTGGTAGTAAAGGACTAGGGTTAGTTAAAGGCTGTGGTTGAACATCATGGGTAGCCCCCTCACAGCCAATGGGATGCTACGTAAAGTATGTACATGACGTATTTACGTACATTACATAGTTATGTATATTAATATACATACAATACTGTATTTATGTCTCGGAGGTTTCAGTTTCCTTTCGTAAATAGAAATGTATTTTGTATTCAGAGACGAAAAATTGAGGTAAATGTTTTTCGTTACTTGGATCATTCGTTAGCTGGGTCTTTCATAAGTAGAGGTACCACTATATACAACCCATTAAAGCAGGTTAATAGGTTACATATGAGTGTAATCACAGAGTGACAGATGTTTGAGCAGTTTTTGCCAAATTAATTTCTATATTTTCTCAATGAGATATTTCACTGAAGTGCAGGGAACCAGTCACACTGGTTCAGAGACATGATGTCCTGCATGAGTCTTCAAAAGGTCAGATAGACTGTTCTGGGATCAGAGAATATATTTAATAAAATATGATGCCCCTTCTTGGTATTTTATGAGAAACCCACAACAATAATCACTGAGTACCCCCTCCCTTAAATAAATATATTAATATCAATGTATTATTTCCCTTGCTTTTTTATACTACACTTATTTATGCTGCTTAAATATGGTTATTATTATTTCTTTATTTTAGTCTATCTTCATATTTTCCAGTAACCCTATGAAAACATGAACTTGTGTCTGTTCATGTTTTCATGTGTTGTGTCATTTGTGGATGTTGTTCAGAAAATCAAAACTATTCTTTGTATTATTTATGTTCTGATATTAATAATAATTTAAAAAAAGATCTTTGAAAGAAAGAAAACACAAATATTTAAATTAAATTTAATGAATCTAACTGAAAGCCAACTGGTGGGTTTTTTTTCCAGAGAAACCCTGATGGATGACTCAGAGGAATGTGTGACTCCACACAGTCTCCATGATTATGTATACTCTGTCATACAGTAAGTCAGTACTACATGACCTACAGCTGGTTGGATTTTCTGTGTCATTAAATGTCCATTTAAGGTATAGTTTTTTGAAACAATACAGAAAACAGAAAACAAATCCAATTAAAACTCCAAGGAGTCTCAAAGGCCTTTGCCGTCCCTTGCGACCACCTTCCCGTGTGACCGCCGAGAACAGCCAACAGTGAAATGACATCGAACTGTGGGCGGGATGCGATATTCTGCCAGAAATGCAAACTTTTGTATAATTATTCTACGGCCCTCGAGAACATTGCAACAGCTCCCATCCACTTTGAATTCACGTTCCCAGCCTTCAGCGGGCAGATTTTTTTCAATAACTGCCCGCTTTGCCGTTAACGCCCACCGCGCCATTAACGCCCGCTGCCAATGGCAACGAGTTTTGTCACTTCAGATTCACGGTACCATATCACTCCGCAGGTGGTTTGGCCACTTTTAAAGTAAATATTCTGTAAATTGTAACGGCTATTTTATCCAATCTGTTAGAGTAGTAGCAGTAATAAGCTGTAATAACCTGTAGAATAAGCGGGATAATGTATTGCTCACACGTTACTATTGAAAAATATTTACCAACGGCCCCATTGTTCCCAAAGGCCCCGTCGGGAAATATTTTTCTGATAGACACGTGTGTGCTATACATTATCCCTTGTATACGTAGGGGGTGCTATACAGACTTATTTGAAATGTTGTGTATTGAATGGGTCTAAAACTGTGAGACTGACAACTGTCTGAACTAACAGTCATTTAAATAAAAGTACATTTATTTAAATAATTTGTATGTCTGACCTGAAGCAATTTATGCAGTGATAATTTCCCCAAAAAACTTAAGTAGCACGAAAACGATGCAAATTTTCCAAATTTTTTTTTTTTTTTTTTTTTTTTTATAATTTTTGATGTCCCACTTGTCTAGATAGTGTTCATTAGGACCAACGGCCAAGGAGGAGTTCGTTACAATACGAAGACGGCAAAAACAATGATTCAACATGTTTGAAATTTTAATCCAAGATGGCAGACTTCCTGTTGGTTTATGCGCGTGACCATCATCAGGTTTTTTTTTTCTTCGTCATCATATGATGAACGTGTGTGAAGCGTGTAATGCACAAAAACACCACTGGGTGCCGCTGTCAATGATACATTTAACTATGCTAGTATAAAACCAATGAAGAAGATCACCTTTTGTTTTGGACACGAAACTGCAGGAAAGTTAGATTTTTTTTTTCATGTTATTAACCTTTACAGTCTAATTTACATAAATAATTCTAATCATGTTTCAGAAATACTTTAGTATTTATGTAATATTTTTTTTTGAAAACATGCTGAACGAAATGGTAGAGATCATAGCAAAGGGTCATGAAATGCTAATGCTAATGCTAATCGCTAATGATACAAACACAAAGAGTTAATACATCTAATTTGAACCAAGTCACAAATTATGTTGGTAAGATTGGTTAAAGAGTAATGTTGGAGTTTTAATGCTTTAGTTAAATTTAAGGTCAGTAAAAAAACAACTATGTTTTATGTTATAATAGTCCCTGTGAGGTGGAAAAAGCAATAACATGTTTTATTGTGATTTTTATAGTGTGACCAACACAGGGTTAATTAAACATATTGCACATGCACTCTGGACCTAAACTGTTGACCTATCTGTTGACTAGAAGCAGCATTAGTCTGCAGATCAATGCTGTTACTAGTCTGTTCTGTAATTAACTGAAAACTAGTGATAGGTTTTAGATGTAGTGACATATGCTCTGCTCTTAATCCTGGTTCAACCTCTGTCACAAATCGGATCTTAATAATAATACTTTATTTCCTGACTAACCCCCAGGCATCAGGAGAAACAAGAACCAAAACCAGACATTCCAGATCTAATAAATGTTTCAAGTGAGTGTTTCATACACAGCATAATTCTCACACATCTGTTATATTGTGCAGCTCTTTTCATAAACATACAGTATTTTTTTTCATGTTCTGTTTGGTTGTACTTTTGGGAGAACCTAAAGCCCATTAGTGTATAATCACATAAAGATGACAAGTGACATTATAATCATCTTAACATAAGATAAGATATGTCCCACAAGGGGAAATTCCAGATTTACAGCTGCTGCAAATATACCCAGTTCATATTTCTACTGTTCAATATATTGGCATCTAAGGCAGAACATTATGAGCTTTTATTTTCATCACTTTGGGATCATGTCAATTTTAGCTCAGTTTGTACTATCTGATAGTAGAAATACTACATATAGCCCTTTTTTAAAGTCACTTAAATCTACAGTTTTCATTGCCAGTGTATTGTTTTGACCTTTAACATCCTGTTGATCCAGGAGGCATACAGATAATGTTTGAAAAAGCAGCAGTTGTATTCACTGGCACTTATGAACATATGAACCTTCTCTTTGAACCAAGACTGTTGTCATGCAATAACATGACAGTATTTTTTTGATGTTCCAGAGGTAGTTGAAGTTATTTGTGTGTTTCTGGCCTGCCCCTGGGTTGACTGGAAAACCATTGACTCAAAGGATGTTGAATCGCTACAGATAGACAAGTATTCCTCCAAATGTCCCATCCATCTGATGTAAGTCTTTCTGATAAACAACTTTTTTCATCGACTCTGCTCATATGAGACCTTTTAAGTAGAAAACCTCACATATCAGGGAAAAAATGTGTAACTTTCTACGTTTTTTTTTTTTTTTTTAGCTCTTAATACACTAAAGTTATTAACTGTACTGGCAGAGATTAATAATATTTATTGACATTTCATTTTACCTTTTATTTTTCTTTCACAGCATCAATCTGAAAAAGCTAGATGGGCGTCCTGATTTCTTCTGTGTGTCCACCCAAGAACAGTGGTTCTCAGATATGCTGGAGAAACTGGCCATTAATTGAAAGTGGTTTAAAAAATAAATAAATAAAAAATAGAGAGAGAGAGAGAGAGAGAGAGAGAGAAATACAGGTCCCATGAAGATTTAATACATGGACACGTTTGGTGTTTAGCAGTCTCTGTCATGTAAGCAGAGTAACTTATATATGCATGTAGTATAAATATTTGACTATAATGTATTATACTTATTTTGAAATTGAAACAACACTGCACATGGAGTGCATACGCTTAAAATAAACCAATCAATCAAAACATGGGGGTGTTATCAGGAAATCTGACAACAGCTCGCATGACTCTCTTTGGCGTACTTCTAACAGGAAATGGAAAATGTCATCTTTTAAACTTCGTGATAAAAATGTTAAGATTATTCACCCTGCTGATCTCAACAATCATTGCTTAAGGACGGAATGTGGCTTTTGTTTTATTTTTCTGTAGATTAAATAAATAAGAAGAAAAAGAATAATTACTGTGAAGTGTCTGTTTCCTGAACTTTAATTAACATAACATCATAAATTCTATGTCTAAAAACAAAGCCTGAAAACCCAAGTTGTCATTTCGAAAAGCTTCTTTATCTTTTTTTTTTGTTTTGTTGTTTATATAGTTTAGCCGGGGGTGTGACATATTTACATTTAAATGTGAAATGAAATTATGAACACATTATTATATCATTTTGGATGCTATTTTCTCACCGATAACCACAAGAGGGTGCTCTAAGCCTGTATCTGTACCTGCTACTTCTGTACCTCTGAAAATGTATCATTTCAACATTAGTGGTTATGAAAATAACTGAGAAGGACTGAACAAAAATGGCAATGAAAAGAAATAATATTCTGCAGATTATAAACTGCAAGTACTGAAATATGTCGCTGCAAAACTGTCATCGAGCAGCAGAAAGAAAGTTTGGAGTGAGTGAGAAACGTGTAAGGGACTGATGAAAAGCAGAGGTTACTCTTAATAAAATGAAGAAAACAAAAAAAGCTAATTGTGGGTTAAAAGCTATGTGGCCACAGCTAGAGGACGGAGGGAGAGGCTATAGTTATCTGAATAACTGTTAACCCTTCTGAGACTTAAGCAATTCCACAGCAAAAAATAAAATAAGCAACTAAATGAACAAAAACTGTCAAATTGATCAGTGAAATGAACAAAAATGAATATTAAACTAACAAAATAATATGTAACGTGAACAAAGTAAAACACAAACGGAACACAATTAAAGAAAATCAGAAAATAAATAAACAAAATGAAGAAAAAATTTACAAAAAATGAGCAACAACATCAACAGAAACTAATACATTTTCTCAAAATAACAAATAACACGAAAAAATGCAAAGAAAGAAAGAAAAAGGAATAATAAATGACTAATGTTTTAATTTGGTTCCAGTAGTTTTAGTTTGGACTTTGTCTTTTTCTACATCAGTTCCATCACCAAAATTCTCAGTAAAATAACACAAAAAAAAACATTTGAATTTTTTTCTGAATTTTTAAACTAAACCATCCATTCAGAACACGTTAGCGCTGATGCATCAGGAGTTAAAGGGTTAATACGTCACATTAACATACCAGGCACGTTCTCACTTCCTTGTTTATGCATCAGTGTAATGTTAGCTGAATGTGTTAGGTTAGCATACCATACACCTATTCAGCCTGTTGTTCTATATTCTATTGTTATGTTAAAGCTGTTATTCAATGGTTATTTCATTAATATTACTACGTTCTCCATTGTTATTGAATACATTGTGCTCTTGGTTCTATTTTTAAAAATGTGACTTGAGGTCAAACAACAGAGTTTACCGGTACTTCCTTATACGCGGTCACGAGGCGTCTCTGATTGGTTCAGAATGCGTAAAGGAACACTCCCCCCTCCCCTCTCGCTGTGTATGTATTTAGCTTCACCCAAGCAGCATCCAGCAAGGTTTCGTGCTGTTGTTTGATCTGAAAACGTGCAGGGGAAAAAAAACAGGCTTTATTTACACAGAGAGCACATGAAACAATTTGATCCGCCATTTTTTCCCCCAGTTTGTGCAGCAGCTACTGTGGCTCCGTCTTCTCTTGTAGATGCTAATGCTAATGCTACTTCAGATTCGCTGCCGGGGGACGGGCTTAACCCCATGTGGGTGATGCTAAAGTCCATCTGGCGTCAGACGGACCAGCTTCTAATGGGTCCCTCGTTCCTTTTCTTGTTTTCTGTGAATGCGGTATGCAGCCAGTGGAGGTTGACAACTGACTTTCAAAGGCAGCATGTGTTGGTAAGTCGGGGTGACCCATCACACAGCACTTTGGCTTCCCCTGTGGATCTTTTTAAATGTGCTATATAAATAAAGTTGATTGATTGATTGATTGATTTCAAAATGAAAGGCCTGTTCTTGGTGTTGGATTTTCATCAAATAAATTTAACCCCAGAAAAGTGACTTATACTCCAGTGCAACTTCTATGTTTTTCCTTCTTTATTATACTTTTTTTTACTGTGTGCGACTTATACTCCAGAGTGATTTATAGTCTGGAATATATGATAATTTAACTGTTTACACACATGACATTTACAACAGCTTCTTGTTCATTTTGCCAAAGTTGAATAAAATCTCTGCTCTCCTGCGTCTCAGGTTCTCCAGTTTTTCCTCCAGCTGGTCGGAGGCGTCAGCCGTGTCCTCGAAGTCCTGGAGCAGGGCTGTGTTTCCCAGTAGGCCTCTGTGTTCCTTTAGCTTCAGGTTGGCCCTCTGAAGCCTACTGTGGTCATTCTTGATGCCGGTCAGGACGTCCCTCTTTGCAGCCACCTTCTCCTCCACCTCTGCCAGCTGCTTTCGTTTGGTCTGGACCTCCACTCGACTCCAGTACAGCTTCTCCTTTATGTTTGACAGGAGCTGACAGAAAACACACACAAACCTTCAATACTGATCCCAAATTATACTTTTAAAAAACCAAACTTTTCTTACTTTTAATTTTCAGCTTTGTGCTTCAATTTTAGATACAGATCCACTTAACTCTTATATAGATAGATGTATTTTTCTCTACATTTGATTTTTTCCATGTCATTTATTAACACTTATACCACACCACATATTGAAAAATTACAGATTGTTCAAAATAAGGCAGCACAAGGTTTACTTTGTTGTTCGTATAGTTTAAAGTTTTGAAGTTCAGCTTATTTCGCACATAGTAAAAGCAAAACAACCAAGGAAGAAAGATGGAGAAATAAATAAATGGCACAGCTGTCAGATTTGTCATACAATTTAAAACCACAGTCAAAAGGGAATGGGAAGAAGTAAAACCTATCAAATCCCACCCTTTCACAACAAAACTGACAAGATTATGTTACAATGAAAGATAATGAATGTAAAAAGAAACTTAAACAATATGGATTAATTAGTACTGAATTGTGGTCGGTTTATTCGCGGTTGATTAATGTTGAAAAAATGCATAACTGTCTTTTTTTGGTTAAAGGTAAAGAACAGATTTATTGCTTCATTACTTGCTTTTATGAGACAGACACATAGATTGTAATTTCACACTAACTATTACAGATGCAGAAATGAAATATTGATGCACAGTCAACATCAAATAAAAACAGATTAAATAAATCGTAAAAAAAAAATAAAGTGCATCTAGTGATATAAAATACTATAAAATGGGTAGATATATAAGGAAGTAATTAGGCAAATGTCAATGACTAAACTGCTAATGGTGTTACATAATCCTTTGTCTTTGAGTTCCTCTAAACCTCCATATAACACAAGACAACAGGAGAGTTACTCAACCTTAGGTGAAAACAAATAAAATGAAAAGTACAGTGATGTAAATGGACTGCACTTATATAACACTTTTCCACCTTGATGGTGCTCAAAGCATTTTACATTAGCCTCACATCGACCCATTCACACACACTCATACACCAGTAGGTTCTGTCAGTCCTACTGGGAGACTTAAGTCAGGGGTCAGTGTCTTGCCCAAGGACACTTCGACATGTGGACAGCCAGAGCCAGGATGCAAACTGTCAACCCTTCAGTCATTGGGTGACCCGCTCTTCCAACTGAGCCACAGTCGCCGACGTACAGAGTCATGGTGATGTGGAATGCTCTGTTGGGACGAATCATCCAAGAAAATAGCAAATATACAGTAGGTTTAAAGAATTATTAAAAGTATTTAGTGTAAAAGCAATAGTCTGTATCTGGTAATATTTATTTATAATAATAATGGATTAAATTATGCAGCGCTTATCTATGGAATGTATACTCAAAGCGCACAGTAGATCCATTAGTCATTCACTCTCACATGCTCCCTCTGCTGGTGGTAAACTTGAATCAATTAAAAAAAAATTGATTAGATTCAACTTTACTGTCATTGCCCATGTACAAATACAGAGGAAAAAAATTGCAGTTATCAGAAACATAATTACTTTATTGATCACGAGGGGAAATTGAATTAAAATAAGAGTTATATGGCAATAATTTTTTTAAAAGTTAATTGGTAAAAATAAACATTAAGCAATAATAATAATTAAAAAAATCCAACCTGAAGTGCATAGCAGTAGTGAATACACAACACACACACACTTCTGGTTGGATTTTTTTTTAATTTTTATTGCTTAATGATTATATTTTACTCATACACTTCAACTTTTTATTGCGTTTGGATGACTCTTTTATTTTAATACAATTTCTCCTTGGGATCAATAAAATAATTCTGATAACTGCATTCCATTGCTCTGTATTTGTACATGACAGTAAAGTTGAATCTAGTCTAATTAGCCGTGTATATTGTGATGCCAACATACAAAACTCTTGATTTGTAGGCACTAAAGGTTACCAGTACTAAGACAGGTGTAGCTTAGCTTAGCTTAGCTTAGCTTAGCTTAGCTTACTTTTGTCTGGATAATGGTTCTCGCTGTTTGCTGGCTTTATGATCTGTATCTCCTGAACCCATCTGTTTGTGAACTACACGTGAGACTCCAATGACTTAAAACCAATAAACATTTTCTAAAAATGTCACCTAAATCTGTCCATAGCTTTTTGAGTTATTTTGCAAACAAACAAACAAATGCAAATGAAAACATAAACCTCTTTGGCAAAGACAATTATCTTCTGTTTGTGAAACTAGAGGTTATTACTTTTCAAATGACTTGTTAATTCTGACTTTGTGGTTCTTTGCTTTGGAACATGTGGCAAATAGGGGAAAATTTGCCAAATTAAGTGCGAAGGAACAGGTTAAATAATTTTCACAGCCACACATGTTTTATTCATTGTTCCTGTACTAGTGTTTTACTTTTCCTTGTTGCGTCCATGTTCTCTTTGCTTGCTCTTTTTAATACATGAGGGACAATAAAGGCCTGACCTGAGCTCAGGTGAGTTGACTTGGGTCTCAACCAACTGGGTGTTCACCTCACCTCCAAACATAGGGACTTGAGTCCGAGACTTGGACTTGAGTCGCACAAACAAAGACTCGTGACTTGACTTTAGATTTGTGTGATATGATTTTCAAGTTCATTATCATGGAATTATTTATTTTATTGTTTAATTTGTTTCAGTTTTTCCAATGTGTTGCCTGACATTATGGGAAAATCATAGGTAGAAATAATAGTTTCCCTCCCTTGATATTTGGGTAAAGGTTTTTAACCTGTGTGTGCTGCCACAGGGTTCAAATTACAAACACATTGTATTTGTAATTTGAACAAAATATATTGATCAAATTTAAACAAAGCTTTTGGGATGTTTCTTCACTTTGCACATGCATTGTTCTGATCAATTTTGTTGGTGTAGTGTGAAATAATGGACTATATAATACAGTAAGTCCTACATACTTTCACCACACTTAATTAGCACATAATCCAAAACAATACAGCAGTGCGGTATGATCTCAAATAGTAAAACTAAAGTAAAAAAATAATGTGAAAATGTTCATTTCAGCCATTTTGACTTGACTTGGACTTGGGATGAAAGACTTGAGACTTGACTTGGACTTGTAAAAAGTGACTTGTGAACATCTCTGCTCACCTCCAAGCTGCTGCTGATCTTCTTCTGCAGTTTCAGTGAATCCTGGCTTTGCTTCTCCACGTGTTTTTTGAGTTCCAGCCTCTGAGCCTGCAGCTGCTCGTACTGGAGCTGCAGAGGGTTACTGGAACGTTCATCCCCCTCTCTGAGCTCCATTTTCAGCCTGTGGACTTGACTCTTCAGCTTTAGGTGTTTGAGGCGCAGTTTGATCAGCTCGTCCTGCTGCAGTTGTTCTGCTGACAGGGCTGAACCCACCTTGGCCTGAGCTGCTGCTTTACCCATGAGGCGACCCAGTACCGTCACAGCCACGTCCTGCTTTAACGCCATGAATGCACGCCATTTATCATCAGCCTGAAAAGAAACAAACAATCAACCAGCTGCAGCGGTAGAATTTGAGGACACAATATTGTTATATAATAGGTAAGATTCAAGAAGTTAATTTGTTTGTTAATTTGTGGATAAGACACAAGAACTACTAGAGCTGCTGCATAATATATTGTCTGAGCATCGACATCGCAATGTACGGGTGCGCAATAGTCACATCACAGGTCCTGCAATTATTTTTATTTTATTTTATTATTTAACTTTTTTTTAATTTTTAAATTTTTTATTTGATTTACTTACATTTTAAAAAAATATTTGATTAGTTTTTATTTATTATACTTTTATATGTATTTATTTTTTATTTAATTGTATTTTTTCATTTATTTTTTTAATCAGTAATTTTATTTAATTATTTTGGCTACAAGGATGACACAAACGTATGTCCTGTGTCAAACGCTAATCTGACCATTTGTCTCGGCACCACGCAGCTGTTATATACTCCTGAGTACTTATTCATATCGCAATATATATTGGAGAGTAAAAAAAAAAATCGCAATGTCAGTTTTTTCTAATAGCAATCAACAACACAAGACAGACATAGAAAAGGGCAGTCTGAAAAAGACTGTACATCCAAAAACATGTCTCACAATACCACGTCGGTTTTTAAAAAGTCTAATTAATGTATATATTATTATTACATATTTCAGTTTTCCAAGCTCTTAAAGCAGAAACAATCATTTTCACACCATCCAATCTCCTATATTAAGCAGTGCCTACAGTATTTAGTATTCATGTTGCATCACTTTAAGTCACAGTGTGGCAGGATGTGAAGACGCCTTGTACTGCTTTATCAATACATCTTACAGAATTTTCCTCCTTTCAAAAGCAAACGTGATTAGTTATGTGATTCTGAGCATTTTCATTAATTGTTTAGCTGTAGTTAGTGACAGTTTTAATTCTTGATTTAACCCATAAAGACTAAGTGTTACTTTTATTGTCAGTTCCCAAATAAAATTTTGTCTAACCTGTCTTAAGTGATTTATCACCATTTGTATGTAATATTATCCCTCTGTATTTTGTACTTTGTCAGTGTAAATCAGATATTTTCTAGTATTTATTTTTCTTATCATGTAGCTGTTTATAAGAGAGTTATTATATCAACAAAAAAAACTGCAGAAAAATTGACTATTCAACAATATGTATCATTAACTGAAGATAAACCCAGTGTCTCCATCCACTGTCACTGATCCAACGGGTGGGTTTTTTTTTACTAGTGAATGAATGTTGTAGAAGATGATACTATTTCCATGGTAACTATGGAGCCTCTAAACATCCACATGGGCCATGTCTGATGACCATGAAAAGATGAATAACGGTATTTTACACCAATCATTTACATGTATCAATAATATTAGTGGATCAACAGGTGTTAAATATCTTAGATTGGTAGTTGATTTGTTTGCCAGTGGATGTTTGGGTCTTTATTGGTTACAGTAGTCTGGGTTATCAATTAAACAAAATACGTACATTTTTAGCGATAAAACATCTCACTCATTCAGGTTGTGTTTTTTTTAGGTCATGTCTTCATGGCCTGTGGACCAAAACTGAACCCCTGAAGATTCGAATACAGGATGAATTTACAGAGTACAAAAATTACACTGTAGATTTAAACAGTCAAGTAACTTGCTTCAGTCCAATGGCCAAAGCCCAATTATGATTGAAAGGAAGAAATCCAAACATTCCTCTTGCTTTACTGCAAAAAAAAAAGATTATGAAAATATTTATATTTACAAACTGTCCTTTAAAGATAAAAGATTAATAACTAACATATGAACAACCTAATATGTCAAAAAAAGAAAATTAAGTGCAATTTGAACATTTATTAATAATATTAATATTAATAATATTTTTTGTGTATGTGTAGATCCACTGTGATCTCTAAGTTGTGTTAATAATTAGCCAAGACATTATATATATATATAAAACATAATATTGTTGACATATTTATTTCAGTTACAAACTCCAGCATTTAAACAATACCATCCCTCTTGGCAGATGTTTTGTAGCAGTGGAAATGTGATGTACAGTACATGTATAAATGATAAGTTGATGCATAATATATATATATATATATATATATATATATATATATATATATATATATATATATATTTTTTATAAACGTGCACTTACTTCTCTGAAGAAATGTGAGTTTTTTTCAGGTTATTCACATCTATTTTGTTAAAGGACAGTTGGTAAATGGAAAAATGTTCACAATTTAATGAGATTTTTGCACTAATACAAAGAGAAAATTTTGTTGTTGTGATTATTTATTGATTATCATGCTATTATTTTACTAGTTTGACCTGTTTGAAGTCAATTTGGGCTGGAAGAAAATGGACTTGACACTAGTGTTCTAGGTACTTTTTAATGAAGCGTTTCATGTTTTATCTGCCACACTTCCTGTTCTGTTATACTCTTGCTTGCGGGATGTACTCTGATGGAATAAACATCACTGGACTTGGATTCTATCTGTGTCAGCCATACCTTGTCCAGTTTCTCCTGATTCTGTAACCTCAGTTCTTCAACCTGCTGCTCAGCTGTCTCAGATTCAGTGGCGAGCTGCTGCTTCAGATCACTCAGGATGTTAAGATAATTCTCATACTCCTCCATCAGCTCTGATACCGACCCATCCCGCTCCAGCTGAGCATCATCCACTGCCTTCATCCGGAGGTACTCTGCCAGCCTCATCTGCAGCTGACTGCTGTGTTGACTGGCTTTATCTGTTTCCTCATTAAGCTTCTGGAGGAGTTGCATGTGTTCTTCATAGTTGGCGTCTTGTTTGTCTGGAGAAGGAGTAGCAGCAGTATTGACTTTGTTTATTTCAGCCTCTTTTGCAGGACTGGTGCTCTCTCTGTCTGGAGTCTCTAGATCCAGTCTGTGGGGCCCATCATCATTATCGCTGCTGTTAACTTCAAATATTACACTGGCATCATGGGACAGTGGCTGATCATCATTCATGTTATCATCCATGACTCCACTTGCAGCAATGATGTCCACATCTTCAGTAGCTGGAGCCTCCTCTTTGACTTGTTCATCATGAACTGACGCCACATTTTCTTTTTCTATTTCTGCAAAGTTGAGAAGAGAGTTGTCATTTTCTTTGGAGGAATCTGTTGAAACCACCCTCTCTGTGTCATCCTTAACCTCAATATCTTCCTGATTTGGCTCTTTGTTCATTTTACAATACAAAATACTGCTTAAAATTATAAAGATAGTGTCTAAAGCTACATTTACACTTCTATTCGTTTTGTTTGGGTTGTCCTGGAAACTAGAGGAGGCAGCCAATCAGAGACGTTGCAGCCCTCCTCATGAATATTAATGAGCAGGACGTGAGGAGCGGGCGCTGCTGCGGCGCCCACAGTGCGCAGGCGCGAAGATCTGCCTCCAACAACAAGAAGCAGGAGCCAGACAACATGGCCGACCTGGGGAAAAAGTACTGCGTTAACTGCCTTTCGGATGTTACTAACCTACGGCTTCGGTGCACCGACTGCCCAGACATCGAGTTGTGTCCGGAATGCTTCTCGGCGGGTGCAGAAATCAGCAACCACCGGAGATGGCACGGTTACCAGCTGGTCGACGGCGGTCGGTTCTCTCTCTGGGGTCCCGAGGCGGAGGGAGGATGGACTAGCAGGGAAGAGCAGTCGCTGCTCGATGCCATCGAACAGTATGGGTTTGGAAACTGGGTAATTACATCAGTTTTTTATCAAATATATTATCCGTAAATTACACTTTTGCGTTTATAGGTGCTTTTCTTATTCATTCAAAACAGAACAATGATACATTTAACTTAGGACGAAGCTAATGCTAATTAATGTACCTGCCATTACGGAAAAGTTGGATATCTGAGCTATAATATACAGACTATTCTTTCCCAAAGTAATAATGAAATACTTAGTGTTTATTTATTTAGTGTAAACCACGGGGTGTCATATTTATGGGATTTAAGTTCCCGTACAGAAGATTATATGGCCCATTATCGGAAAGTAATGCTTTTAATAAATGACATTGTACAGCACTGGTAGATAAAGTATTCCGATCATGTACTAGTACTACAAAATATGAGTTCTGCATTCTTAAACGTACGTGTTTTTCAGCTGTTGGATGTTTCCCCAATCAGGACAAGAGCAAACCGAGTTATTTCCAGTAAATATCACAATAAAAGCCTTTATCTCCGGCTACATCCCTTAGTAGATTGACTAAAGTTGACATTTTCATCAAGTCTGACATTACATTGAAGTACATTAAAATTTCCCAGACTTTTTTTAATGACTACATTTGTCCATATTTTCTCCAAAACCAACCATAATACTTACAATGACCATAATCACATGATCAGGAGTGTGTGTTTTTTTTTTCACGTTTTACTTTCTTCAATGTCAGGTGATTTTACACCAATCATTAATATTGTGTGAGTTGCACGAAATCTGAACAGAAAAGTATTTAATGTAATATAAGCTCACAATTTGGCTAACTATATCCTACTCAGACACAGTAATGCATTTTTTGAAGGGGACAAATGTTTCATAGCTTAAAAAAGAAAAACTGCCTACTGCAAAGGAATTACCATAAAAATGTAAATATTATATCTGGAAAAACAGTTGTGTTATGCTGTTTCCAATCAAGGCAAGTATTTAATGTAAAATTGACTAAAAAATGTGCTTTCCTCTCTACAGAAAGTCTTATGGATTTCTTGTGGAGACTAATTTCTGCCACATTCTATGGATTTTAGTAAAATACAATGGTTATCAGCAAAATACTGTAATTTTTGAAAAATAAAAGTACTCACTGTGTAGTAAAGTAATAAATATGATCTGTATAGTCTTTTGTGTAGGTTGGAGTGTGGAGTTTAAGTCATCAGAAGCTCTTTTTATGACTATTATTTTGTAGTATTTATTTTATGCTGCCTTTTTCTTCAGGAGGATATGGCTGCTCATGTTGGAGCATCCCGAACACCACAGGAAGTCATGGAACACTATGTCACCATGTATATCCACGGAAACCTGGGTAAGGCCTGCATTCCAGACAGTATTCCCAACCGGGTCACTGACCATACCTGCCCCAGTGGAGGTCCTCTTTCACCCAGCCTCACCACACCACTGCCTCCACTTGATATCAGCCTGGCAGAGCAGCAGCAGCTGGGCTACATGCCACTGCGTGATGACTACGAGATTGAATATGACCAGGATGCCGAGAAGCTCATCAGCGGACTGTCGGTGAACTATGATGACGAGGATGTGGAAATTGAGATGAAACGTGCCCATGTGGACATGTATGTGCGGAAGCTACGTGAACGCCAGCGACGTAAGAATATTGCCCGAGACTACAACCTGGTACCTGCATTCCTTGGCCGAGACAAGAAAGACAAAGATAAGGAAAAACCAGGGGCACTTGGAGTCATAGGTAATGCTGGTGGTTTAGGTGGAGCAGGGACTGGCGGTGGTGCAATTGGATCAGGTTCCACAACAGCAGGAGGATCGGGTCCTGTTCCAAGTACACCTAAACGAAAGATCACCAAAGAAGAAAAGGAGCAGCGTGTCAGGTTGCGGGGGCTCTGCCAGTTCATGGCCCATAGGGAGTTTGAAGACTTCTTTGAGAACATGCATAAGGAGCGTTTGCTCAGGGCGAAGGTACGAGAGCTGCAGCGCTACCGACGTAACGGCATCACCCGCCTGGAGGAGTCAGCCGAGTATGAAGCCGCACGCCACAAAAGAGAAAAACGCAAAGAAAACAAAAGTGTCGTCACCTCCAAACGTGGCAGTGGAGGAGGGGGCGGCATTAGCTCTGGGATCGGACTGGGTGGTGGAGCTGGAGGTGGGAGTACGGCTGGAGGATTGGGGGTTGGAGGCGGGATCAAAGAGGAAGGCAAAGATGGTGAGTTTGCCGCTATCGAGAATCTCACAGGCTTTGAGCTGCTGTCCGACAGGGAGAAGGTGCTGTGCAACTCTCTGAACCTCAGCCCGGCTCGTTACCTGACTGTCAAAACCATCATCATCAAAGATCACCTGCAGAAAAGGCAGGGAATCCCAGCCAAAAGCCGCCTGCCCAGCTACCTGGACAAGGTCCTGAAGAAACGCATTCTCACTTTCCTTACAGAAAGCGGGTGGATATCCAGAGACACATCTTAGCTAACTGTTACATCATAAGTTGGCTGATTTGTTGTCAGTTCTGGAGGTCGGAAATAACTACTACTTTTCAACTTTTTTTTGGTTTGTTTTTTTCAAAGGTGACCTTGTGAATATGTACACTTTAAAAAAAGATTACTGTTTAGAAAAAAAATATTTTCTTACCAGGGTTTGGAATGCAAACCTATATTTTTGCATTTGGAAAAGGACAGGGGTGAGCTACAGTTCTGTGGGTTCATAGTACATGTCTATATTAGAACTACCGGTAATAATAAATGCAGTACTAACAAGTATTACTTAGTGGTAGAAGGATTGTAAAGGTACAGCGAATATGAATGAAAACCAACAAGTACAACTACATCTGCATGACCTAGAAAATGTTAAAAGCAGTCCAAGTCAGATCTATTATCAAATTTATTAGTATTGGTGTGTATTTCAGCCACATTAAGCTGTACCAAGAAATTGAAAGATTATCACATAAATCACTTTGTAGCATCACTTTGGAACACTGGTGTCCCACGGTAAAATTGTTATTTTTGTCAAAGGAGTTTGGTTCCATTCAAATAGATATTTCAGTTCCAATATAATGAAAAGTTAGTTATGATAATATTCCAAATATAGCATGCACTTAAAATTGTATAGACAGTTGGTTGCTGAAGTAAAAAAAAAAGTGTCCAAAATGTGAATTCACATTATATTTTGACATAAAAATTTTTTTTACCATAGGTGTCTTGAGTTTGAACCCTCAAATACCAATATTTGTATTGACCCCCAGACTATCCAGTATTGGTTGACCTGTTCAGTGGGTACAGTACGGGTGAAGAATTCCAGTAAGTGACTGCATTAAGGAACCGCTGAAATGTAATTCCACGCTTTATCTTCACTGTGTTTCCTGTCTTTCCTGAGTGAGTGAGGCCAGTTCATGTTGCAGCTCCTGCTCTTTTTTTTTTTTTTTTTTCCCTTTTTACTTGATATTCAGTGTTTTCTCGGTCGGTGTCTAAGCTGCGTCATCTGAATACCTTAGTAAACAATAAGTCCACTGTGGTAGCACTTACAGGCCGGATAGTTTCCACATAGATTTAAGGAAGTTAACAATACGAAGGCAAATGGCACAAAGTGGAAGGCTTCTATAAACTCTCCTTAATTATCAGTATTCTTCATCAGTGCAGATGTTAATTTTTAAATATCACCCCCACACACACAAAAAAAAACATGCTACCTGCCAGTGGAAACCAGCAGCCTGTCATCTTCTCAAAGGCAACTGTGTTTGGTCTCAGATGCAGATATACAACAGCAGCATTTGTGACTTTACCTTTTTCTGGAGCAGAACAGTGGCTGATGTTCTATTTAAATAGGAGCAATAGGAAAAAAGTTGCTGTTTGTTTGTAGATGTTATCGAAGCTGGATTATATGTAGATTCGTGTTGTTTAAAGGTCTTTATTCCATTGCGTTTATGTCTCGCCGTGAGCATAGTGATCAGATGATTGTAGGTTCAGTGCTGGTAGTGTAAAGTCAAGGTTTTAATAATTCAGTAAAGGTAATATTTGTGACAAGAGTCTGACAATACAGCCTTTATACTTTAAAAAAGAAAACAAAAAAGACCAAAAAAAAAAACCCAAACTCTGGATTTATCTTCACAGATTCCCAATCAAGAAATAAAATAATAAATGTGGAGGAAATTAAAATGTTGCGTATCCCACAAAATTACAGAGATGTTGATTTTGCACTAAATCAATATTATCACACGATGTTTGAAATGGGGTCATTTGCAATTTTTGTGTTTCGAATATCCACAGAAGACCTGGGTTTACTCCAAATTACCTGAAGGTCACAGATGATTCAGGCTGAAGTGGACACAGTGAACGTCTTATTACATGGTTTAAACCAGACACAAAAACGTCTACGTGTTTCAGAGGAAGGAAGGCGGAACTTTTGCCTTTTGGGTAAATCTATGCTTCTTTTTTTTTTCTCTTCGGAAAACCCTAAAATCTGATCAGGAGTCCAAGATGTTCATTAGAAATGTTGTAGTATTTTTTTATTTTTTTTATATATTTTTTTTTATCACATAAGCTCAATTTTTTTTTTTTTTTTTATACATTTCTGTCTGTTTATAAATGTGTACAACTAAAACCACACAGAGACTGTCCATTTAAGCGATTTGTTGTAACCAGGGATTGGTTGTTTTAGTTTGTGTCTGATGAGTGACCAAAGACGAGGCTAAAATTCTCACAGATGTACTGTACATTTGCAGAAACAAAAAAAACAACTGGCATTAAATATTAGAATAACATTGTAAAAAAAAAAAATTGTCGTGTGCCTTTAAACCGAATCAAATCAGATTTAAAACCTAAAAAGTGCAATAGAATAATGACTAAATCATGCTCAATTCCAGTAATAGTTCATATATATCCCGTATTTAGTGATGTTTAATAATTAATTGCAATGATGTAATGCATCGGTGTCAAAACTGAGCCGCAGAACGGTCCAATTTGCGAAATACAAAAATAACACCAAAGATTACACAAAGGGTGGAATTAATTTTATATCTTAAGTGGATCAGACCAGTAAAATACTATCATAATAACTTCTAAAAACAACAACTCTAATGACTTCCTCTTTGTTTTAGTTAAAAAAAAAAAGTGAAATTGCATGAAGACGTTTACATTTACAAACAGTCTTTCAACAAAAAGTTTGAATAAACAAATAAGCAAATACGAACAGGAATTTTTTTTTAACAATAAATGTCTGTTACTAAATGTTCCGTGTATTTGTTGATCCACTGTGATCTGTAAGTTATAATGCACAAACTGAAGCTTATTGTTCAAGTTGCACTCATTTTTTTGTATGAAATTTCACTTTCACATTTATTAAAGGGTAACTTAGTTTGTAAACGGAAATACTGTCATTATGTAATTGCACTTTAAAAAAAAAAAACTTAAACAGAATAGTTTGGAGTTGAGAATAATTTTTTATTAGTTAAATAATGTTACTATTTTACTAGTCCGGCCCACTTGAGATCACATTGGGCTGATTTGAACCCACATTTAATATATTTTGGATAATAATAAACTCAAAACTATAGATACAGTGTAACCCATAAAGACCCAAACAGGCACCGTAATTAGTATAGAATACAGTTGATCATCTTTTCGCGGTCAACAGATATGATCAATTCGGACATTCGGAGGTTTTGTAGTTACCATGGAAACCCAATCCTCTTCTACAACACTGATTCACAGTGGATGGAGTTACTTGGTTTCTGTTCAGTTAATGATAAATTTGACTGAAAAATCTCTTTTTGTCTGTTTTTGTTAAAATAAACCTCAAGTTTTATTAACATCTACAATTCGTCTATACATTAAATACACCTGATTTGGACTGAAATGCAAAATACAGTGGATGATATTCTAATAAATGTTGATAAATCACTTAAATACGGATAAACACACATGGGAACTGACAGAATAGGAGCAGTGGGTTCAAAGTGTGTGTGTGAACCCTGGTGGACTGGTCTACATGCTCATACTTTCCTAGTGGTCGGTCTTTCAGGTTTGTGCCTCTGTAGTTCACCTGTGATTTAGTGCTGAGCCGTCAAGCTGTTCCATAGTGTCTGAATGTGATGGTTTTTCCTTTTTTAAAAAAAAAAAAAAAAACAATTTAGATAAGCTGTACAAATTTCAATTTTTTTATTTCTTTTTTTTTTTTTTTTTTTTAGATCTTCTCCACGTGTCCAACCAAATGTTTCAATTTGTTTAAGTTCAAAGAAGATTTATGGGGAATATTTTTTTGTAAGGGTGATTTTTGATTCTTTTATGTCACCAAATGTACAGTACTTTTGTAACATACATCAGAAAAAAAGAAGCTATATGATTTGTGAATTGTACAGTATTTTTTGTTTTATAGCTTTTGTAATAAAATAAAATAAAAAAAAAAAGAACACATTTGTTTGGTGTGTGAAAAGAAGCATTTTCTAAGACTTTAGCTCTAGTGACGGCATGCTCTCCAGCTTGTCTTTATTCATGTTACAGGTCTGATACTGTTTAGCTGTTGTCGCTGTCTCAGTATTTTTCTGTTGCAAATGGGAAGTTGTAATTAAAGTGCAAATACTTTATACTTCTATATAGCTGTGTTTCTTTTTGAATGGTGAACAGATAGATAGATATATAGATAGAAACTTAATTAAACCCCCCCCACCCCCCACCCCCAAAACTCTACTATTAACCCTCCGGTATCCAGGTATGTTTTTTTGCAAACTCATATTATTTTTCATAATTTAAATAAGTTGTTCATTTTTGCGTGATCTTTAACATTCTGTCCAGAAACTAAAATTAACACATTGTGAACAAAAGAAAATTACAATTTTGTCTCCCAAGTGTGTCAAAAATACACTATTTGTTCCATTATAACTGTTTTTAATTCACATGCCATTAAGGAATAAACTGTTAAATAAGCACTTTAAATATGCACTGTGAAATTAATGGATAGGGACATTACTAATTACATGTGCAATTGTTATTATCTATTTATCTACCTGGTTTTAAGTATTTTAGGCCACTAGGTGCATTTTCTTTTATATCAATATTTTAGTATTTAGTTAATCAGGTTTTAATCGTGTCTGTGCATTGATATTTTGTTTCTGCAGTGCATTTATGATTTGTGTGAAATAACTATATTTATCTATCTATCTTGCAAAAAATATAGCATTTTTTGTCAATAGAGATGATTAAAAAGGTTAAAAAATGTAAAATGATTATTTGATATGTATGATAATTAGGGCTGACCTTGATATACAAAAATAAAATTAGAGCAGAATAAAATAAAATGATATATATTTAATAATTTATTTTATAGCTGTGCATTTTACACATACTTTGAGATATATGGTAGTATTTATGACCATTTGACTTAGCACCAAATATAATAATGCAAATCAATGTTGGTATGAATCATTAACATATGCAAGACTGCAACAATCTTTTATTTTCAATTTTTATTTAGCATTTTGGAAATGAAAGACAATTCCATTTTTCTTCCATATTTTTAACAAAAAAAAACAAAACAAACCTCATCATATATTCGGATCAATACCGTATTAGAAATTACAGACTACCCCATTTGAATTCCAGCAACAATAAAGTTCAAGAAAAAGTGTAGATGAAGAAACTAAAAATAAACAAACATTATAGAATAAAACATAATCACAGTAAAAAACTACACTGACTATGACGATATTTACAACAGGTTTCAATGCTTTGAGATGTGCAGCAAAGTAGATCTACAGTACCAACCAGATGAACTATGGTGATTGTCCAAAAGGGGGGGCTCTTCATTCACCTCCACAGCAGAAACTCTTCACTGTCTCCATGGGAACACTGAAGAAGCATTTCAGTGATGATGATACAGCAGATCAGAGAAAACAGGATGGGCTCAGCAGAGCGATTTACAGCCACTGCAGGATCAAATAAACCTGTTTAGGTGTTATGATGTCATAAGGCTTCATAGTCTAGTGTAACAAATACACTTATCAGGGAGCTTATTTATCCTGTTTCTCTGTACCATTTTTTATTATTATTGTGATTTCTAACTAATTTAAACATTTTAGGTTCTTAGGTTTTCATCCCAGATTTATTCTCGATCAGTTTTTATTGTTTTATTGCATTTAATTTTTATTTATTTGATTTTATGATCTTTTGGAAACAACTGTCATTTATTTCTGTTCTTTCTATTTTGAGCAAAAGGCACACGTGTGTGTGTGTGTGTGTGTGTGTGTGTGTGTGTGTGTGCGTGTGTGTGTGTATATATATACATATATAATCTAATTTTGCCATTCAAAATAGAAGGCTTACTAACATAAGCTGTTAATTGTCTATTAATTGGAATGAAAAAGGCCTGTTATCACAAAATCACAAGCTGTTTTATATCATACACTGTAAAAAAAATATTCAAAAAAAGGGAAAAAAATCCCATTATTTTTCTGGGAAAAAAAGCTGGCAGCTGTGGTTAACAGTGCAGGTTTAATTATATTTTAACTGCATATACTGTATGAATCATAGTGAAATATTATTACATTAAATTACTGAAATATACACTCACTGATATGATCGAAATTCAATTCAGCGAGATCTACTGAATCATCATAGAGATTGGAATGAATAAATAAATGAATTTATTTTAAAAACTTGATATATATATATATATATATATTTCCGCTTTACCTGTTTGGCAAGTGACCCGGAAACACTCAGAGCAGGAAACCGAAGGGCAACCGGAAGTGGAATGGACGTCAACAAAAAAGGTATTTACGTGTGAAATGTTATTTTCCAAATGTAATTTGTTGTTGTTGTGGAGAACTTTTGTGTTGGAACTCATTTATTTTTGGAAAATACAAAGAAGACAAAAAACATTCCCGGTCAAATGGGCACTTTGAATGTGAGTCAGCAAGGGATAAGTGCCAGAGCCCCTGGAGCACCCCTTCTCTGCACGTGCGTGCTGCTCATATTTGCAGTATGAACTGAATGAAAACTTAATTTTAAAAACGAACAATTTGTAATTTCTGAGTAAAAACTGCTGGAAATTTAATAAAGTTAATTAATTGTTTATTTGTTCATTCATATATTTATGTTAACTTGAGGTTTTTTGTCTTGCAGGTAAATGTTTGACGGTCCCTTAACTCCGTGGCAGCAAAGAAGTCTGTGTCCGCCAGTGAAGCAACTCAACTTGGCACAGGTTTAGTGGATTAACCGTCCCTTTTCAACACACCATCAGAGAGAGAAGACGCACGGAATATCGCCTAGCCCGGTTTTGCAATGATGGAGGTAAGATTGCTTATTTAAATTAATCCTCACATGGCGGGAACGTCAGCCATTGTCTTTACCATAAGTACTGTCAGAAAAGAGCAACAAATGTAGGCTATTTTACTTTACCATAGATGTACACTCACACAGGTCACATAGTCTCTGCTTTTTCCCCCCGGATATGCTATGCTAGTTTAGTATACGTATATGAAATTACCCCCCCCCTTTTAAAAACTTTCACCCCTTCACTTTTTACAGTAAATGTTGGAAATATCACTTAGAATTATATATAATTGTTTCATATATATATATATATATATATGAAGAGTTCATTTGCAAAAACAGATAACTCCATTTTTCTTTTTTTCACAAAATGTCATTTTTTACTCTACTTTCCACATGTAATATTGATTTAGTTGATATATTATTTATTTCATTTGGTAAGAGCCACTAAATTTAATAAATAATATATCAAATCAATGAGTATTACCTGGAATGTAGAGTAAAAAAAATGCAATTTTCTGAAAAAAATGAAAAATGGAGTTATCTGTTTTTGCAAATGAACTCTTCATATATATATATATATATATATATATATATATATATATATATATATGCAACTGTGGCCTGTAATTTAATATTACAGACAGTGAATATGCTAAATGTGATTTTTATATATACTTTACAGTCTGTCTTTTATCCAAGAGCAAGTTCATGTGATTTTAATTATTTGTGAAATTATTATCATGACATGTCTGCTCATTCTGTCAAATCCTATTGTGTTGTTTTCTTCACATAGAGGAAGGCCATGGCCAGGAATCAGGAGGAACAGGTTTGATAATTAAACCTTTTGGCATTAAACCATGGTTGATGCTAATGGGGATTTCCCAGTAATTGACAGATTTTTATTTTTTTTTACACAATAATTGAAAAATATGAATGCTGCCAGTGTTTTTTCAATGTGATGAAGTAATTTTTAATAACTATGTAGGCCTACTAGTATATAGCTCATTATTTCAGTGGAAATGAGGCACATTAATCTATGCTTGATTTTGTTGTTTCTGTAGTGGAAAGACATAGAGAGGTGGGTCAGAACAGGAGAGCAAGGCCAAGGAGGAGATGGAACAGGTTTGATTATTTTACATGTTGAGTTTTTTTCAATTCATACATAGACCTGTCATGTACTGTAGCTCATTATGTCCGTGGAAATGATACCAATTAATCTATGCTTGATTTTGTAATGGAAAGAGAGAAAGGAGGTAGCAGCAGGCTGGTACAGTTTATACAGTCGCAAGTACAACTGAGACACCATTGAAAACAATGGAAATGTGACAAATGAGTCTTTGCAGATGTAATGATTTTATTTTACTGATATTTAAATTATTAAAGTAATTTTGTTTCATGTGATTTCTAATGTATTTATTGTAAAATGTCATACACTACCACCCAAAAATCTATTAATCAATGTCAGTTACATGGTATCCTATTAAAAACGGGGTAAAAACAACAACAAATATCCACTCTTTAGGCTTACATATATTCAATATTTAACGGATTTGTAACAGTATGAAGTAATTCTGTGCAGATGTAATGTTTTTATTTTATTTTATATTTATAACTTCTATTCTATATCATTTATATTTTATTTTTTTATTCAATAGTTGAAAGATATTTAACAGTATGAAATTAATAATAGCATTGCAAGTACAGCATATCAAAGACAACAATATTAAGTGCTACAAATAACAAAAAACAATACCAAAAATAATTATATATATATTTATACAAATATGTATGTGTGTATGTGACCCTCATACCACCAGGGGTACACAGAGTGTGAGACCACATTCCACAGACAGAGCAGTTGATCCATCCAGCCTATCATGTAATGTCTTAATGACAATATAAATAAAATGTGCTAGCTACACAAAACACACTGTACCTTTTTAAAATGTATAAAATATTTTGAGCTGGCTACAAATTGATCTGTGTCAACTGTACTAAATTTGAAACTTTGATGTCTTGATAAAATTCATACAAGGGAAACAGATCAATAGTATGTGGTCCAAATATAAATACGCATTTATACTAATTCATGAAGGTCTTTAATTTGGTCTAATTCAAACCCTGTGGTCAGAAATGGACAGGCGTTTAACATGTAAAGTAACGGATGACCACCTTGCACATTACACAGTATTATGTAATGTCCTTTAAAGCAGCTATACTGTGTAATATATCTATTTTTAGAGCACAAATCAACATTTGCAAACATGCAGCTTTCATTTACGAGGTACACAGGGATAAGAAGTTATTAATTGTGGAAAGGACATGGTAAAGTCAACATTTACCTGCAAAACATAATTTTGCAGATAACTTTACAGCTGAGCTTCGCACGCAGTTCAAATTTCCTAAGCTGAAAGAGGACGTCAATACGCATGTGCATAGCAAAACTCTGCACAAATGCATGTTGTGCACGTTATATATTAGAGATGTCTCACCTGTATAATCATGCACTCGAAACGAATGACCTACCACTTTACCATCATTTATTGTCATATAAACAACATTTCATAAATGAGACTGTTATTTTTTTAAAAAGTAAATCTGTCAATGTCAAAGAATTAATTAGTTTTACATGAGACTAAGGTAAATCCAAAGCAAATATTTCTATAACCACTCAGTTTATCTAAATAAGACCCAGAATAAATGTCAAACTGATGAAAGTAGTTTATTAATTAATGTGACTAGTTTCAAATAAAACTAGATGCCCCCATTTGCTTCAGTGAATGTAGTCTTTGGTGTTTGTGTTTTGTTGGATTTTTGGACTTGTGGCTCGTTGTGATGTTCTTATGACAGATAGATTGATCCACATGACATTTATATGTAAATTCTTGTTTACAAAATGAATTTACTATAGCTGTGCAACAGCAAAAAAGGACAGAGGAAAATATGTATAAGCTGAACTATTGAGACTGTTTAAAACAGAATGACTCTGCCATCAAACAAAACACATCCAAGTGACATGAGTTTAATGTCAGAATTTTGTTTTACAGAAACAATGGACCAGAGAACTCGTGCGGCCGCTCCAGCCACTCGTCCGGTCATCCCGGTCCCTCATCCGGTAACTTGTCGGCTCTGAGACAAGGAAGCTAGAGACTAGAGGAGCAGAGGGCACTAGAAAGAGGTACTCTTGTACTTTCTTTTGGCATATAATTTTCCATTCCACATCAGCTGTGGCATGGATGTGGAATGGAAGCTGATAAACATCCGCAGGGCTGATCGCGCTCCGGCTACTTCTGGCGTAGCAATGTGGCAGATTTTTTAAAAAAAATCGTCCTTTCTGTCGTTGTTTTCTGGATTGGCGATGCGCAGACCAATTTTAATTGTCAACTACAGTTACATGTCTATGTACACGACGACAAGCCAATAAGAAACAGGGCGGGCCTTCGTCTCAGCCAATAACAGTAGGCTAGATTGATGCTGCTCAACCAAGCCTTCACAGGAACATATTTGTGCTGATTCGACTCCTGTCATGTGCCTCTCAAATTGTCTGTAGCGTCGGCTAAGCATGGCTACGTTTATGAAGAGGATGTAAAACACATCGATAAATGGCGCTTGGCTTGGCTGGAGGATTTGGGTTTTGACGGTAAACCCTTTTCGAGCTGGTGTCAAAAGTTTCCTCAACCCGATGTATGTTACTGCACTTTATGTAGGAAGAAGTTAGTCTGTGGAACAAGTGGGAAAAAAATGCTACCCCGGCACGAACAAAATGCTTTCCACAAAGCAGCAGCCAGGTCGGTGCAATATACATCACATTTGCCAGGAGCAAGTGCCACAGTGGACATTCCACCCTCGATTACAGACAGAGTGACTGATTTAAAAAATCCGACTGTGTGCCTTCATTGCAGAACATGACTTGTCGTTCGCGGTAGCTCAACCACTTGTAGCCCTGTGTAAGAAAGTCGCCGAAGATGGAACCGCACTTGCACAGCTCCCCGTGTCAACACAGCATGCGAGTTATCTGCTCACCCATAGAATGTCACCAGAATTAAAAAAAAAATACTTATCATTTGCTGATGGTTCATTTTACCAAGATATGCAATAAACAATCAATTAATGCCTTAAGTAATCATTTACTAATCTTGTGTAGGTCATCAGGTAGCCCTAACCTAAAATTGAATAACCTGTTGAAACCTCAATAAACTATAGAATTGCTTCAAAAGCGTTATTTAACTATAGTTAACCTTTCAACTTGCAGCAAAGGTTAAAAAAAAAAGTGATAATGCAACTTTTCTCACAGTATAAGCCATTGTTATATTATGAGTTTTTATTACATGAGTTGTATAGTTGAGCTAATTATATATGTTATTACATTATGCGCTCAAGATTTTTACATTGAGTCGATTATTATATTATGAAGTTTTATTACCTTTAAGTTATTACATTATGAGCCGTTATTACGTTATGAGTTGCAACATGTTTATACTGAAGTGAAATTTCTAAATGTGTTCATTAATGTGCATTGGCCTAAATAAGAATATAAATAAAGCAGTGTACTTTTTTTTTTTTTTTTTAAATGCCATGAATCAGACTTTTCATGGCATGAAGTGAAAGTACAACCACAGAAGAAGACAGAAGTGGTGTATTTATGACACATCAGCTCTGCATTGAGCTACAGGTCCAGATGTTTCCTGGCAGGAGCAGAATAAATAGTATTGTTCGGTGCCTCGTTCTCTGATGAAGGCTTTCGGTTGTTTTTTCGATGAAAAGCCACCGCTGCGTAGTTCAGGTCATCAGTGTGTTGGCTCTGAGAACAAAAGTATATATAGATGCATAAATTAGTGTTATTGAAATGTTCATGATATAACTTTACTAATGCATTTATAGGCTTTAACAGATCATTTAAAAACATTACTAAATCACTTTCTAAATACTCTATATTTATCAGCAGTGCTGGGTAAGTTACTTTGAAAAAGTAATTAATTATAAGTACTAGTTAGTTACTTCCCTAAAAAGTAATTGCGTTACTAACTGCGTTACTCCACTAGCAAAGTAATTAGTTACCAGGAAAAGTATTTTTGCGTTCCTTTTTTTTGCTTAAAAATGGCAAAGAAATGGAAAAAAAAACAGTTATACAGGGTAATCATCCTTGTTCTGTGATGTTAATTTGGATGTGATTTAGATGCTTCCTCAATTAATCAATGTGGTACGCCTCGCACTAGTTTAGAACGTTTTCTCAAAACATAAAACTCAAAGCTAGAACTTCTATAACAGCTAGACAGGGACAGCACGTTGTCATCGTATCCATCTGACAGGTCTACTTAAAATGACATGACAGGTGGGCTACGGTAAAAGGAGTCTGTGCTCTACTGCAGACTGGTGGTAATGGCCACCAAGTTTTTTTTACACTGTATTTAGCAGCAGAATTTACTGTAATATTGAATATTGTCTCGATGTGTGATGGTTTGAAATGAGCTTTGAACATAACATTAGATCGACCTCACAGTGTGACTCGTGTTTAAAAAGTCACTGAAGCGCTGCGGTGTGTATGTATGGCTCTGTGTGTGTGTGTGTGTGTGTGTGCGGACTTTTCTCGGTGACCGACTTCAACCGGTTAACGAGGCTCAGTGATTGGGCAAGATATTTTAATGTGTTTCGTCATCCCTACTCCACGTCTAGTCTTGTGATTTCCTCGTCTGCTGATGCTTTTTGGCACGTTTTGTTAGTGACATTACCATAGCAACTGACGCGATATAATAACGTCATCGAAAGGTTCCATTTCTGTATGGAGACACACGCCTGAGGGGACGGGGCTAACTCATGGTCCAGTCCAAAATTAGTTCCCCCAAAAATAACCAAAGAGTTGGTAGTTTGAATCCCGCGCTGTGTTGGTTATGTGCTGTGGTGTATGAATGAGGGGCTGTAAGTGCAAATTGGTAGCTATGATTTTGTGGATACATATGCAATGAATGAACATGAATAATATCTACACTTTGAATATATATTCATAGAAAAATGCAATATAAATCTGAGAACTGCAGATGAAAATTAGGACTGAAGGACTCTGACATATTTAGATTTGTATACTGAAATGGATATAATAATAATCTGACACTTTAGCATCAGCCATGCTAGCACAGGTTTAATCTGAAATAATAATAATAAATACAATCCATTATTATCATTTTATAGTATTTAATCTATTCTCAGGTGTTTTTAACCATGTGCTTTTATTCATTGATGACTGTGCATTGACATTGACATCTATCCGTCATCTATCTATCTCTTTAATTAATTAATTCTTTAATTTACTAATTTCGTTCTCTTGCACTTTGTTTCAAATACAGGCCACGTTCAAAGTGGAAATATACTTTGCCGATACGTTAGGAATATCGCTATTGTTTTGCAAAAAACTGTAATAGAAACGCAGCTAGTGTATCAGGATGTCTGTAAACCAGGAAAACGACTCGGTGTGACTGAACAGGCACAAGAACTACTATGCAGAAAAGAGGAACTGACACTGGTGAGTTATGTTAACCTGTGAAAATATCTATATTTGGTATTATTACTATTAAAAAAAATCCTTTTCAATTACCAGTCATTCAATGGTAACTGAATCTCACATGTAAAAATGACACATACCTCGATCGATTGTTGAATGTGTTCTTCACGGTCACCTAGATGACAGAAACAATCAACCAAATATCATTGTTTATCCAAATCTGATTAGATTTTTAAATAACAGTGAGATTATGTTGAAATTACACAGAGTGGAAATGTGCTCTGGGAAGTGAACGCCCACCTTTGTGAAACTTGTACATTTTAACAACCAGAAGAATGATGACCATGAAGAAGAACACAGTCAGAACACCCAGGATCACATTTAGCACTGATGTATTATCCAATACTCCTATACAAAAAAGCAGAATATTTACATTTTAACAAGAAGTTTTTCGTTAATATTTAAATTGATTGGATTGTAAACTGTTTTTAACTCTTACCTTCAACATGTAAATATGTTGGATCCATAATAATGGGGTGTAGCATCATAAAATATCCACAGAAATACAGCCCAGAGTCCGATACATTCACTTGTTTGACTTTGAGAAAGATGTGAGAGATGTTGGACGTTACTTCAAATTTTCCATTCTGATGTGACTTCACCTCAAGAGGGTCAAATATTGAGGCAATGCAGTGGGGGTCAGATTTCTTGACCACTCTAAACCACAATATTTGAGTATATGAAGTGGAGAAGTTTGAGCAGAGCAGTGTAGCATCTTCATGAGGCCGGACCTCCACTGTGACAGACTCAGAAACCGAGGTGAAGATCCAACCTGAAACAAACCCACATGAACCCACCAGACCTTAACGATGCCTTCAAATAACTTCAACAAAATCCACATTATAGTTGAACTTACTGAGGCTGCAGAGAAGTAAAACAGTGTGTGGAGTCAATTTCCTCATCGTGTGTGTGAGTTTGAAATGTCATGAAACTCACCAAGCTCCTATTTAAAGGCTGAGGAGGTGGAGTGTTTTTTTAGACTTTGTTGAAGGTAAAAAGATGTTCAGCATCAAATGTTCTAGCCTTGTAACATTTCAAAGCAGGTGTTAAGCATCTCTACGCTGAATACCTGAGCTGTTGGTCGACAGTTTGACACGTTCACAAACTCTGAACTTTAAAAGCTGTTGTGGTTCACCGTTCTAAATGTACAGATTATGGGTTAGCATTGAATGAACAGCTGTGCACACTCATATTCTGTGCCTGAAGTCCACGAAGAAACTCAGTTATTTTATAAGTTTGTGAGTGTAACGCTAACTGAAAGTCATCTTTACGGTTATTTTATTTATTTATTTATTGTCTTATTTGTCAGGGACCATGTACAAGACGTCACTAGTACCAGAGTTAGCTAGAAAGCTAATTTACGTCTGTGGTCCCTGGGCAGGGAGCTATAAAACACTAACATACATATATGACTTATTGTTGCCAATAAGAAGCCCACACTTAAGTAGCAACATTATTCTAAAACATGCCTAATACTAAAACATATTTAAAAAAACAAAAACACAAACTTGTGTTCTGAGCTCTGGTTCCATTTATCCCTGAGTATCTTTCTTAAAAATAAGAGATAACATTTACCATTAAAGGAGACATATCATGCCAATTTTCCACAAGGTAATCTAGTTCCCTGGTGTCTCAGTGACCTGTCTGTGACCTGCTTTGGTCAAAATACAACACTGACGAAGAGATACAGCAGCCTCTTCAATCTGGAGAAACAGGCCTTTTCAAAACACTTTGTTTTAGTGTCTCGTGCTTTCGTGTAAATGAGCCACAGCTGACTCCCAAAGAAATAGAAACTGAAAAAGTTGAGGCAGAGAAAAATGGACAAAGTCACAGATGAAATAAAATCAGAAAGTGGACCAAGTGTTGAGTTTTACAGCCCCAGTGCCAGAGTCCTGCACGGGTTCGGGTACCCGTGGGTGAAGCGCAAAATTCGGGTTCGGTTTGGGTCGGACGTGGGTGATCGCGGGTCTAATTTGCAGTTCATAGGCTAAAAACTGTTCTTTAGTTTGGACTTGTATAGATGCCTCCTGTCGGCTTCCTTCTTGATGCGTCTTACAAGTAGTTTCAAAGTAGCGTCAAAGTAGCTTCACCTCTCCATGACCATGACACGACAGCATATGCCCTCATGGCGATTCGATTCTTTTACGATTTTTTTGGTTTGCCGATTCAATTTAAATTGCGATTCTTCGATATTCCCGATTTTTCACTTGCCTTTTTAACACCAGACCACGTGAAAAAGCTGAATGATGACGTCTACAGATCATAGCAGGAGCCATATTTCCCCCCAAAAAATGCACATCATATGTGAGTCAGCAGAGGAAGTAAACTGCTACATTTATCTGCACACAACACAAATAGGAGCCTTTAAATTAACATACTTAATAATAAAGTGAACTTTAAAGTGTACATGTCCAGCTCTGCTCTTCCCTTCTGTTACAAAGACCACACAGTTTAATTGTTGTTGATTGTTCAACTATATTTATTCAGGAACAACTAATTTTCCTTGAAGGTTTCAGATATCCCGCGCTATTGAACGCACCAGAGATGTTACGAAGGTCTTGAACACGCCACCTCTGTGTTTAGAATTAGCTAAGCACCCACTTTTTCCCAACTCTAATTCATATACTCCTGGTTTATTACTGTGTGTAAATGTCACAAGGTCTGATTAATAACACAATACAGTTGGAATAGATATTAGCATAGTGCGCATAAGTTAATGTTGTTTAAGTGTTGTTGAAGCTAATACGATAATAAACTAACTGTTGTTTGAGTGACTCATACAGTTGTTGGTCTTACGAGCGGTATTTTTTTTTTCCACCTGGATTAAAATGAATCATTTAAATATGGGGGGGGGGGGTTAGATATTTTTTTTTTTAAATCGTAAAACAAAAAATCCCGATACATATGTGAACCGATTTTTTTTTTCTCCCACCCCTATTATCTACCTTTTACATTTACTTTCTTGATTTAGATTGAGATGCAAGAGCTGCAGACATATGGTCTATTGTTTTAATTTCTGTCATATATCTCTTATTTAAGATTCAGCAGTTTCTTAACATCAGCTGTGAAGCAATGACTCTTCTAGAGAACTGATTCAGACTGTTTTTTTTTTTTTTTCTGATAGAGGCCATCTACTGTATCTTGCGAAACACACCACTGTATATGTACTTCTTTTATATGTTTGAATAATAAATTCAAGTTAACTAACTGTACTAACCACACAATTAGCACATCAAGTTGCACATGCACAGTAGTGTGACTTGCACAACCACAATGTCTCTAACCAGTTGTGTGAATCGGCAATGTGTGAAATGTCTGAAGAGGAAATTTTATGACTTCTGGTATGATCTGTGAATATATTAAAAGATGTCATTCCATCATAATTTCATTACATAATGAAGTAAATAAGTAAAACCTCTTAAAGGGCAACATGCAGGTTAGACTCTACCGTGAATCATAGTGTGTATAAATGATAAAATATCAGGATGTTGATTAAGAAACTGTAATTCAACATCACAATAAACAGTTTTTAACCAAAAATGGGAAGAAATAGCGGGTCTGTCCAAAAAACGGGGAGTGGCTGGAAGTTACGTAGCAGGAGGCAGACCCCCAAGATCAAGCTAACTATGGTGTAGACTGACAATATGGAGGAGACAAGAGATACAGATAGTATTTATGATGGACCACAGACCTATAATTATGAACCACAGCTGAGAGAGAGATAGACGCAGGAATGATGAACAAAGGAGGTTAATAATTAGTGGTGAATTGACCTAAATATCCGGTGAATGCAGTAGTGAGTTGCTCTCACTATGTCTCACCTCCCATGACATGTCCTCTGTGGGAAAGGAACATCTTCATTTCCTGTAAAATCAGCACCTTTTAATCTAATGTTATGAAGATGAGGTTTATGGATCATGGTCATTTTCATACAGTTGTTATAAAATACATTTCTGAACAATACTAAGTCTAAGGATGAAAAAAAAAACCTTTCACATTACACTCTAATATAACATGTTTAATTTGACGTCAAAGTACAAATATCTTCCAAAAATATATTCAAGTAAAGTAGAAGTACATTGTCGGGGTTTTTTTGAAGTAAAACCTTATTATGTGTTTGTCTCTCTGACTTTTAACAGTTTTACACAAAAACTACTGGATGAATCTCAATGAAATTTTGAGAAAAGGTACAAGGTGGTCCCAAATAGATTCCATTACATTTTTGCTGCATATAGGTCAAAGGTCACATTCTCCAAAAATGTGTTTTCACAATAATAAGAAATAAGGAAAATCACAATAAATTTTTTGCAACGATTGCAGCATTTTGTTATGACTGGCACCACATGTTTGAGTGTTTGTCAGCAGCTTTACCCAAAAACTATTGGACCAATTTCCAGGAAAGATGCAAAGTGGTCCAGAATAGATCCCATCATTTTGGTCAATGTAGGTCAAAGGTCAAGGTCACAGTCTCCAAAAATGTATTTTGAATACAAAACCAAACTGTATGTGTGTTCTCTGTATGACTGCTTGTTATTGTGTGTTAGTAGAATCATTATTACCCCTCCCCCCCTGAAGAGGAGAGGGTTATTGTGTTTGGGTCAAATTGTGTATTTTTGTCTGATTCGCCCTATTTCTCATCATTGTCAATTTGTCTTTCAGTAACAAAAACTACTGGACCAATTTTCATGACATTTTCCGAAAAGGTGTGAGGTGGTCCAGAATAGATCCCACAATGTTTTGTGAATGTAGGTCAAAGGTCAAGGTGAAGGGGGGGGGGGCACCGGGGGCACCACTTGTTTGAGAGAGACTTCAAAACCAAAAAGGTGTCACTGTTTAGTATCGGACAATGTATGTGGTTAGACGGCAGCAGCAAGTCAGTTTTCCTGTGGTTATATTTGCTTTTAGACATGAACAGTTTTTCAACCACAGTGGAAAGTTCCAATGTAGCACACGTGTAAATGCATTCATATACATGCAGCTATATACAGTAAGAGCATGGCAATATTTAAGTCTTTTTGGGTAAAGGGCGGTGGGTTTGGAGTTGGCAAAAGAAACAATGATCGTACTGTTTTAGACAAAGTTGTGGGGTCAGATTTTCAAAATAAAAGCATCACATCTGCTCCAATTCATTCTCGTGAGTTAATCTAGTAGAAGTGTAAATAACATTGGACTCTTCCTGTCTGTCACGTCTGCGTTGTGGACGGATATGCAGCGCGGCATAGTTCAGCCCCTCAGAGTCCAAATTCTGCAAAATAAAAATATAGTCATTATTACAGACCCATAAAAGAAGAAGGAAACATATTAAAGATTAAAATTGGAAAAAAATAAACTATAATATATTGAAGAATTAAAATGCAGTCACCTCTCTGTGTGGTGGATTGTGTTCCTCATTGTGAGCTAAACAATATTACGTATGGTTAGTTCTCTGGTGTTTATATATTGAAAATGATGTGAATAAAATGTAAATAAATCAATATATAAGTACCTTTTCTAATTTTGTTGAGCAGAACAATGATGAGCACGATGAGGAAAACGATCATGCAGCCCAGTACTACACAGATGAACACTGGAAGCTTGGATTCTGGTTCTTAATAATTAAATGAGGTTGTTTTAGCTTCATGAGATTAAAACATGATAATTATACAGTCAAATGAATCATTATAAAAGGGAAAGATACATACAAAAATAAGAATTGTAGAGAATTCAAAGATCTAATTGACAATATAGTTAACGCATAAAGACTCAAACATCCACCATCGACCTAAAACATTTACTGATTTAAAGTTCATCCATTAATCCTATCAATACATGTAAATAATTAATGTAAAATATAGTTTGTCTTTTTTTCACAGTCATCAGATATGACCCATTTGGATGTTCAGAGGCTCAGTAGTGTAAATACTAATCTATTTAATAATATTAATGTAAATCTTTAAAGCCTTCCTTCCATCATCATAATCATATTTCACTCTGCACTTTCTGTAAATAACAAATACTGTAATTATTATTATTATTTTTACATTACTCAGTTATTCTGTATTGACACTTTAATATTATATACCTTTTTTTTGCACCTCACCGTTTGTTTTATTTATATGTTTAAAGCTGTTGTTGTGAAGCAATTTCACAATTGTTGGATTAATTACTTCTACTTTATTTTAAATCTGTTATTACTTCATTACTTAAAGTTGCTCAATCTTCACCCGAACCCATAACCCGTCTACTGGAAAAAATATAATTTCTTATCGAGTGTATTTCTTTCATTTCTTGTCAAAATGTTTCATCACATTTAAAATAATACATGGTCACCTAAAGAGTAACTTCTGTCAGATATAAAAAAATCTATATATATTTTATATATAAATGTTATTTCAAGAACTCTTAAAAACATAATTTTCACTTCTTCCATTAGGATTATTTATTATTTTTGCCTAAATTATTATTTTATTATTTATTTGACTTATTTACTAAGTAAATATTACTTATTTTATTTATATTATTATTTTATTTAATAATTTTTGATCCACTAGTTCTTTCCTTCTACTGATATAAATGTTTCATGCCTGTTTTTCCACTAATCCTATCAATACATGGAAATAAATGATGAAAAATACACTTTTTCTTCTTCATCAGATATGACTCATTTGAACATTCAGTGGCTCAATAGTGTAAATAAAAATCTGTATTTAATTACGTTAATTTAAAGCTGTGTCATGACCTTTAAGTTTTACACTCTTGATCAAAATATAGTAATATGTTTAATCTTAACCCTAACACTAGACAAAAAAAATCTAAATCTTATCAAATGCATTTTTTTTTTCATTTCTTGTCAAAATATTTTCTCACACTTAAAATAAGACAATCACCTAAAGGGTAAGTTTTCATTTAAAAATCTTATTTCTAGAAATTTCACAAGGATAATTTTCACTTATTTTATTGGCAGATTTGTTTTTTATTTTCTATAAAAAAAGATCTTGTATTGTTTTCAGTGCATTACTTCATTTTCATCACTGCTGAAGGCTAACACACACACACACACACACACACACACACACACATATATATATATATGTATATCTTTTATCAGCCCACCTTTGGATGGTTAATTCAAATAAAACATAATCTGCCAATTGAAACAAGTAAAAATGATCTCCGTAAAGTCTTCAAGATAAAATCTCACTAAAAACGTAGTCATTACATGATTATGTTTTATTCTAAGTGTGATGAAATATTTCCAGACAACCACTTGTGACAAAATCATCTACTGATAAAAATATGTCTAGTCTGATCCATTTTTTCTATCACTATATCTTTTCATGGTCGTCAGATATGACCCATTTGAACGTTCAGATGCACCATCGTTACCGTAGCAACACCGTCCTCTTGTACAACATTGATTGACAAGTAAAACCAATGGAGTTGGATCAAGAACAGTGAATAGAGACACTTGTTTTATTAAACTCAAACACCAATAGCCAGTGAACGCATCACGCTGCTACACACCACTGCCTCCCTTAAAGTTATTTATTTACTTTTTATATCTATTTATTGTACTCGATCTGCATTTTAAAATTTTAGATTTCAGCATTTTCTTTCACTGTAACTTTAATTTTAATCTAGTCCCACTATCTCTTAACCACACTTACTTTTACTACTTTTTTCACATTAATGGTAAGTGTGTATTCTAAAAACTTTAAAGCATAGCATCACACTTGTGTGTTTTTTTTTTACTGTGTATTTGATGATAAACCTCTTGAATCTTTATGTTCAGTTAATATGTCATATCTCTCTGTCACTGTTTGCTGTCAGTCTATTATATGGGCTTATCTGGGCTTCCAGAACAGCTTTGTACTGTTATTTTTGTAGAAGTTTTCTGAGTGGAGAAGCTTTTACACTTCACCTATGAGTCTGCATTTGTGTCCCTCACATCATAATCCTGACATAATGATAGATTTTACTGAAAAAGTCCCTCTATTTTTTTTTTTTCGTTAATTTTTCTGTTTTGATATAATAACGGTTTATGGACATTTACATGATCAGTTACATAAACATAGGAAAATAATGATTTAATAATAAATGATGAGGAAAAAAAATAGCTAATTCAGAGGACAGTATTATAATAAATGATGATAACTCGCTTAAGAATGGTTAAATGGAGCAAAATATTAAATTGGGAACTGGCCTAAAATACACATTGGGTCCTTATGAGTTAAATTTTTATTTTTTTTTTGGTGATATTTTAAATATATTAGTTGTAATTCAGATTTATTGCAGTTCAAAATCAAAAAAGCCTTACCTTGTACATCTAAGTATACAGCACTGGCAATTAAGGATTTTTCTTTCTCACTTTTTTCTCCGCAGTAGTACAGTCCAGTGTCAGATGAAGCCACATTCTTGATTGTAAGAAATATATGAGACACATTAGATCTCATTTCATATTTCTCTCTCTTGGTTTCAAATCCTTCACAAAATGTAATGTTGCCGTAGGAAGTGAGCATCATAGATATACATCTTGCATGGAATTTGGTGATCTGGAACCAATACATATGAGTGGGAAATTCGGTGTAGTTGGTACATTGCAGTGTAGTGTCGGCACCAGATTGGATGTTCATGGTGTAAAAGTTGGAGAAAACGCTGGAGGCGAAACCTGAAACAAATACATATAGCTTGAACCTGTTCAATCTTTAAAAAAAAAACCAAAAAAAAAAAACCAATGCAGTAATAGTCCCACGAAATCAGAAGTTTTAGAGCAGGAAAGTTAACTACAAGTTACATTTATGATTAAAAAACAAAACAACAACAACTTACAGAACAGTAAAAGTGTCACCAGGCTGAAGTTCATCATTGTATGTTCAGATAAAACTGCACCACTGCACAGATACGACTGCACTGTGCTCCAGTTGATGTGGTTACAACATACAGTAAGGGGCGGGTTTTATCATTGTTTAGAGGAAACGCTTTTACACAAATAATGTGAAGATGAACAGCAACAAGGAAAACAGGATAATTTAGTAATTTAATTTATATTTGATTATTTTTTATTTAAATCCAGGTATCTCAAAAGTGCATATCAGACTATTTTTGGTCTTTATTAGGTTGTCGGCACAAAACCTACACAAGTATGTCACTGTATATGAGTTTAATCTTAAATTAGCATGAAATGAATATATGAACACACTGTTTTACATGTTCAGTTTTAAATATAGCTGGTTAGTTAGTAGGTTATGTTTCACAGCAAAAATAAAACGTTCCAGTTATAATTATCACAAGAAGTTTGGAGCAAAAAGTTATATTTTTTTTGTCCATTTCACGTCTAAAGTCACAAACGTTTGTACTTCAACTCCTGTATTTATATGTAACACGTGTGGAGAATTCCATTTAGTTTTGGATGTTTTTATTATAATTAAACATTGTTGTTTAACACCGTATTAGACCAGACCCCACCGTATTAGACCAGACCCCACCGTATTAGACCAGACCCCACCGTATTAGACCAGACCCCACCGTATTAGACCAGACCCCACCGTATTAGACCAGACCTCACCATATTAGACCAGACCCCACCGTATTAGACCAGACCTCACCGTATTAGACCAGACCCCACCGTATTAGACCAGACCCCAGGTTGTGTGATGAAGCCCCTCAGTCACTCCACCATATCACAGGGGGGAAGATGCTGCCAGGCAAAGTATACATGGAACCATGTGATAGGTATAATATTTAAAAAAAGAAAAGAAAAATAGAGTTATCTGTTTTTGCAAATGAACTCTTCATGTTGTGGTTCGTCTGGACCTGGGCCGACCTGGACCCAAATGCCCACCAGGACTGTTAGCGGACCAGGACCTGCACTGGGACTGTGGAACTCAGCACTCGGTCCATTCTGATTCTCGCCATCTGATTTGATTTCATCTGTCTCTTTGTGTCTTTTTGTCCTCCTCAACTTTTTCAGGTTCCATTTCTCCTTCTCCTTCCATTTCAGCTTCTCCCTTTCTTCTCTTCTTCTCAGTAGAATGCAGAAGAGAGGGACGGAGTTAACTGTAGTAGCTCATTTGCATTAAAACAAAGTGTTTTAAAAAGGGTTGTTTCTCCAGGTTGAAGAGGCTGTTGTTTGTCTTCATCAATGTGGTATTTTGACCAAATCATGTCACAGACAGGTCACTGAGACATGATATGTCCCTTTTAAGAATATATACGCATATATTGTGCATTGCAGCCCCCTCCCCCTCGCAACTTGGAGGCACTCAGATTGTGGCAATGAGGCACTGCACCATTATGCTAGCATTTGGGGAGAGCCCTGCATATACACACACACACATATATATATATATATATATATATATATATATATATATATAGTTTAGTTTTAATTGTTCAGTTACAGATGGTAGGAGGTCTATTGTCAGTCCCATATGCAGTTATACAACAGTGAACATCTTAGGCCCATCGTTTCACAGAAACCAGGGGGTGTGAGCATTCACTTGTGGTACTGTAACCTCAGTCATGATTGCAGTTTGCAAGGTGTTAAAATGCATTAAAGGATCTGTGACACTCCTACCAGTGAAACGTTACAGTTGTTTCCTTCTGTTTGAGATTTCACTCATGCAGATCACATCAAAGAAGATAAAGTAAGATACTGTAAGACATGATAAGAGCAGTGGAGAAAGAAAGACAACAAGTCACTACTCTGTCCATGGTAATGTCCTTGTAATGATTTGACCTGGAGATGCTTGACTCCACTTCAGGCCTTTTATTGTGGATTCACCGCTGCAGACAGTTTCTTATCATTACAAGCCTACATTGACCTCCTGAACTATTTGTCCTTGAATTCTTTTAAACCTTTAGAAAACACTGGGTTTCCTCCTCAGGCCACAGCTTCATGATTTTAGTGACCATAATTATTTCTCTTTTCAGTCTGAAAACCCATTGGTTCTAGTCTTAAAAAAAACCATATTCATCTGTAACTCCCACCCACTGATGACACCCCCCCCCCCCCCCCCCCCCCCCCTCCACACACACACACACACATACACACACACACACACCCACCCACCACCAACCTTCTCCCAAGTGGTACCATAAGTTTATTTAGAATTTGTGAATGAAACGACACCCATCAGTCATGAATTAAAAACCCCTTCCTCTTCTTAAATGCAATACATCATAACAACCACCAGATGTCAGTATTTGCACTGTATTGAATGCTTTGAAGCAGTACATCACTTTTAGGGAAACTGTCAAAGTGGTTCAGAAAGATTGGGTTTTGGATTATTCTCTTTAAAGCACAGGGGAGATGTTTATTAATAATGATAATAACAACAATACTACTACTACTACTACTACTAATGACTAATAATAATTGATTATATTTATAAAGCACTTTTTACTGTACACACATACTCAAAACGCACAGTGAATCTATTATTCATTCACTCTCACATTCTCCCTCTGGTGGTGATAAACTACATTTATATCCACAGTTGCCCTGACTGACACAAGTATGGCTGCCATTTTGTGCCTACAGCCCCTTTGACCACCACCACACATTGACATGCATCCATACACCAGTGTGAGTAGAAGCAGGAAGGATGGTTGAAAATAACTGTCCTGCTTCATTTAAAGTCATGGAAATGCTCAGTAGTGGCTTATTATAGTGTACTGTGGTCGACGCTGCCTCTGGTGGATAGAAAGTCAATAGCAGGAGCATCAGCCCACTGCATCTGGCCTAATGTTAGAGGACTGTGATGAGTGGTGGGGGGAAAAAAACGTTTGTGGACACCCCATGCTTTTGTGAATGAATAATTCTGACTGAAAATCTGAAATCTGAAATTTCCAATCCTCCAATGCTTCCTTCTGCACGTGCTCTGTTCTGTCCAGGTCAAAACTGGGTGTTTCAGTGGAAAAATACCCAGCATACAATTATGTTGAAATAATATTAATTTAACTAACTTAATACATATTTATTTCTCATAAAAAAATAAAAAAAAAAAATACCTTGATTTCCAATTTTTATATTTATATTCTAATCATCATCTTACTGTATGTTTTTCAGCAAATATTTCCTGATAGCTTTGGAAACTACAATTTTAAAGTGTGTGAAAACTGTATATTATTTTTTTAATTGTATTGTAATCGTGCATTTTTACATGTAACATTTACAACCCTTCACAAAGCAGGACTTTACATGTGAAAGTGTCTCTGCTTTTGTTGCATGTGGTTTTACTGCAGAGAATGAAAGGCCGGCCTTCCTGTAGCTTTAGTTTGGGCCAATAGATGTAGTGTTTTTGCTACAGTGGAAAATAAAGGTGGGGCCATTATTTGACCATGGAACCACAAATACAGCTCACACAAAGCAAAACTAAACAAAACAGACAATTGAAAAACAAGTGTTGATCACATCTTTTACTTTTTAATATGATTTACATGGAGATTCAACAAACTCCAGAGTCATTGTGCATGATAATATAACTTCCTTTGTGTTCAAAAACACTACTCCAACCTTATTTACCAAAGATATTTATTGTAATTGTCACTTTAAAATGAACACAAATGAAAAAGATATAATAATAACAATAACAATAATACCTCAAACTTATATAGTGCTTTTAGATGCTTTACATAACAGACAACAAGCAATACATTAAAAATAATTAAATATGTAATATAAGATAAGATGAAATAAAATATAAATAAAAATAAAAACTAAGCGAAAGCTAGTTTGAAAAGATTACTTTTAAGACGGGATTTGAATGTGGATCCTGAGCATGAAAAAGTACAAGCATATTAATGATTAAAAAAAAAACAGTTTCCTCTCGCATGTGGATTTACATCCGTGTTCGGTTTTTCATGCGCACATCTTTCATTTAAATACATGGAGGTTAGTCATGTTAAAACCACACAGTGCTGTCTCTTCCTGTCTGCTTCACCCCTCTGTGAAACTCTACAGTCATTGTATGAGTCCAAGTCATGTTTATGCTGCGATAGAACAAGTCACTAGGATACAAGTCAACACTAAAAGCAACACTGGAGAATATAATAGATGCAAATATGTATTCTCACACATCAGAAGATATAAACTACTTTCAGATAAAATAACCACAGCAGGTACAATTACTCATTTGTTCAAAATACAAATGTCAAACAGCTGATCTGTACCTTTATGTCTCATAATTATCTACAGAGGAACCATATTCTAACAAACACAGTCATAGTCCAAGAAAAACATCCAAAACAAACCAAAAACATTGTCCATATCTAGTCCAAAATACACCAAAACATTAATTAATATCCACAAATATTTTATTTATTGCATCATTTAACAGGAACCACCTCTAATATCCCAGTTTTCATTTTAATATTTTAATTTATAATATAAGCAAACACCAACTACATGTTATTAAAATGGTTCAAGAACAGAATTAAATTAAATGAAATTAAAACTGAGTAAAAGTTTAAAAGGTTAAGCTAGATTTAAATAAATCAGTGATTCACCTGATCACAGTGTTTGTTCCAAACATGTGGAACATAAAAGTTGAACAGAGCTTCACTGTGTTTGGTTCTGACAAAAGACCAGATCCAGATGACCATCATTTTGGTGTTCTGATGTAATTTAAAAAACAAAATAAAATTATGGCAGGAATCCATTTTTCTGTTATAACTATTAATATTTCTGTCTCAAATGAAGAAATATCAATTCTTTTGTTCTGGGCATTTTATCCAAGGTCAAAGTGTTTATTTTATTTATTTTTTTATTTTACCTCTAGACAACATGCAGACACAAATACAGAAACTATAGAACAAAGGCCTCTTTAGTTTATTGTTTACATCTCAAATACATTAAGGTCAAAGAAAAACAAATCAATCAATCAACTTTTTTTTATATAGTACCTTACAACACCAAAAAGGTACACATGGTGTTTTCTAAAATGAGATCAAAACAATTTATAAAACCAAGATAATAAAAAAAAACAAGTTATAAAACCATAACAACAACAACATAAAAACAGACATGGACAGTCGGCTACATGTCACCTAAATAAACATGTTTTGAATGCAGATTTATAAACAGCTAACTCAGTTGTTGATTGTATCTGTGCTGGAAGCTCATCCCACAGCTTTGGGCCAAAAACAGCAAAAGATTAATCAACATATTTTTTTGTATTTGGGGACAACCAAGAAGTGTGATCAGAAGAACGCAGCATCCTGACTGGTTTATAGATCATTACAAGTTCAGTGAGGGAGGGCGGGGCTAGACCATTAATGGCCTTGAAGGTGTATAATAGAACTTTGAACTGTACTGGGTGATGTGGGAGGGTTTGGGTGTGTTGGACAGAAGACGAGCAGCTGTAGTTGATGGAGGAGACGGTGGTTTAGTCCAGTGTAAAGCAGTGGTCCCCAACCCCTGGACTGTGGACCAGTACCGATCCATGCATCAATTGGTACCAGGCCGCCTAATAATTAATTAATTATTTCTTTTGTATTTATTATCCGAGTCTGAAGAATTTTTTATTTTGAAAAACGACCAGATTCTCTTGGTTACATCTCTGTCACTTGAACGGAAAAAATGTAACTCACATGTTCGCAAAATAAGTAAAAAAAACAGATGTCTTTGGAAAGTTTCTTTTTGAAGACACAGAAGAAGAGCCAACAACTTCCAAGAAAAGGAACGTTTTTAACAGACAATACCAGCAGTTGGACCTGAAATATGGATTTATCATGATATAGACGAAGCCCGCTCTGTATAATTTTTGTGACCGATATCCAATATAAACAATCTATACCCCCCACCCCCGGTCCGGGGTAAAATTGTGAAACATTGACTGGTCTGCGGTAATAAAAAGGTTGGGGACCACTGGTGTTGCAGTAGTTCAACCTCGAGCTAATGATGAAAACATGTGCAGCCATGGCTCAGTTGGTCCATTAACCAAAGGGTTGGCGGTTTGACTTCACCCTCCTTGCCTCCAGTGTCACTCACACTGGTGTATGAATGAGTATGAATGTTCGGTGGTGGTCAGAGGGGCCGTAGGCGCGAAATGGCAGCCACGCTTCTGTCAGTCTGCCCCAGGGCAACTGTGGCTACATATGTAGTTTACCACCACCAGAGTGAGCATGTGAGAGTGAATGAATAATGGAACACTGATGTGAAGCGTTTTGGGTGCCTTGAAAAGCACTATATAAATCTAATCCTTTATTATTATTATTATTATTATTATTATTATTATTATTATTATTATTATTATTATAGCCTTTTCAAGGTTAGCACCGGACAAAAAATGCTTAACTTTTGCAAGTAGCCTGAGCTGGAACAATTTCGCCTTTACAACTGAACTGACTTGTTTGTCATATTTAAGAAATTTGTCAAAAATAACACCCAGGTTTCTCACAGTAGGAGCAAACTGAGGTGTTAGAGGCCCAAAGTTGGGTGAACTGTTGGTTGAGTCAGGGCTAAAAAAGAATGTATTCTGTTTTTCATTCATTTAAGTGAAGGAAATTCAGAAAGAGCCACTGTCTGATGTTATTGATGTCACAGGACGGTAAATCTGGAGGTCATCTGCATAACAATAAAAGCGGACATTGTGATTTGAAATGCATATAAAGTCAAAATAAAATAAGCCAGAGAAAAGAGCTGCTTTGCACCAAAGCTACAAGTTACATCACATCAATAACTCATGTAAAACACACCAGTAGATTAAAGCAAACTTTATCTGGTGGCAGAATATACGACATTTGTTTCCATTTCTTTTCCAGACGCAGGTCTTCGGTTTCTTATTGGCTTTGCTTGGAATTTGATCACTGTGTCGTTCAGCAGATTCTAAAAATAAGAATAATTAATAATTAACGCATGTCACATGTTTAGATCATGCAATTAAGTTTCAACAGATCAAATGATGAGGGTTTAACTGCACAGAATAAATGCTCAATTTTAAAAGAAAAAAATACAATTACAATTATATTTGAACTGAGCAAAAAAAAATTAAATAATGCTAATCCTTAAAAATGTGAATTTTACTTGAGATTTTAGATTATTTTTAAGATTACTCCCTCACTGAATTCTATTTTGAATCAATGTCATATTTTTTTAAATCCATATTTAAAACAGTATTTACCTTGTTTCTCTCCTGCTGCAGTTCTTCATTTACAGCTAAATGACAAAGGTTTGAAGTTACATTAGTACATTTTTAACAATTTTGCTCTGGATTCACCCATTTCATAGATAAAACATAAGAAAGGAACATTAAACAACATATGAACCACTTGTACCTTTCTGTAGTTTCCCGATTTTAACTGCCAGAGCAACTGTCACAATGGTGAACATACCACACAGACCACCCAGGACGGCAATAATCAGGATATTTAGCCCATCAGGCTCATCACAGGCTAACAAAAAACAAAATTAAACCCGTCATTAAACAAAATAAAACTTGGAATCCCTGTCAACTAAACATTTAAATAATAACAATAATAATAATGATTAAAAAACTTTCACCTTTAGTCCTAATGTTTTCATCCTTGTCAGAATCATTGTGAAGGGTTAGGGTCACTGTAGAGAAACATTTTTCTATCCTTAATAATTGTACATTCAAAAACCAATATAATATACATAACAAAATACTTGAGTCATAGAACAAAGAAAGGAAAACCTGAACTTACCTTGAACATTTAAGTATGTCGTCTCTGAAAGGACTGTATGTTGTTCCGAATAAATTCCGCAGAAATACAGCCCAGAGTCAGACAAATCCACACGCTTTATATGAAGAAAGATCTTGGAAGTGTTTGACGTCATCTTATATTTGTCTTCTCCAAATCCATCACAGTTTGAAACAAAACCATTGTAGCCAAACATAGTGGAGATGCAGCTGGCATTGGTTCTGTTGGTCACTCTGAACCAGTCCATCTGAGTACCATATTCATCCTTCTTAATACATGATAATGTGATGTTTTCACCAGGTTTAATCTCCACAGTCTGAAACCCTGAGGTCCAACCTGAAATGGACAATAAGAGAAAGAGCTGATGAAATATAATTGACTTCATTTCTATTTTAAAACAACTGTATCTTAATGGATTAAACAGTAATTGTATTTGTTAAGATTGAAAAGCAGTACTTACTGTAACAGCTGAGAAATAAAACCGTTATTATCGTGAACATACCCATTGTCATCGAACATGCGTCACAGCAACAGCATTTTATACCCATGTGGGGGCAAGGGGTGGGGGTCATGGGCAAGGGGCGGGGTATCGAATAATGATCTAGAGTCTGAAACAATCTGAAGAGAGCAGCAAAAATAACACAATGATAGAACCAATATTTTGAGAGAGATATTCGTAGTTTTGGAACACAGTGGACTCCCAATGACCAATCACAATCATAGAATCATCATTAAAGTGGGTTACCTAGCAACAGATAAATAATATCTTAATAATCATTGTTCCCCACAAGTCAACCTTTCTTGACTTGACTTGTAATTGCAGGTTTGTCACTAATTGTGTTTTAAAGACATTGAGGATCAGATGTGTTTATAGCTGATGTTTGAACATGTTCATTTCTACATTAAAAATTAATAATACTTCACATAAAGCAGGACTTTATACGTGTAAAATCAACTCAGTTTTTGTTACATGTAGTTTTGCCGCAGAAACTAAAAAGGCTGGTGTTCCTGTGGCTTTTGATTGGACCAATAGATGTAGTGTTTTCACCACAGTGGAAAATAACAATGTGGGGCCATGACGGTTGTTAAGTGAGCACAGAAGCAGACATACAGCCCATACAGACACAAAGCAAAACATAGAATTATAAAGCAAGTGTTGATTTCATGTTTTTTAAATTGTCTTTTACTTCTTTTTTATATGATTTACATGGAACTTCATCGTACATGTTTTTAAACTTCATTTATTTTCAAAAACACTTATTTTAGCAAATTATTTTCACTCTAAAATGAACACAAGTGAAAAGATAACATAAGAACTGAGCTAAGAATGAAAAAGTAAACTCATATTAATGATAAAAATGGTTTTCTCTCACAGATGATCTTACATCTGTATTCAGCTTTTCATGCAAAACACGTCTTTTATTTAAATACATTGAATATTAGTCGTGTTAAAACCACATTGCTGTTTTTTTGTGTCTACTTCACAACCCTGTGAAACTACAGTCATTAACCCTGTTTACATGGTAACATGTTTTACTCCTGTTTAATTAATTAATTAATTAATTAATTAATTCCTCTTGAAGATGACCATGTAAAAAATTATAATAATTCTGAATTAAACTGCATTCCGAATAAAGTCAGTTGTTGATTCCAATGTTAATTCCGAATTTGATAATTATTTTCCATGTAAACATTTAATTTCTATTTAACATTCGTACTGTTCTGCACATGCTCCTGGTCTCATGACAATGATAAGTTTGTCACATATGTTAACATGTTTTGCACACACTGAAATGTGTCCTCTGCATTTACCCTATCACTAGCAACTAGGAGGAGTGGGCTGCTAGGCGGGGGTGGGGGGTAAAGTGCCTTGCTTAAGGGCAGTGGTTCTCAGTGACACTAGTGACCCAGTGTCCTGCATGTTTTAGATATCTCCCTCTTCTTCTTCTTTGTCTTTTTATAAAAAATAATAAAACAAAATAAATTCTAAAATATTAATTAAAAATACATTTTCAAAAAGTAAACAAAAAATAAATTATAAATAAAACAATTTAAATACAAAAAATGTTAGATACAATTTTTTTTTAATTAAAATAACAAAAAATAAAAATAATAAAAAAATTACATTACCTCATTATTTAGGTTTCTGAAGAGCTAATCAATAATTGAACTAAGTGTGATAGAAGAGGGAAATAGCTAATACATGCAGAACACTGGGCCATGAGGACCAGATTTGAGAAGCATTGCTTAAGGGCACATCAGCCAACAACTGTCTGCCAGAGCCGACCCTTCAGTCTATGGACGACCCGTTCTACCAACATTAGTTTGTTTATTCTTATGGTTGATTCAGTCGAGCTGCTGCTTCATAATTATCCCAAAAATAAATGCAAAAATCACATGTAGTATCTGGTCTAACACGTTGCTAGTTGAAACGAACCCAAAACATTAAAGTGGATGTGATCGTTTCCTTCCAGTAGACATCCAGATGTTCTATCCAATCAGAACCCTCTGTTCCTCCAGCTCTTAAAGCCCAGTTAACGAGAGCAGAATAACCTCAAATATAATGGAATATAAATGGCTATGACTTCAAGTCTGTTAAAAACAATAAATGTCTTTACAAAGCCATTTTTAGTCAAATATAAAACTTTTAATTTACCACAATAATTTAATAAATTTAAATTTAAATACCTCAAGTTGTCAACTTTTCTCAGCAATTTTAAGTGACATTAAAAAAAACGGATGAATTAGATCAATTAATTACATTATCTAAATGTTTTTACTCTCTTCACAGCAGTAAAAATATAAAACATTGAACATATGAATGAGTCTTTTACTTATTTGTCTATGAATCAAATCTTCGTGACCTAGTTTCGTATCAAACTGACAATGCTGTGTGTCACCACAGGCACTTGTTTGTTTCAGCCATTTACTTTCTAAACATTGTGATACCAGTATGTAGAGCTGTATCACTATTAAACCCAGCAACTGGCTGTTGGACAGCCCAATGAGCTTTTTATAGATGTACAGAGTATGATAAAAATCAAATAGGTCACTTTTCATGTTAGTGTGTTTTTAACCCTGGCTCTGTCAGTTGTGCTCAGAACACACTGCACCGTCTCTTCCTGTCGAAGCTGTGATGTTTAGTTCAGTCAGATTCACTCACAGGTTGTTTGTACAGTCATTAAGGTTCTTTCTGTCCATTTCATCACAAATCAAACTACTTTTTTCCCTCTAGACCAAGGGTGTGGATTTAATTTTCCAATTGGGCCAAATGAGAATCTTTGATAAACATAAATGTTAAACAAACAGTAAATGAAATAAGACAAAATTAAAAAAAATATATATATATACAAATGTGGAAGACAGATTACAGCTATTTAATGAATATTAAAAATCAAAAATATTTTCAAAAATGCGCAAAACCAGCTCCATGTTCCATTTTTCTTTGACTCCATGTTAACTTTACATGAAAAATCATAAATGCAGCTTTGTTTTGTTTGTGTATTAATTCCTTCTCATGACTTCAGTGAAAAAAATCCATGTTTTCTTAAACTCTCTACATTTTTAATCATTTTTTTCCTGTGTGTGTGTGTGTGTGTGTGTGTGTATTACTATTTTATGGAGACATTGATATGTTTACACTACCTTTGATACTATCGGAACCAAAAGTCACATCCCCACGAGTGTTAAATATAAATAAAGGTCCCCACTAGTAAAATAGAAATGAAAAAACAAATGAATGTATTTATAGGGCCTATAAATACATTCATTTGTTTTTTCTGGAAGTCGTCATAAAGCATCGGGGAAACAGGTGCAAAGTGACACATTCATTTTTCAAAGATTTGAAGTTGTTTGCTTTAAAAAAAGATGTATTTTTATGTATTTTTAAAAAAAATGTCTTCCATAATTTAAATTGTTATTGAGTAATTAATTTTATTGACTTTTAAGAATGTCATTCATTTTATTTAATTTTATAAAAAAAACAAAAAACAGATGTACTTACACTCATTACCCAATGGCTAGTTTATAACACACTTAGTCCTAATGAGACATGGAAATGTGTGTGTGTGTGTGTGTGTGTGTGTGTGTGTTAGCTGATATTATGTATGGAAAGTATGTGAAGAAAAAGCATTAATTTAGCAGATTATACAAAATCAAAGCTGTATTAGGTATTAAATTCAGGATTACACAAAAAGTTCTGAACAGATTTTGATTAAATCTTTCCGGAATGATAGATAATGGGGCAAGGAAAAACCCATTAGATCTTCAGCAATGAAGGTCAAAGGTCAACATCTAAAACATATCCGTGGTAATACAGTATCTCAGGATTCAGACAAGATAGAGTCTATTGTTTTTTTTTTCATTCACATCGTCTCACCTTCAGACATCAGATGGGTCGACACCTATGGTCTGCTGTGTCTGTCTGTCTTGTATATATTTACAGTGAGGAAACATTAATTTAGTAGATTATACAAAATCAAAGCTGTATAATATATAAAAAAAGTTTGCTTAAGGAGCGCTACCTGGACTCAAAATAAGTAATAAAAATTAGAGGTGCTCTATTGGATGGGAGAGAACAGCATAAAACAAAGAAAAATTCCAAGGCACTCTCTTAAAAGTGAAAGATAAAAAGCCTTTATTAAACTGGCTTGGTTAACAAAACCTATAAAATCATATAAAAACATATAAAAAACCCCAACGCGTTTTGGTTTGGGAGTAAGTTACTCCCTGATGAAGGCCATTTGTGCCAAAACGCGTTGGGGTTTTTTATATGTTTTTATATGATTTTATAGGTTTTGTTAACCAAGCCAGTTTAATAACGGCTTTTTATCTTTCACTTTTAAGAGAGTGCCTTGGAATTTTTCTTTGTTTTATGCTGTATAATATATATTTGCTTTGACTTTTAATGTACCAGTGACATCATACTCATGGTCAGAGTTCACTATCTGTGCCCAGGTCTGCTTTAGACAACAGGCTGACCAGGGGTAGAGTGTTTGGTTCACTGTGGTAGGGGGGGGGGGTTCAATGTTGGTGTTCATTCCAACACCATGGTTTTAATTAGTCCTCCTCATGTTGATCTTCCTCAAGTAATAGACATTTAGTTTTTTATGTTTTCATGTCTAAAGGCTGGGGATGTCAATTCAAAGTGAACGGGAGCTGTTGGAATATTTTAGAAGGACGTAGAATAAACCAGGGGAAGTTATAAACCTGCTAACAGATTAGCCTGCTAGCTTCCTCTAGTTAAGATAATAATAACTCCAGCCTCTTCTGTTATTAACACCACATCTAGGTTATGAACATGTGTAAAACATGTTTGACATATACACACACATAACAGTCGTATGTGTCTAAACCCTTGTAGGCGCGAAGTTTTTCATTAGTGTACATTAAGTACATTAAGTACGTCCGACTATTGTATACTTGGAAATTTACCGACATCATCCGTCCACTCTTTTATCAAGTAAGGATCCGGTACGTTATGCTCACTTTTAACTACTAATTTATTTATGGAACATTCTAGATCTTGAAAAGACACAGATTTATCATAGTACCAGTTTACATAGTACCTTAGTTTACAAACATGTCAGTTACGGCGTGCGTGAGGCAAGGTGCATTCACGAACCGTAGGAATTTTAACTAGCCAGGGTACAGGTGTTGACTGTTACTTTGTAGCAAAAGTGAAGCATGCGAGATTAACTTTACGAACTCAACAATCAAGGGCACATTTAAAGTTGTTTTATTTTTTCCCATGCAATCAGGAAATTAGAATTTATAAATATAATATATATATATTTTTAAATAAATCAGATAGTTGTGGCTTAAGTCCATGTGGGCCCAGGGTGACCCCCTCCCCCACATACACTCCACTAGTGAAGCTGACACAGATACAGAAACTCTGGAACAAACACAGAAGGAAAAGTCATGTATTCTGACCTTTTTAGCTTAGTTTTAGTTTATTATTGACTTGCCAGGGATAGTGTACAAATATATTCATCTTAAAGAAAAGAGCTGCTTTGTACCAGAGTTAGCTACGAGCATCAATAACTCACATAAATTTCCCCTAGTGCAGGGGTCTCAAACTCATTTTCTTCAGGGGCCACATTCAGCCTGATTTGATGTTCAATGACCAGGAAAAAAAAACATAATAAACTGTAAATATTGACAACTACACATTTTTGTCATCGTTTTAGTGCAAAAAAAACACCCATTACATTAAGAAAATACTTTATAAATTATCCAAATATTAAAAAAAGGAAAATAAGGGCAATTTTAACAATATTCTGCCTCGACTTATCATTAGTCCATGTGTTGTTTTTATGGATCAGTTCTACAAAGACACTAAACGTTTAGTAACAGAAGTAGAAAATGGTTAAAATTGTGTCTAATTTTCTTTAGATATTTCAGGTTATTCACATTTTATTGTTACGAGATAGTTTGTAAATGTAAATATTTTCGTAATTTTATATTTTTCTGCAGTCAAACCATGAGACAAATTGGAACTTGTCATCATTTATAGGCAAAGAAAAAGCTGAGAAGAAAATATGGAATTATTTAATAGGTTATTATACTCTTCATCCCTCGGGCCGCATTGGAACTGTCAGCGGACCGCATGTTTGAGACCCCTGCCCAAGTGGGACTAATAAAGGAATATCTTATCTTATCTTAAAACACACCAGTAGATTAATATGACAAAGCAAACTTTAAGCTCCAGTTCCAGTTGAGTTTATCTGGTGGCAGCGTATACGACATTTGGCTCAATTTCTCTTCTCGGTGCAGGCCTTCGGTTTCTTTCTGGTTTTGCTCGTAAGTTGATAGTGGCGTAGTTCAGGTCATTCGACACCAAATTCTGAAATTAAGAGTAATTACCTTCACCTTAAATGTTTAGATCATGCAATTAAGTTTCAACTGGTAAAATTAAATAGTGAGGGTTTAATAGCACAGAATATATGCTTAAGTTTAAACCAAAAAAGGAAAAAAGGACAATAACAAGGCTGTTTTAGAATAAAATGTACAAAATAATTTTGTGTATAATAATCATTAAATGTGTGAATGTTACTTGAGGTTTTAGATTTTTCTTTATTTTTACGGTTTTGTTGATTTTTTATTTTTTTTTGGACTGGATATCACATTTTATTTAGCCTACAATCGATATTTAAAACAGTATTTACCTTGTTTCTCTCCTCCTGCAGTTCTTCATTTACAGCTAAATGACAAAGGTTTGACATTACATTGGTACATTTTTAACAATTTTCCTCTGAATTCACATATTTCATAGATAAAACATATGAAAGGAATGTTAAATGGCGTATGAACCAGTTGTACCTTTCTGTAGTTTCCTGTTTTTAACTGCCAGAACAACTGTCACAATGGTGAACATACCACACAGACCACCCAGGACGGTAATAATCAGGATATTTAGCCCATCAGGCTCATCACAGGCTAACAAAAAACAAAATTAAACCTGTCATTAAACAAAATAAAACTTGGAATTCCTGACAACTAAACATTTAAATAATAACAATAATAATAATAATAATGATAAAAAATCTTTCACCTTTAGTCCTAATGTTTGCATCCTTGTCAGAATCATTGTGAAGGGTTAGGGTCACTGTAGAGAAACATTTTTCTATCCTTAATAATTGTACATTCAAAAACCAATATAATATACATAACAAAATACTTGAGTCATAGAACAAAGAAAGGAAAACCTGAACTTACCTTGAACATTTAAGTATGTCGTCTCTGAAAGGACTGTATGTTGTTCCGAATAAAATCCACAGAAATACAGCCCAGAGTCAGACAAATCCACACGCTTGATATGAAGAAAAATCTTGGAGGTTTTTGACATCATCTTATATTTGTCTTCTCCAAATCCATCACAGTTTGAAGCATAACCATCGGAGCCAAACATAGTGGAGATGCAGCTGGCATTGGTTCTGTTGGTCACTCTGAACCAGTCTACCTGAGCACTATATTTACCCTTCTTAATACATGATAATGTGATGTTTTCACCAGGTTTAATCACCACAGTCTGAAACCCTGAGGTCCAACCTGAAATGGACAATAAATGAAATGATGAAATATAATTGACTTCATTTCTATTTTAAAACAACTGTATCTTAATGGATTAAACAGTGGTTGTATTTGTTAAGATTGAAAAGCAGTACTTACTGTAACAGCTGAGAAATAAAACCGTTATTATCGTTAACATACCCATTGTCATCGAAAATGCGTCACAGCAACAGCATTTTATACCCATGTGGGGGCAAGGGGTGGGGGTCATGGGCAAGGGGCGGGGTATCGAATAATGATCTGAAGTCTGAAACAATCTGAAGAGAGCAGCAAAAATAACACAATGATGTTTTTTTTAACTTATTTATCAATGAATCACATCTTCGCAGAGTTGGACTGGATCAGGATTTCAGGCTGGGAATATCCCACAACATCCAGGCCAATTCCAGCACCACAGAGGCAGAAAAAATACCCTCCAAAAACCACACCAATTGGAGTGGGGGTGTAATTTCCTGATAATAATTAAAGCAAAACTATTCCACTGGCTGTGACACAACACCACACTATTAAACTAATGCATAACAACAGTACAGTACAGTAAAGTACTGTTCTGTCATCCTCTCCCTGTCCTCACAATATTTCCTTTTGTCTAAGGTGATGATATGTGTTATTAAGAACAGGTTTGTATTATTTTGTCAGCAAACTTTTTAGATGCCATCTTAGTAGAGTTAATAAACACTAATATTCAATGTTAAAGTGAAAAGGTCAACAGTCTATCCTATAACTGAAGTCTAAATATCTTTCAGGCTTCCTGTAGCCCACCTGTGGAGTTTTACCCAGACCTAATATATACTATTGTATTAAAACTAACATTACATATATTAATATGTGTTCATATATAGTATTCTGTTTTTGAGTTTCCCAACATATTGTAATATTGATCAAATAAAACAGACAAGGTGGGTCAACTAACACTAACCTTGAGTGAGAAAAAGTTAAACAGTTAACACACACACACACACACACACACACAATCATACAACTCTACAATTATCACAAATGCAATTATAATGAAATTAACATCAAATAAAGTCCAAAAGCCCTGCTGTGATCAAAATATGGGATCAATTAAAAAAACTTCCTAAAAAGGTCAGCAGGTGGCACATTTTAGCCAAACATAGCTAAACTGAACAAAAATTTAAATAATGCTAAATAGCAAAAAGAAGTAACAATAAAAGCACAATATAAATCCAATATTCAAAAGAAATACAATACGGCTGTGGCTCAGCTGGTAGAGCAGGTCGTCCGATGATCAAAGGGTTGGCGGTTCGCATCCCGGCTCTGGCTGTCCACATGTCGAAGTGTCCTTGGGCAAGACACTCAACCCTAAGTTGCTCCCAGTAGGTTCAGGCAGCGCCGGTGTCTTGGCAGCAGCCGTCTACTGGTGTATGAGTGTGTGAATGGGTTTCAGTTTCATGTCTGTGAAAAGCGCGATACAAATAAAGATTACTTACTTACTTACTTACTATCTATCTTGACCCAAAAATAAAGTGCTGTGATCTAAATTTTAAATATATAACATAAATAAACCAAATCCTAAATGCATGCAATGCTGTTGCTGCAGCAGAGCTAATAGTAGAGCTAACAGCCAAGCTAACAGCCGAGCTAACAGCAGAGCTAACAGCAGAGCTAACAGCAGAGCTAACAGAAGAGCTAACAGTAGAGCTAACAGCAGAGTTAACAGCAGAGCTAACAGCAGAGCTAACAGAAGAGCTAAACAGCAAAGCTAAAAGTAGAGCTAACAGCAGAGCTAACAGAAGAGCTAACAGTAGAGCTAACAGCAGAGTTAACAGTAGAGATAACAGTAGAGCTAACAGCAGAGTTAACAGTAGAGATAACAGTAGAGCTAACAGCAGAGTTAACAGTAGAGATAACAGTAGAGCTAACAGCAGAGTTAACAGCAGAGCTAACAGCAGAGCTAAACAGCAAAGCTAAAAGTAGAGCTAACAGCAGAGCTAACAGCAGAGCTAACAGCAGAGCTAACAGCACAGCTAACAGTAGAGATAACAGTAGAGCTAACAGCAGAGCTAACAGTAGAGCTAACAGTAGAGCTAACAGCAGAGCTAACAGTAGAGCTAACAGTAGAGCTAACAGCAGTACCACTATTAAACCCAACAACTGGTTGTTGGGCAGCCCGATGAGCAGGCAGGCCACCGGGAAATGTCTCAGTTCTCCAGTGTGCCAAACCAGGTCTGTATCTTTGTGACCTAGTTTCGTATCAAACTGACAATGCTGTGTGTCACCACAGGCACTTGTTTGTTTCAGCCATTTACTTTCTAAACATTGTGATACCAGTATGTAGAGCTGGGTCTGCTTTTTATTGATGTACAGAGTATGATAAAAATCAAATAGGTCACTTTTCATGTTAGTGTGTTTTTAACCCTGGCCCTGTCAGTTGTGCTCAGAACACACTGCACCGTCTCTTCCTGTCAAAGCTGTGATGTTTAGTTCAGTCAGATTCACTCACAGGTTGTTTGTACAGTCATTAAGGTTCTTTCTGTCCATTTCATCACAAATCAAACTACTTTTTTCCCTCTAGACCAAGGGTGGGGATTTAATTTTCCAATTGGGCCAAATGAGAATCTTTGATAAACACAAATGTTAAACAAACGGTAAATGAAATAATACAACATTTAAAAAAATTAATTAATTTAAAAAATTTTATAAAATAAATGTAAAAAATAAATATATATATATACACATACATACAAATGCGGAACACAGAATGCAGCTATTTAATGAATATTAAAAATAAAAAATATTTTCAAAAATGTGCAAAACCAGCTCCATGTTCCCTTTTTTCTTTGACTCCATGTTAACTTTACATGAAAAATCATAAATGCAGCTTTGTTTTGTTTGTGCATTAATTTCTTCTCATGACTTCAGTGAAAAAAATCCATGTTTTCTTAATCTTTTTTTCCTCTGTGTGTGTGTGTATTCCTGTCTTTATGGGGACATTGATATATTTACACTATCTCTGACACTATCGGGACCAAAATTCACATCCCCACGAGGGTTAAATTAAAAAAAAAAGGTCCTCACTAGTAAAATAGAAATGATTGTGGCGCTATAAATACATTAATTAGTTTTTTATGGAAGTCCTCATGAAACAGGTGCAAAGTGAAACATACATTTTTCAAAGATTTGAAGTTGTTTGCTTAAAAAGAAATCTATTTATTTTTATGTATTGTTTTTTTTGTAATTTAAATTGTTATTAAGTCAGAAATTTTTATTTAGTTTTTAAAATGTCATTATTATTTTATTTTAAAAAAAGATGTACTTACACTCACTACCCAATGGCTACTTTATAACAAGTTTAGTCCTAATGAGACATGGAAACGTGTGTGTGTGTGTGTGTGTGTGTGTGTGTGTGTTAGCTGATATTATGTATGGAAAGTATGTGAGGAAAAAGCATTAATTTTGCAGATTATACAAAATCAAAGCTGTATTTGGTATTAAATTCGGGATTACACAAAAAGTTCTGAACAGATTTTGATGAATCTTTCCGGAATGATAGATAATGGGTCAAGGAAAAACCCATTAGATTTTCAGCAATGAAGGTCAAAGGTCAAGGTCATGAAGGTGATAATAATCGTCTCACCTTCAGACATCAGATGGGTCGACACCTACGGTCTGCTGTGTCTGTCTGTCTTGTATATATTTACAGTGAGGAAACATTAATTTAGTAGATTATACAAAATCAAAGCTGTATAATATATATTTGCTTTGACTTTTTGGCCCCGTCCCATTTCTCCCCCTTAAAACTTCCACTTGGTTTTAAGTGCCCTAAAAAGTAAATTCCACTCAACAAGGGGAAATAATTCCCCCTGAAAATGGGACACCACTCGCGAAGTGAACGTAACAAACGTGCTCACGTCACAAGCTGACAAGTCTACAACGCCAAATATGAAACTACCCCTCTGCGAGACTGACAGCAGCTGACTACTATTTACACGGAGGACAAATGCCGGTCCCAGCTGTGTTGCCTGTTGTGTTGGTTCTGTTTATTTACCTTCGGGATGCGCAGAGAAGAAATGCGGCAAACAGAAGACGCATTCACCGTCTACTTTGCCTTTCAGTCTTGTCTCAGGTATGTTGATTTATTTAAATATTTGGATGTATTTTTTCTTCAATAGTTGGCGATTTATAACATTAACGTTAGCATTACCGGCTAGCTTGACAAGGTAACATTACCGGTCCAGTTCCTCCAGCTGCGGCCGCCATTTTTGTTGTCAGAAATCAGTCGGCTCGCTGAGCTCGCAGTGCATCATGGGTAATTTCATCTTCCACTCAAAACGAAGTCCGCAACCAACCTCACTACATTTTGAGGGTTGATTTTAAGGGCAAAATCGCACTCCCACTTGCTCCCCTAGGTAATGGGACACCCTACCCCTACACATGAACGCGCAAAATCTAGGGTTAGGGGAAATTTTAGGGTTAGGGGGAAAAATGGGACAGGGCCTTAATGTACCAGTGACATCATACTCATGGTCAGAGTTCACTATCTGTGCCCAGGTCTGCTTTAGACAACAGGCTGACACTAATACACAAACACAGAAGGAAAAGTCATGTATTCTGACCTTTTTAGTTTAGTTTTAGTTTATTATTTACTTGCCAGGGATAATGTACAAATATATTAATCTTGAAGAAAAGAGCTGCTTTGTACCAGAGTTAGCTACAATAATAAAACACACCAGTAGATTAATATGACAAAACAAACTTTAAGCTCCAGTTCCAGTTGAGTTTATCTGGTGGCAGCGTATACGACATTTGGCTCAATTTCTCTTCTCGGTGCAGGCCTTCGGTTTCTTTCTGGTTTTGCTCGTAAGTTGATAGTGGCATAGTTCAGGTCATTCGACACCAAATTCTGAAATTAAGAGTAATTACCTTCACCTTAAATGTTTAGATCAAGTTTCAACAGGTAAAATTAAATAGTGAGGGTTTAATAGCACAGAATATATGCTTAAGTTTAAACCAAAAAAGGAAAAAAAGACAATAACAAGGCTGTTTTAGAATAAAATGCACAAAATAATTTTGTGTATAGTAATTAAATGTGTGAGGTTGAGGTTTTACCTTTTTTTTTTTTTTTTTTTTTAAGGTTTTGTTGATTTACTTTTTTTTGGGACTGGATATCACATTTTATTTAGCCTACAATCCATATTTAAAACAGCATTGACCTTGTTTCTCTCCTCCTGCAGTTCTTCATTTACAGCTAAATGACAAAGGTTTGACATTACATTATTACAATTTTAACAATTTTGCTCTGGATTCACCCATTTCATAGATAAAACATATGAAAGGAATGTTAAATAATGTATGAACCAGTTGTACCTTTCTGTAGTTTCCTGTTTTTAACTGCCAGAGCAACTGTCACAATAGTGAACATACCACACAGACCACCCAGGACGGCAATAATCAGGATATTTAGCCCATCACGCTCATCTTGGGTAAACAAAAAACAAAATCAAACCTATCGTTAAGTACAAAAAATAATTGGAATCCCTGTCAATCAAACATTTAAATAATAATAATAATAATAATACAAATCTTTCACCTTTAGTCCTAATGTTTTCATCCTTGTCAGAATCATTGTGAAGGGTTAGGGTCACTGTAGAGAAACATTTTTCTATCCTTAATAATTGTACATTCAAAAACCAATATAATATACATAACAAAATACTTGAGTCATAGAACAAAGAAAGGAAAACCTGAACTTACCTTGAACATTTAAGTATGTCGTCTCTGAAAAGACTGAATGTTGTTCCGAATAAAATCCACAGAAATACAGCCCAGAGTCAGACAAATCCACACGCTTGATATGAAGAAAAATCTTGGAAGTGTTTGACGTCATCTTATATTTGTCTTCTCCAAATCCATCACAGTTTGAAACATAATCAGTGTTGCTAAACGCAGTGGAGATGCAGCTGGCATTGGTTCTGTTGGTCACTCTGAACCAGTCTATCTGAGCACCAGGTCCAGCCTTAATAATACATGATAATGTGATGTTTTCACCAGGTTTAATCTCCACAGTCTGAAACCCTGAGGTCCAACCTGAAATGGACAATAAGAGAAAGAGCTGATGAAATATAATTTATTTCATTTCTATTTTAAAACAACTGTATCTTAATGGATTAAACAGTGATTGTATTTGTTAAGATTGAAAAGCAGTACTTACTGTAACAACTGAGAAATAAAACCGTTATTATCGTGAACATACCCATTGTCATCGAACATGCGTCACAGCAACAGCATTTTATACCCATGTGGGGGCAAGGGGTGGGGGTCATGGGCAAGGGGCGGGGTATCGAATAATGATCTGAAGTCTGAAACAATCTGAAGAGAGCAGCAAAAATAACACAATGATAGAACCAATATTTTGAGAGAGATATTAGTAGTTTTGGAACACAGTGGACTCCCAATGACCAATCACAATCATAGAATCATCATTAAAGTGGGTTACCTAGCAACAGATAAATAATATCTTAATAATCATTGTTCCCCACAAGTCAACACACTATTTTATCTTTTCTTGTAATTGCAGGTTTGTCACTAATTGTGTTTTAAAGACATTGAGGATCAGATGTGTTTATAGCTGATGTTTGAACATGTTCATTTCTACATTAAAAATTAATAATACTTCAAACAAAGCAGGACTTTATATGTGTAAAATCAACTCAGTTTTTGTTACATGTAGTTTTGCCGCAGAAACTAAAAAGGCTGGTGTTCTTGTGGTTGGTCCAATAGATGTAGTGTTTTCACCACAGTGGAAAATAAAGGTGGGGCTATTATCTGACCATGGAACCACAAATACAGCTCACACGAAGGGGCCATGACGGTTGTTAAGTGACCACAGAAGCAGACATACAGCCCATACAGACACAAAGCAAAACATAGAATTATAAAGCAAGTGTTGATTTCATGTTTTTCAAATTGTCTTTTACTTATTTTTATATGATTTACATGGAACTTCATTGTACATGTTTTTAAACTTCATTTATCTTCAAAAACACTTATTTTAGCAAATTATTTTCACTTTAAAATGAACACAAGTGAAAAGATAACATAAGAACTGAGCTAAGAATGAAAAAGTAAGCTCATATTAATGATAAAAATGGTTTTCTCTCACAGATGATCTTACATCTGTATTCAGCTTTTCATGCAACACACGTCTTTTATTTAAATACATTGAAGGTTAGTCGTGTTAAAACCACATTGCTGTCTTTTCCTGTCTACTTCACAACCCTGTGAAACTACAGTCATTAACTCTGTTTACATGGTAACATGTTTTACTCCTGTTTAATTAATTAATCAATTAATTAATTAATTCCTCTTTAAGATGACCATGTAAAAAATTATATTCTGAATTAAACTGCATTCTGAATAAAGTCAGTTGTTGATTCCAATGTTAATTCCGAATTTGATAATTACACTCAACAAAAATATAAACGCAACACTTTTGTTTTTGCTGCCATTTTTCATGAGATGGACTCAAAGATCTAAAATTCATTCCTGATACACAATATTACCATTTCTCTCAAACATTGTTCACAAATCTGTCTAAATGTGTGATAGTGAGCACTTGCTTAAGGGCAGTGGTTCTCAAGTCCGGTCCTAGTGACCCAGTGTCCTGCATGTTTTAGATATCTCCCTCTTCTTCTTCTTTGTCTTTTTATAAAAAATAATAAAATAAATTCTAAAATATGAATTAAAAATACATTTTAAAAATGTTAACAAAAAAGAAATGATAAATAAAACAATTTAAATACAAAACAATGTTAGATAAAAAAAAAGAATTTGAATTAAAATAACAAAAAATAATAATAATAATAAAAAAATTACATTCCGTCATTATTTAGGTTTCTGAAGAGCTGATCAATAATTGAACTAAATGTGATAGAAGAGGGAAATAGCTAATACATGCAGAACACTGGGCCATGAGGACCAGATTTGAGAAGCATTGCTTAAGGGCACATCAGCCAACAACTGTCTGCCAGAGTCGACCCTTCAGTCTGTGGACGACCCGTTCTATCAACATTAGTTTGTTTATTCTTATGGTTGATTCAGTCGAGCTGCTGCTTCGTAATTATCCCAAAAATAAATGCAAAAATCACATGTAGTATCTGGTCTAACACGTTGCTAGTTGAAACGAACCCAAAACATTAAAGTGTATGTGATCGTTTCCTTCCAGTAGACATCCAGATGTTCTATCCAATCAGAACCCTCTGTTCCTCCAGCTCTTAAAGCCCAGTTAACGAGAGCAGAATAACCTCAAATATAATGGAATATAAATGGCTATGACTTCAAGTCTGTTAAAAACAATAAATGTCTTTACAAAGCTATTTTTAGTCAAATATAAAACTTTTAATTTACCACAATAATATAATAAATTTAAATTTAAATACCTTAAGTTGTCAACTTTTCTCAGCAATTTTAAGTGACATTAAAAAAAACAGATGAATTAGATCAATTAATGACATTATCTAAATGTTTTTACTCTTTTCACAGCAGTAAAAATATTAAACATTGAACATATGAATGAGTCTTTTACTTATTTGTCTATGAATCAAATCTTCGTGACCTAGTTTCGTATCAAACTGACAATGCTGTGTGTCACCACAGGCACTTGTTTGTTTCAGCCATTTACTTTCTAAACATTATGATACCAGTATGTAGAGCTGTATCACTATTAAACCCAGCAACTGGCTGTTGGACAGCCCAATGAGGTTTTTATAGATGTACAGAGTATGATAAAAATCAAATAGGTCACTTTTCATGTTAGTGTGTTTTTAACCCTGGCCCTGTCAGTTGTGTTCAGAACACACTGCACCGTCTCTTCCTGTCGAAGCTGTGATGTTTAGTTCAGTCAGATTCACTCACAGGTTGTTTGTACAGTCATTAAGGTTCTTTCTGTCCATTTCATCACAAATCAAACTACTTATTTCCCTCTAGACCAAGGGTGGGGATTTAATTTTCCAATTGGGCCAAATGAGAATCTTTGATGATAATAAATGTTAAACAAACAGTAAATGAAATAAGACAAAATAAAATATATATATATATATATATACAAATGTGGAAGACAGAATACAGCTATTTAATGAATATTAGAAATAAAAAATATTTTCAAAAATGCGCAAAACCAGCTCCATGTTAACTTTACATGAAAAATCATAAATGCATCTTTGTTTTGTTTGTGTATTAATTCCTTCTCATGACTTCAGTGAAAAAAATCCATGTTTTCTTAAACTCTCTACATTTTTAATCATTTTTTTCCTGTGTGTGTGTGTGTGTGTGTGTGTGTATTACTATTTTATGGAGACATTGATATGTTTACGCTACCTTTGATACTATCGGAACCAAAAGTCACATCCCCACGAGGGTTAAATATAAATAAAGGTCCCCACTAGTAAAATAGAAATGAAAAAACAAATGAATGTATTTATAGGGCCTATAAATACATTCATTTGTTTTTTCTGGAAGTCGTCATAAAGCATCGGGGAAACAGGTGCAAAGTGACACATTCATTTTTCAAAGATTTGAAGTTGTTTGCTTTAAAAAAAGATGTATTTTTTAAAAAAAATGTCTTTCATAATTTAAATTGTTATTGAGTAATTAATTTTTATTGACTTTTAAAAATGTCATTAATTTTATTTAATTTTATTAAAAAAAAAAAAAAAAAGATGTACTTACACTCATTACCCAATGGCTAGTTTATAACACACTTAGTCCTAATGAGACATGGAAATGTGTGTGTGTGTGTGTGTGTGTGTGTGTGTGTGTGTGTCAGCTGATATTATGTATGGAAAGTATGTGAGGAAAAAGCATTAATTTTGCAGATTATACAAAATCAAAGCTGTATTAGGTATTAAATTCAGGATTACACAAAAAGTTCTGAACAGATTTTGATTAAATCTTTCCGGAATGATAGATAATGGGTCAAGGAAAAAGCCATTAGATCTTCAGCAATGAAGGTCAAAGGTCAACATCTAAAACATATCCGTGGTAATACAGTATCTCAGGATTCAGACAAGATAGAATCTACTGTTTTTTTTTTCATTCAGATGGGTCGACACCTATGGTCTGCTGTGTCTGTCTGTCTTGTATATATTTACAGTGAGGAAACAACATTAATTTAGTAGATTATACAAAATCAAAGCTGTATAATATATATTTGCTTTGACTTTTAATGTACCAGTGACATCATACTCATGGTCAGAGTTCACTATCTGTGCCCAGGTCTGCTTTAGACAACAGGCTGACCAGGGGTGGAACGTTTGGTTCACTGTAGGGGGGGGGGGGTGTGATGACCTGTAGTGGGCCCTTTATATACTAGGTCTAATATAGGTAATGTTGGTGTTCATTCCAACACCATGGTTTTAATTAGTCCTCCTCATGTTGATCTTCCTCAAGTAATAGACATTTAGTTATTTTATGTTTTTATGTCTGAAGGCTGGGGACGTCAATTCAAAGTGAACAGGAGCTGTTGGAACATTCTAGAAGGACGTAGAATAAACCAGAGGAAGTTATAAACCTGCTAACAGATTAGCCTGCTAGCTTCCTCTAGTTAAGACAATAATAACTCCAGCCTCTTCTGTTATTAACACCACCTCTAGGTTATGAACATGTGTAAAACATGTTTGACATATACACACACACATAACAGTCGTATGTGTCTAAACACTTGTAGGCGCGAAGTTTTTCATTAGTGTACATTAAGTACATTAAGTACGTCCGACTATTGTATACTTGGAAATTTACCGACATCATCCGTCCACTCTTTTATCAAGTAAGGATCCGGTACGTTATGCTCACTTTTAACTACTAATTTATTTATGGAACATTCTAGATCTTGAAAAGACACAGATTTATCATAGTTTGACAGCTTTAAATACCTGTTTACAGACAGACCTGGCTGGGCGTGCGTCCTAGCATCATTCAGTTAGTTTACAAACATGTCAGTTACGGCGTGCGTGAGGCAAGGTGCGTTCACGAACCGTAGGAATTTTAACAAGCCGGGGTACAGGTGGTGAATGTTACTTCGTAGCAAAAGTGAAGCATGTGAGATTAACTTTACGAACTCAACATAGTTGTGGCTTAAGTCCACGTGGGCCCAGGGTGACCCCCTCCACATACGCTCCACTTGTGAGGCTGACACAGATACAGAAACTCTGGAACAAACACAGAAGGAAAAGTCATGTATTCTGACCTTTTTAGCTTAGTTTTAGTTTATTATTGACTTGCCAGGGATAATGTACAAATATATTCATCTTAAAGAAAAGAGCTGCTTTGTACCAGAGTTAGCTACGAGCATCAATAACTCACATAAATTTCCCCTAGTGCAGGGGTCTCAAACTCATTTTCTTCAGGGGCCACATTCAGCCTGATTTGATGTTCAATGACCAGGAAAAAAAACCCATAATAACCTGTAAATATTAACAACTACACATTTTTGTCATCGTTTTAGTGCAAAAAAAACACCCATTACATTAAGAAAATACTTTTATAAATTATCCAAATATTTAAAAAAGTAAAATAAGGACAATTTTAACAATATTCTGCCTCGACTTATCATTAGTCCATGTGTTGTTTTTATGGATCAGTTCTACAAAGACACTAAACGTTTAGTAACAGAAGTAGAAAATGGTTAAAATTGTGTCTAATTTTCTTTAGATATTTCAGCTTATTCACATTTTATTGTTACGAGATAGTTTGTAAATGTAAATATTTTCGTAATTTAATATTTTTCTGCAGTCAAACCATGAGACAAATTGGAACTTGTCATCATTTATAGGCAAATAAAAAGCTGAGAAGAAAATATGGAATTATTTAATAGGTTATTATACTCTTCATCCCTCGGGCCGCATTGGAACTGTCAGCGGACCGCATGTTTGAGACCCCTGCCCAAGTGGGACTAATAAAGGAATATCTTATCTTATCTTAAAACACACCAGTAGATTAATATGACAAAGCAAACTTTAAGCTCCAGTTCCAGTTGAGTTTATCTGGTGGCAGCGTATACGACATTTGGCTCAATTTCTCTTCTCGGTGCAGGCCTTCGGTTTCTTTCTGGTTTTGCTCGTAAGTTGATAGTGGCGTAGTTCAGGTCATTCGACACCAATTTCTGAAATTAAGAGTAATTACCTTCACCTTAAATGTTTAGATCATACAACTAAATTTCAACAAGTAAAATTAAATAGTGAGGGTTTAATAGCACAGAATATATGCTTAAGTTTAAACCAAAAAAGGAAAAAAAGACAATAACAAGGCTGTTTTAGAATAAAATGTACAAAATAATTTTGTGTATAATAATCATTAAATGTGTGAATGTTACTTGAGGTTTTAGATTTTTCTTTATTTTTACGGTTTTGTTGATTTTTTATTTTTTTTTGGACTGGATATCACATTTTATTTAGCCTACAATCGATATTTAAAACAGCATTTACCTTGTTTCTCTCCTCCTGCAGTTCTTCATTTACAGCTAAATGACAAAGGTTTGACATTACATTGGTACATTTTTAACAATTTTCCTCTGAATTCACATATTTCATAGATAAAACATATGAAAGGAATGTTAAATGGCGTATGAACCAGTTGTACCTTTCTGTAGTTTCCTGTTTTTAACTGCCAGAACAACTGTCACAATGGTGAACATACCACACAGACCACCCAGGACGGCAATAATCAGGATATTTAGCCCATCAGGCTCATCACAGGCTAACAAAAAACAAAATTAAACCTGTCATTAAACAAAATAAAACTTGGAATTCCTGTCAACTAAACATTTAAATAATAACAATAATGATAAAAAATCTTTCACCTTTAGTCCTAATGTTTTCATCCTTGTCAGAATCATTGTGAAGGGTTAGGGTCACTGTAGAGAAACATTTTTCTATCCTTAATAATTGTACATTCAAAAACCAATATAATATACATAAGAAAATACTTGAGTCATAGAACAAAGAAAGGAAAACCTGAACTTACCTTGAACATTTAAGTATGTCGTCTCTGAAAGGACTGTATGTTGTTCCGAATAAAATCCACAGAAATACAGCCCAGAGTCAGACAAATCCACACGCTTGATATGAAGAAAGATCTTGGAAGTGTTTGACATCATCTTATATTTGTCTTCTCCAAATCCATCACAGTTTGAAGCGTAACCATTGGAGCCAAACATAGTGGAGATGCAGCTGGCATTGGTTCTGTTGGTCACTCTGAACCAGTCTACCTGAGCACTATATTTACCCTTCTTAATACATGATAATGTGATGTTTTCACCAGGTTTAATCACCACAGTCTGAAACCCTGAGGTCCAACCTGAAATGGACAATAAATGAAATGATGAAATATAATTGACTTCATTTCTATTTTAAAACAACTGTATCTTAATGGATTAAACAGTGATTGTATTTGTTAAGATTGAAAAGCAGTACTTACTGTAACAGCTGAGAAATAAAACCGTTATTATCGTTAACATACCCATTGTCATCGAAAATGCGTCACAGCAACAGCATTTTATACCCATGTGGGGGCAAGGGGTGGGGGTCATGGGCAAGGGGCGGGGTATCGAATAATGATCTGAAGTCTGAAACAATCTGAAGAGAGCAGCAAAAATAACACGATGATGTTTTTTTTTAACTTATTTATCTATGAATCACATCTTCGCAGAGTCGGACTGGATCAGGATTTCAGGCTGGGAATATCCCACAACATCCAGGCCAATTCCAGCACCACAGAGGCAGAAAAAATACCCTCCAAAAACCACACCAATTGGAGTGGGGGTGTAATTTCCTGATAATAATTAAAGCAAAACTATTCCACTGGCTGTGACACAACACCACACTATTAAACTAATGCATAACAACAGTACAGTAAAGTACTGTACAGTAAAGTACAGTACAGTAAAGTACTGTTCTGTCATCCTCTCCCTGTCCTCACAATATTTCCTTTTGTCTAAGATGATGATATGTGTTATTAAGAACAGGTTTGTATTATTTTGTCAGCAAACCTTTTAGATGCCATCTTAGTAGAGTTAATAAACACTAATATTCAATGTTAAAGTGAAAAGGTCAACAGTCTATCCTATAACTGAAGTCTAAATATCTTTCAGGCTTCCTGCAGCCCACCTGTGGAGTTTTACCCAGACCTAATATATACTATTGTATTAAAACTAACATTACATATATTAATATGTGTTCATATATAGTATTCTGTTTTTGAGTTTCCCAACATATTGTAGTAATGATCAAATAAAACAAACAAGGTGGGTCAACTAACACTGACATTGAGTGAGAAAAAGTTAAACAGTTAACACACACATACACACACATACACACACACACACACACACACACACACACACACACACACACACACACACACACACACACACACAATCATACAACTCTACAATTATCACAAATGCAATTATAATGAAATTAACATCAAATAAAGTCCAAAAGCCCTGCTGTGATCAAAATATGGGATCAATTAAAAAAACTTCCTAAAAAGGTCAGCAGGTGGCACATTTTAGCCAAACATAGCTAAACTGAACAAAAATTTAAATAATGCTAAATAGCAAAAAGAAGTAACAATAAAAGCACAATATAAATCCAATATTCAAAAGAAATACAATACGGCTGTGGCTCAGCTGGTAGAGCAGGTCGTCCGATGATCAAAGGGTTGGCGGTTCGCATCCCGGCTCTGGCTGTCCACACGTCGAAGTGTCCTTGGGCAAGACACTCAACCCTAAGTTGCTCCCAGTAGGGTCAGGCAGCGCCGGTGTCTTGGCAGCAGCCGTCTACTGGTGTATGAGTGTGTGAATGGGTTTCAGTTTCATGTCTGTGAAAAGCGCGATACAAATAAAGATTACTTACTTACTATCTATCTTGACCCAAAAATAAAGTGCTGTGATCTAAATTTTAAATATATAACATAAATAAACCAAATCCTAAATGCATGCAATGCTGTTGCTGCAGCAGAGCTAATAGTAGAGCTAACAGCCAAGCTAACAGCCGAGCTAACAGCCGAGCTAACAGCCGAGCTAACAGCAGAGCTAACAGCAGAGCTAACAGCAGAGCTAACAGCAGAGCTAACAGCAGAGCTAACAGAAGAGCTAACAGCAGAGTTAACAGTAGAGATAACAGTAGAGCTAACAGCAGAGTTAACAGTAGAGATAACAGTAGAGCTAACAGCAGAGTTAACAGTAGAGATAACAGTAGAGCTAACAGCAGAGTTAACAGCAGAGCTAACAGCAGAGCTAAACAGCAAAGCTAAAAGTAGAGCTAACAGCAGACCTAACAGTAGAGCTAACAGCAGAGCTAACAGCAGAGCTAACAGTAGAGCTAACAGCAGAGCTAACAGTAGAGCTAACAGCAGTACCACTATTAAACCCAGCAACTGGTTGTTGGGCAGCCCGATGAGCAGGCAGGCCACTGGGAAATGTCTCAGTTCTCCAGTGTGCCAAACCAGGTCTGCATCTTCATGACCTAGTTTCGTATCAAACTGACAATGCTGTGTGTCACCACAGGCACTTGTTTGTTTCAGCCATTTACTTTCTAAACATTGTGATACCAGTATGTAGAGCTGGGTCAGATTTTTATAGATGTACAGAGTATGATAAAAATCAAATAGGTCACTTTTCATGTTAGTGTGTTTTTAACCCTGGCCCTGTCAGTTGTGCTCAGAACACACTGCACCGTCTCTTCCTGTCGAAGCTGTGATGTTTAGTTCAGTCAGATTCACCCACAGGTTGTTTGTACAGTCATTAAGGTTCTTTCTGTCCATTTCATCACAAATTAAACTACTTATTTCCCTCTAGACCAAGGGTGGGGATTTAATTTTCCAATTGGGCCAAATGAGAATCTTTCATAAACATAAATATTAAACAAACGGTAAATGAAATAATACAAAATTTTTAAAAATTAATTAATTTAAAAAATTTTATAAAATAAATGTAAAAAATAAATATATATATATATATATATATATACACATACATACAAATGCGGAACACAGAATGCAGCTATTTAATGAATATTAAAAATAAAAAATATTTTCAAAAATGTGCAAAACCAGCTCCATGTTCCCTATTTTCTTTGCCTCCATGTTAACTTTACATGAAAAACCATAAATGCAGCTTTGTTTTGTTTGTGTATTAATTCCTTCTCATGACTTCAGTGAAAAAAATCCATGTTTTCTTAATCTTTTTTTCCTGTGTGTGTGTGTATTCCTGTCTTTATGGGGACATTGATATATTTACACTATCTCTGACACTATCGGGACCAAAATTCACATCCCCACGAGGGTTAAATTTAAAAAAAAAAAGGTCCTCACTAGTAAAATAGAAATGATTGTGGCGCTATAAATACATTAATTAGTTTTTTATGGAAGTCCTCATGAAGCATCAGGGAAACAGGTGCAAAGTGAAACATACATTTTTCAAAGATTTGAAGTTGTTTGCTTAAAAAAAAATCTATTTATTTTTATGTATTCTTTTTTTGTAATTTAAATTGTTATTAAGTCAGAAATTTTTATTTAGTTTTTAAAATGTCATTATTATTTTATTTTAAAAAAAGATGTACTTACACTCACTACCCAATGGCTACTTTATAACAAGTTTAGTCCTTATGAGACATGGAAACGTGTGTGTGTGTGTGTGTGTGTGTGTGTGTGTGTGTGTGTGTGTGTGTGTGTGTTAGCTGAGATTATGTATGGAAAGTATGTGAGGAAAAAGCATTAATTTTGCAGATTATACAAAATCAAAGCTGTATTGGGTATTAAATTCGGGATTACACAAAAAGTTCTGAACAGATTTTGATGAATCTTTCCGGAATGATAGATAATGGGTCAAGGAAAAACCCATTAGATTTTCAGCAATGAAGGTCAAAGGTCAAGGTCATGAAGGTGATAATAATCGTCTCACCTTCAGACATCAGATGGGTCGACACCTACGGTCTGCTGTGTCTGTCTGTCTTGTATATATTTACAGTGAGGAAACAACATTAATTTAGTAGATTATACAAAATCAAAGCTGTATGATATATATTTGCTTTGACTTTTAGGCCCCGTCCCATTTCTCCCCCTTAAAACTTCCACTTGGTTTTAAGTGCCCTAAAAAGTAAATTCCACTCAACAAGGGGAAATAATTCCCCCTGAAAATGGGACACCACTCGCGAAGTGAACGTAACAAACGTGCTCACGTCACAAGCTGACAAGTCTACAACGCCAAATATGAAACCACCCCTCCGCGAGACTGACAGCAGCTGACTACTATTTACACGGAGGACAAATGGCGGTCCCAGCTGTGTTACCTGTTGTGTTGGCTCTGTTTATTTACCTTCGGGATGCGCAGAGAAGAAATGGGGCAAACAGAAGACGCATTCGCCGTCTACTTTGCCTTTCAGTCTTGTCTCAGGTATGTTGATTTATTTAAATATTTGGATGTAGTTTTTTCTTCAATAGTTCAATAGTTCATTAACGTTAGCATTACCGCTAGCTTGACAAGGTAACATTACCGGTCCAGTTCCTCCAGCTGCGGCCGCCATTTTTGTTGTCAGAAATCAGTCGGCTCGCTGAGCTCGCAGTGCATCATGGGTAATTTCATCTTCCACTCAAAACGAAGTCCGCAACCAACCTCACTACATTTTGAGGGTTGATTTTAAGGGCAAAATCGCACTCCCACTTGCTCCCCTAGGTAATGGGACACCCTACCCCTACACATGAACGCGCAAAATCTAGGGTTAGGGGAAATTTTAGGGTTAGGGGGAGAAATGGGACAGGGCCTTAATGTACCAGTGACATCATACTCATGGTCAGAGTTCACTATCTGTGCCCAGGTCTGCTTTAGACAACAGGCTGACACTAATACACAAACACAGAAGGAAAAGTCATATATTCTGACCTTTTTAGTTTAGTTTTAGTTTATTATTTACTTGCCAGGGATAATGTACAAATATATTAATCTTGAAGAAAAGAGCTGCTTTGTACCAGAGTTAGCTACAATGATAAAACACACCAGTAGATTAATATGACAAAGCAAACTTTAAGCTCCAGTTCCAGTTGAGTTTATCTGGTGGCAGCGTATACGACATTTGGCTCAATTTCTCTTCTCGGTGCAGGCCTTCGGTTTCTTTCTGGTTTTGCTCGTAAGTTGATAGTGGCGTAGTTCAGGTCATTCGACACCAAATTCTGAAATTAAGAGTAATTACCTTCACCTTAAATGTTTAGATCAAGTTTCAACAGGTAAAATTAAATAGTGAGGGTTTAATAGCACAGAATATATGCTTAAGTTTAAACCAAAAAAGGAAAAAAAGACAATAACAAGGCTGTTTTAGAATAAAATGTACAAAATAATTTTGTGTATAGTAATTAAATGTGTGAGGTTGAGGTTTTACCTTTTTTTTTTTTTTTTTTTTTAAGGTTTTGTTGATTTACTTTTTTTTGGGACTGGATATCACATTTTATTTAGCCTACAATCCATATTTAAAACAGCATTGACCTTGTTTCTCTCCTCCTGCAGTTCTTCATTTACAGCTAAATGACAAAGGTTTGACATTACATTAGTACAATTTTAACAATTTTGCTCTGGATTCACCCATTTCATAGATAAAACATATGAAAGGAATGTTAAATAATGTATGAACCAGTTGTACCTTTCTGTAGTTTCCTGTTTTTAACTGCCAGAACAACTGTCACAATAGTGAACATACCACACAAACCACCCAGGACGGTAATAATCAGGATATTTAGCCCATCAGGCTCATCTTGGGTTAACAAAAAACAAAATCAAACCTATCGATAAGTACAAAAAATAATTGGAATCCCTGTCAATCAAACATTTAAATAATAATAATAATAATAATACAAATCTTTCACCTTTAGTCCTAATGTTTTCATCCTTGTCAGAATCATTGTGAAGGGTTAGGGTCACTGTAGAGAAACATTTTTCTATCCTTAATAATTGTACATTCAAAAACCAATATAATATACATAACAAAATACTTGAGTCATAGAACAAAGAAAGGAAAACCTGAACTTACCTTGAACATTTAAGTATGTCGTCTCTGAAAGGACTGTATGTTGTTCCGAATAATATCCACAGAAATACAGCCCAGAGTCAGACAAATCCACACGCTTGATATGAAGAAAGATCTTGGAAGGGTTTGCCATCATCTTATATTTGTCTTTTCCAAATCCATCACAGTATGAAGCATAACCAGTGTTGCTAAACGCAGTGGAGATGCAGCTGGCATTGGTTCTGTTGGTCACTCTGAACCAGTCTATCTGAGTACCATGTCCACCCTTATTAATACATGATAATGTGAAGTTTTCACCAGGTTTAATCACCACAGTCTGAAACCCTGAGGTCCAACCTGAAATGGACAATAAGAGAAAGAGCTGATGAAATATAATTGACTTCATTTCTATTTTAAAACAACTGTATCTTAATGGATTAAACAGTGATTGTATTTGTTAAGATTGAAAAGCAGTACTTACTGTAACAGCTGAGAAATAAAACCGTTATTATCGTGAACATACCCATTGTCATCGAACATGTGTCACAGCAACAGCATTTTATACCCATGTGGGGGCAAGGGGTGGGGGTCATGGGCAAGGGGCGGGGGTCATGGGCAAGGGGCGGGGTATCGAATAATGATCTGAAGTGTGAAACAATCTGAAGAGAGCAGCAAAAATAACACAATGATAGAACCAATATTTTGAGAGAGATATTAGTAGTTTTGGAACACAGTGGACTCCCAATGACCAATCACAATCATAGAATCATCATTAAAGTGGGTTACCTAGCAACAGATAAATAATATCTTAATAATCATTGTTCCACACAAGTCAACTTTTCTTGACTTGACTTGTAATTGCAGGTTTGTCACTAATTGTGTTTTAAAGACATTGAGGATCAGATGTGTTTATAGCTGATGTTTGAACATGTTCATTTCTACATTAAAAATGAATAAATACTTCACACAAAGCAGGGCTTTATATGTGTAAAATCATCTCAGTTTTTGTTACATGTAGTTTTGCCGCAGAAACTAAAAAGGCTGGTGTTCCTGTGGCTTTTGATTGGACCAATAGATGTAGTGTTTTCACCACAGTGGAAAATAACAATGTGGGGCCATGACGGTTGTTAAGTGAGCACAGAAGCAGACATACAGCCCATACAGACACAAAAATAAATATAGAATTATAAAGCAAGTGTTGATTTCATGTTTTTCAAATTGTCTTTTACTTCTTTTTTATATGATTTACATGGAGCTTCATCGTACATGTTTTTAAACTTCATTTATCTTCAAAAACACTTATTTTAGCAAATTATTTTCACTCTAAAATGAACACAAGTGAAAAGATAACATAAGAACTGAGCTAAGAATGAAAAAGTAAACTCATATTAATGATAAAAACGGTTTTCTGTCACAGATGATCTTACATCTGTATTCAGCTTTTCATGCAACACACGTCTTTTATTTAAATACTTTGAATGTTAGTCGTGTTAAAACCACATTGCTGTCTTTTCCTGTCTACTTCACAACCCTGTGAAACTACAGTCATTAACCCTGTTTACATGGTAACATGTTTTACTGCTGTTTAATTAATTAATTCCTCTTGAAGATGACCATGTAAAAAAATTAGAATAATTCCCAATTAAACTGCATTCAGAATAAAGTCAGTTGTTGATTCCAATGTTAATTCCGAATTTGATAATTATTTTCCATGTAAACATTTAATTCCTTTTTAACATTCATACTGTTCTGCACATGCTCCTGGTCTCATGACAATGATAAGTTTGTTACATATGTTAACATGTTTTGCACACACTGAAATGTGTCCTCTGCATTTACCCTATCACTAGCAACTAGGAGGAGTGGGCTGCTAGGCGGGGGTGGGGGGTAAAGTGCCTTGCTTAAGGGCAGTGGTTCTCAAGTCCGGTCCTAGTGACCCAGTGTCCTGCATGTTTTAGATATCTCCCTCTTCTTCGTCTTTTTATAAAAAATAATAAAATAAAATACATTCTAAAATATTAATTAAATATACATTTTAAAAAAGTAAACAAAAAATAAATTATAAATAAAACAATTTAAATACAAAAAATGTTAGATAAAAAAAAGAATTTGAATTAAAATAACAAAAAATAAAAATAATAATAAAAAAATTACATTACCTCATTATTTAGGTTTCTGAAGAGCTGATCAATAATTGAACTAAGTGTGATAGAAGAGGGAAATAGCTAATACATGCAGAACACTGGGCCATGAGGACCAGATTTGAGAAGCATTGCTTAAGGGCACATCAGCCAACAACTGTCTGCCAGAGTCGACCCTTCAGTCTATGGACGACCCGTTCTACCAACATTAGTTTGTTTATTCTTATGGTTGATTCAGTCGAGCTGCTGCTTCATAATTATCCCAAAAATAAATGCAAAAATCACATGTAGTATCTGGTCTAACACGTTGCTAGTTGAAACGAATCCAAAACATTAAAGTGGATGTGATCGTTTCCTTCCAGTAGACATCCAGATGTTCTATCCAATCAGAACCCTCTGTTCCTCCAGCTCTTAAAGCCCAGTTAACGAGAGCAGAATAACCTCAAATATAATGGAATATAAATGGCTATGTCTTCAAGTCTGTTAAAAACAATAAATGTCTTTACAAAGCCATTTTTAGTCAAATATAAAGCTTTTAATTTACCACAATAATTTAATAAATTTAAATTTAAATACCTCAAGTTGTCAACTTTTCTCAGCAATTTTAAGTGACATTAAAAAAAACGGATGAATTAGATCAATTAATTACATTATCTAAATGTTTTTACTCTCTTCATAGCAGTAAAAATATTAAACATTGAACAGATGAATGAGTCTTTTACTTATTTGTCTATGAATCAAATCTTCGTGACCTAGTTTCGTATCAAACTGACAATGCTGTGTGTCACCACAGGCACTTTGTTTCAGCCATTTACTTTCTAAACATTGTGATACCACCAGTATGTAGAGCTGTATCACTATTAAACCCAGCAACTGGCTGTTGGACAGCCCAATGAGGTTTTTATAGATGTACAGAGTATGATAAAAATCAAATAGGTCACTTTTCATGTTAGTGTGTTTTTAACCCTGGCCCTGTCAGTTGTGCTCAGAACACACTGCACCTTCTCTTCCTGTCGAAGCTGTGATGTTTAGTTCAGTCAGATTCACCCACAGGTTGTTTGTACAGTCATTAAGGTTCTTTCTGTCCATTTCATCACAAATCAAACTACTATTTTCCCTCAAGACCAAGGGTGGGGATTTAATTTTCCAATTGGGCCAAATGAGAATCTTTGATGAACATAAATATTAAACAAACGGTAAATGAAATAATACAAAATAAAAAAAATATATATATGTATATATACAAATGTGGAAGACAGAATACAGCTATTTAATGAATATTAAAAATCAAAAATATTTTCAAAAATGTGAAAAACCAGCTCCATGTTACCTCTTTTCTTTGACTCCATGTTAACTTTGCATGAAAAATCATAAATGCAGCTTTGTTTTGTTTGTGTATTAATTCCTTCTCATGACTTCAGTGAAAAAAATCCATGTTTTCTTAAACTCCCTACATTTTTAATTGTTTTTTTCCTGTGTGTGTGTGTGTGTGTGTGTGTGTGTGTGTGTGTGTGTATTACTATTTTATGGAGACATTGATATGTTTACGCTACCTTTGATACTATCGGAACCAAAAGTCACATCCCCACGAGTGTTAAATATAAATAAAGGTCCCCACTAGTAAAATAGAAATGAAAAAACAAATGAATGTATTTATAGGGCCTATAAATACATTCATTTGTTTTTTCTGGAAGTCGTCATAAAGCATCGGGGAAACAGGTGCAAAGTGACACATTCATTTTTCAAAGATTTGAAGTTGTTTGCTTTAAAAAAAGATGTATTTTTATGTATTTTTAAAAAAAATGTCTTTCATAATTTAAATTGTTATTGAGTAATTAATTTTATTGACTTTTAAGAATGTCATTCATTTTATTTAATTTTATAAAAAAAACAAAAAACAGATGTACTTACACTCATTACCCAATGGCTAGTTTATAACACACTTAGTCCTAATGAGACATGGAAATGTGTGTGTGTGTGTGTGTGTGTGTGTTAGCTGATATTATGTATGGAAAGTATGTGAAGAAAAAGCATTAATTTAGCAGATTATACAAAATCAAAGCTGTATTAGGTATTAAATTCAGGATTACACAAAAAGTTCTGAACAGATTTTGATTAAATCTTTCCGGAATGATAGATAATGGGTCAAGGAAAAACCCATTAGATCTTCAGCAATGAAGGTCAAAGGTCAACATCTAAAACATATCCGTGGTAATACAGTATCTCAGGATTCAGACAAGATAGAATCTATTGTTTTTTTTTTCATTCACATCGTCTCACCTTCAGACATCAGATGGGTCGACACCTATGGTCTGCTGTGTCTGTCTGTCTTGTATATATTTACAGTGAGGAAACATTAATTTAGTAGATTATACAAAATCAAAGCTGTATAATATATAAAAAAAGTTTGCTTAAGGAGCGCTACCTGGACTCAAAATAAGTAATAAAAATTAGAGGTGCTCTATTGGATGGGAGAGAACAGCATAAAACAAAGAAAAATTCCAAGGCACTCTCTTAAAAGTGAAAGATAAAAAGCCTTTATTAAACTGGCTTGGTTAACAAAACCTATAAAATCATATAAAAACATATAAAAAACCCCAACGCGTTTTGGTTTGGGAGTAAGTTACTCCCTGATGAAGGCCATTTGTGCCAAAACGCGTTGGGGTTTTTTATATGTTTTTATATGATTTTATAGGTTTTGTTAACCAAGCCAGTTTAATAAAGGCTTTTTATCTTTCACTTTTAAGAGAGTGCCTTGGAATTTTTCTTTGTTTTATGCTGTATAATATATATTTGCTTTGACTTTTAATGTACCAGTGACATCATACTCATGGTCAGAGTTCACTATCTGTGCCCAGGTCTGCTTTAGACAACAGGCTGACCAGGGGTAGAGTGTTTGGTTCACTGTGGGGGGGGGGGGGGTTCAATGTTGGTGTTCATTCCAACACCATGGTTTTAATTAGTCCTCCTCATGTTGATCTTCCTCAAGTAATAGACATTTAGTTTTTTATGTTTTCATGTCTAAAGGCTGGGGATGTCAATTCAAAGTGAACGGGAGCTGTTGGAATATTTTAGAAGGACGTAGAATAAACCAGGGGAAGTTATAAACATGCTAACAGATTAGCCTGCTAGCTTCCTCTAGTTAAGACAATAATAACTCCAGCCTCTTCTGTTATTAACACCACCTCTAGTTTATGAACATGTGTAAAACATGTTTGACACATGCACACACATAACAGTCGTATGTGTCTAAACACTTGTAGGCGCGAAGTTTTTCATTAGTGTACATTAAGTACATTAAGTACGTCCGACTATTGTATACTTGGAAATTTACCGACATCATCCGTCCACTCTTTTATCAAGTAAGGATCCGGTAGGTTATGCTCACTTTTAACTACTAATTTATTTATGGAACATTCTAGATCTTGAAAAGACACAGATTTATAATAGTTTGACAGCTTTAAATACCTGTTCACAGACAGTCCTGGCTGCGCGTGCGTCCTAGCATCATTCGCTTAGTTTACAAACATGTCAGTTACGGCGTGCATGAGGCAAGATGCGTTCACGAACCGTAGGAATTTTAACTAGCCAGGGTACAGGTGGTGAATGTTACTTTGTAGCAAAAGTGAAGCATGCGAGATTAACTTTACGAACTCAACAATCAAAGGCACATTTACAGTTGTTTTATTTTTTCCCATGCAATCAGGAAATTAGAATTTATAAATATAATATATATTTTTTTTTAAATAAATCAGATAGTTGTGGCTTAAGTCCATGTGGGCCCAGGGTGACCCCCCCCCACTAGTGAGGCTGACACAGATACAGAAACTCTGGAACAAACACAGAAGGAAAAGTCATGTATTCTGACCTTTTTAGCTTAGTTTTAGTTTATTATTTACTTGCCAGGGATAATGTACAAATATATTCATCTTGAAGAAAAGAGCTGCTTTGTACCAGAGTTAGCTACGAGAATCAATAACTCACATAAATTTCCCCTAGTGCAGGGGTCTCAAACTCATTTTCTTCAGGGGCCACATTCAGCCTGATTTGATGTCCAATGACCAGGAAAAAAAACCCATAATAACCTGTAAATATTGACAACTACACATTTTTGTCATCGTTTTAGTGCAAAAAAAAAACACCCATTACATTAAGAAAATACTTTTATAAATTATCCAAATATTAAAAAAAGGAAAATAAGGACAATTTTAACAATATTCTGCCTCGACTTATCATTAGTCCATGTGTTGTTTTTATGGATCAGTTCTACAAAGACACTAAATGTTTAGTAACAGAAGTAGAAAATGATTAAAATTGTGTCTAATTTTCTTTAGATATTTCAGCTTATTCACATTTTATTGTTACGGGATAGTTTGTAAATGTAAATATTTTTGTAATTTTATATTTTTCTGCATTCAAACCATGAGACAAATTGGAACTTGTCATCATTTATAGGCAAATAAAAAGCTGAGAAGAAAATATGGAATTATTTAATAGGTTATTATACTCTTCATCCCTCGGGCCGCATTGGAACTGTCAGCGGGCCGCATGTTTGAGACCCCTGCCCAAGTGGGACTAATAAAGGAATATCTTATCTTATCTTAAAACACACCAGTAGATTAATATGACAAAGCAAACTTTAAGCTCCAGTTCCAGTTGAGTTTATCTGGTGGCAGCGTATACGACATTTGGCTCAATTTCTCTTCTCGGTGCAGGCCTTCGGTTTCTTTCTGGTTTTGCTTGTAAGTTGATAGTGGCGTAGTTGAGGTCATTCGACACCAAATTCTGAAATTAAGAGTAATTACCTTCACCTTAAATGTTTAGATCAAGTTTCAACAGGTAAAATCAAATCGTTATGGTTTAATAGCACAGAATATATGCTTAAGTTTAAACCAAAAAAGGAAAGAAGACAATAACAAGGCTGTTTTTGAATAAAATGTACAAAATAATTTTGTGTATAATAATCATTAAATGTGTGAATGTTACTTGAGGTTTTAGATTTTTTTTATTTTTACGGTTTTGTTGATTTTTTTATTTTTTTTGGACTGATATCACATTTTATTTAGCCTACAATCGATATTTAAAACAGTATTTACCTCGTTTCGCTCCTGCTGCAGTTCTTCATTTACAGCTAAATGACAAAGGTTTGAAGTTACATTAGTACAATTTTAACAATTTTCCTCTGGATTCACATATTTCATAGATAAAACATAAGAAAGGAACGTTATATAGCGTATGAACCAGTTGTACCTTTCTGTAGTTTCCTGATTTTAACTGCCAGAACAACTGTCACAATAGTGAACATACCACACAGACCACCCAGGACGGCAATAATCAGGATATTTAGCCCATCAGGCTCATCTTGGGCTAACAAAAAACAAAATCAAACCTATCATTAAGTACAAAAAATTATTGGAATCCCTGTCAATCAAACATTTAAATAATAATAATAATAATAATAATGATAATGATAATACTAATACTTCTACTAATAATAATAAAAAACTTTCACCTTTAGTCCTAATGTTTTCATCCTTGTCAGAATCATTGTGAAGGGTTAGGGTCACTGTAGAGAAACATTTTTCTATCCTTAATAATTGTACATTCAAAAACCAATATAATATACATAACAAAATACTTGTGTCATAGAACAAAGAAAGGAAAACATGAACTTACCTTGAACATTTAAGTATGTCGTCTCTGAAAGGACTGTATGTTCTTTCGAAAAATATCCACAGAAATACAGCCCAGAGTCAGACAAATCCACACGCTTGATATGAAGAAAGATCTTGGAAGTGTTTGACGTCATCTTATATTTGTCTTCTCCAAATCCATCACAGTTTAAAACATAACCATCGGAGCCAAACATAGTGGAGATGCAGCTGGCATTGGTTCTGTTGGTCACTCTGAACCAGTCCATCTGAGTACCATGTCCACCCTTATTAATACATGATAATGTGATGTTTTCACCAGGTTTAATCTCCACAGTCTGAAACCCTGAGGTCCAACCTGAAATGGACAATAAGAGAAAGAGCTGATGAAATATAATTGACTTCATTTCTATTTTAAAACAACTGTATCTTAATGGATTAAACAGTGATTGTATTTGTTAAGATTGAAAAGCAGTACTTACTGTAACAACTGAGAAATAAAACCGTTATTATCGTGAACATACCCATTGTCATCGAACATGCGTCACAGCAACAGCATTTTATACCCATGTGGGGGCAAGGGGTGGGGGTCATGGGCAAGGGGCGGGGTATCGAATAATGATCTGAAGTCTGAAACAATCTGAAGAGAGCAGCAAAAATAACACAATGATGTTTTTTTTTTTTTACTTATTTATCTATGAATCACATCTTTGCAGGGCCGGACTGGATCAGGATTTCAGGCTGGGAATATCCCACAACATCCAGGTCAATTCCAGCACCACAGAGGCAGAAAAAATACCCTCCAAAAACCACACCATTGAGGGGGGATGTAATTTCTTGATAATAATTAAAGCAAAACTGTTCCACTGGCTGTGACACAACACCACACTATTAAACTAATGCATGACAACAGTACAGTACAGTATAGTACTGTTCTGTCATCCTCTCCCTGCCCTCACAATATTTCCTTTTGTCTAAGATGATGATATGTGTTATTAAGAACAGGTTTGTATAATTTTGTCAGCAAACTTTTTAGATGCCATCTTAGTAGAGTTAATAAACACTAATATTCAATGTTAAAGTGAAAAGGTCAACAGTCTATCCTATAACTGAAGTCTAAATATCTTTCAGGCTTCCTGCAGCCCACCTGTGGAGTTTTACCCAGACCTAATATATACTGTTGTATTAAAACTAACATTACATATATTAATATGTGTTCATATATAGTATTCTGTTTTTGAGTTTCCCAACATATTGTAATATTGATCAAATAAAACAAACAAGGTGGGTCAACTAACACTGACATTGAGTGAGAAAAAGTTAAACAGTTAACACACACACACACACACAATCATACAACTCTACAATTATCACAAATGCAATTATAATGAAATTAACATCAAATAATGTCCAAAAGCCCTGCTGTGATCAAAATATGGGATCAATTAAAAAAACTTCCTAAAAAGGTCAGCAGGTGGCACATTTTAGCCAAACATAGCTAAACTAAACAAACATTTAAATAATGCTAAATAGCAAACAAAAAAAGTAACAATAAAAACACAATATAAATCCAATATTCAAAAGAAATACAACTATCTATCTTGACCCAAAAATAAAGTGCTGTGATCTAAATTCTAAATATATAACATAAATAAACCAAATCCTAAATGCATGCAATGCTGTTGCTGCAGCAGAGCTAATAGTATAGCTAACAGCAGAGCTAACAGCAGAGCTAGCAGCAGAGCTAACAGTAGAGCTAACAGAAGAGCTAACAGTCGAGCTAACAGAAGAGGTAACAGTAGAGATAACAGCAGAACTCACAGCAGAGCTAACAGTATAGCTAACAGCAGAGCTAACAGTCGAGCTAACAGAAGAGCTAACAGTAGAGCTAACAGAAGAGGTAACAGTAGAGATAACAGTAGAGCTAACAGCAGAGGTACCAGCAGAGGTAACAGTAGAGCTAACAGTAGAGCTAACAGTAGAGCTAACAGCCGAGCTAACAGTAGAGCTAACAGTAGTACCACTATTAAACCCAACAACTGGTTGTTGGGCAGGCCAATGAGCAGGCAGGCCGCCGGGAAATGTCTCAGTTCTCCAGTGTGCCAAACCGGGCCTGCATCTTTGTGACCTAGTTTCATATCAAACTGACAATGCTGTGTGTCACCACAGCCACTTGTTTGTTTCAGCCATTTACTTTCTAAACATTGTGATACCAGTATGTAGAGCTGGGTCAGATTTTTATAGATGTACAGAGTATGATAAAAATCAAATAGGTCACTTTTCATGTTAGTGTGTTTTTAACCCTGGCCCTGTCAGTTGTGTTCAGAACACACTGCACCGTCTCTTCCTGTCGAAGCTGTGATGTTTAGTTCAGTCAGATTCACTCACAGGTTGTTTGTACAGTCATTAAGGTTCTTTCTGTCCATTTCATCGCAAATCAAACTACTTTTTTCCCTCTAGACCAAGGGTGGTGATTTAATTTTCCAATTGGGCCAAATGAGAATCTTTGATAATTATAAATGTTAAACAAACGGTAAATGAAATAATACAAAATTTAAAAAAATTAATTAATAAAAATAAATAAATATGTATATATATATAAATGCATACAAATACGGAACACAGAATGCAGCTATTTAATGAATATTAAAAATAAAAAATATTTTCAAAAATGTGCAAAACCAGCTCCATGTTCCCTATTTTCTTTGACTCCATGTTAACTTTACATGAAAAATCATAAATGCAGCTTTGTTTTGTTTGTGCATTAATTTCTTCTCATGACTTCAGTGAAAAAAATCCATGTTTTCTTAAACTTTTTTTCCTGTGTGTGTGTGTATTCCTGTCTTTATGGGGACATTGATATGTTTACACTACCTCTGACACTATTGGGACCAAAATTCACATCCCCACGAGGGTTAAATTAAAAAAAAAAAAAAGGTCCCCACTAGTAAAATAGAAATGAGTGTGGCTCTATAAATACATTAATTAGTTTTTAGTCCTCATAAAACATTGGGGAAACGGGTGCAAAGTGAAACATAGATTTTGCAAAGATTTGAAGTTGTTTGCTTAAAAAAAAATCTATTTATTTTTATGTATTGGTTTTTTTTCATAATTTAAATTGTTATTAAGTCATTAATTTTATTTAGTTTTTAAAATGTCATTATTTTATTTAAAAAAAAAAAGATGTACTTACACTCAATACCCAATGGCTACTTTATAACAAGCCTTGTCCTCATGAGACATAGAATGTGTGTGTGTGTGTGTGTGTGTGTGTTAGCTGAGATTATGTATGGAAAGTATGTGAGGAAAAAGCATTAATTTTGCAGATTATACAAAATCAAAGCTGTATTGGGTATTAAATTTGGGATTACACAAAAAGTTCTGAACAGATTTTGATGAATCTTTCCGGAATGATAGATAATGGGTCAAGGAAAAACCCATTAGATTTTCAGCAATGAAGGTCAAAGTTCAAGGTCACACTAAAGGTCAACATCTATAACACATCAGTGATAATAATCGTCTCACCTTCAGACATCAGATGGGTCGACACCTACGGTCTGCTGTGTCTGTCTGTCTTGTATATATTTACAGTGAGGAAACAACATTAATTTAGTAGATTATACAAAATCAAAGCTGTATAATATATATTTGCTTTGACTTTTAATGTACCAGTGACATCATACTCATGGTCAGAGTTCACTATCTGTGCCCAGGTCTGCTTTAGACAACAGGCTGACACTAATACACAAACACAGAAGGAAAAGTCATGTATTCTGACCTTTTTAGTTTAGTTTTAGTTTATTATTGACTTGCCAGGGATAATGTACAAATATATTAATCTTGAAGAAAAGAGCTGCTTTGTACCAGAGTTAGCTACAATAATAAAACACACCAGTAGATTAATATGACAAAGCAAACTTTAAGCTCCAGTTCCAGTTGAGTTTATCTGGTGGCAGCGTATACGACATTTGGCTCAATTTCTCTTCTCGGTGCAGGCCTTCGGTTTCTTTCTGGTTTTGCTCGTAAGTTGATAGTGGCGTAGTTCAGGTCATTCGACACCAAATTCTGAAATTAAGAGTAATTACCTTCACCTTAAATGTTTAGATCATACAACTAAGTTTCAACAGGTAAAATTAAATAGTGAGGGTTTAATAGCACAGAATATATGCTTAAGTTTAAACCAAAAAAGGAAAAAAAGACAATAACAAGGCTGTTTTAGAATAAAATGTACAAAATAATTCTGTGTATAATAATCATTAAATGTGTGAATGTTACTTGAGGTTTTAGATTTTTTTTATTTTTAAGGTTTTGTTGATTTACTTTTTTTTGGGACTGGATATCACATTTTATTTAGCCTACAATCGATATTTAAAACATTATTTACCTTGTTTCTCTCCTGCTGCAGTTCTTCATTTACAGCTAAATGACAAAGGTTTGAAGTTATATTAGTACATTTTTAACAATTTTCCTCTGGATTCACATATTTCATAGATAAAACATAAGAAAGGAACATTATATAGCGTATGAACCAGTTGTACCTTTCCGTAGTTTCCTGATTTTAACTGCCAGAACAACTGTCACAATGGTGAACATACCACACAGACCACCCAGGACGGCAATAATCAGGATATTTAGCCCATCAGGCTCATCTTGGGTTAACAAAAAACAAAATCAAACCTATCATTTAATACAATAAATAATTGGAATCCCTGTCAACCAAACATTTTAATAATAATAATAATAATAATAATAAAAATCTTTCACCTTTAGTCCTAATGTTTGCATCCTTGTCAGAATCATTGTGAAGGGTTAGGGTCACTGTAGAGAAACATTTTTCTATCCTTAATAATTGTACATTCAAAAACCAATATAATATACATAAGAAAATACTTGAGTCATAGAACAAAGAAAGGAAAACCTGAACTTACCTTGAACATTTAAGTATGTCGTCTCTGAAAGGATTATATGTTTTTTCAAATAAAATCCACAGAAATACAGCCCAGAGTCAGACAAATCCACACGCTTGATATGAAGAAAGATCTTGGAAGTGTTTGCCGTCATCTTATATTTGTCTTCTCCAAATCCATCACAGTATGAAACTTTTCCAGTGTAGCCAAACATAGAGGAGATGCAGCTGGCATTGGTTCTGTTGGTCACTCTGAACCACTCTATCTGAGTACCATGTCCACCCTTATTAATACATGATAATATGAAGTTTTCACCAGGTTTAATCACCACAGTCTGAGACCCTGAGGTCCAACCTGAAATGGACAATAAGAGAAAGAGCTGATGAAATATAATTGACTTCATTTCTATTTTAACCCTTTATTCTACACTTGTTCTCTTGTATATTCATGTGTTTTATTGTTTTAGTTCCATATCAGTCAGTTCATATCATTACTGTAACTGGTCTATTCTTATTACCTGATCTGCACTAACATGTTTATGTTTAATTAACAAAAACTGCAATACAATTTTTTTAAATTTATTTCATAGTGTTCTCATATTGAGTTTTAAAGCTTAAACACTTTAAATGCATGAATTATGAGAACCTTAGTTAAGTGTTTTTATTCGTCTTTAGGTGTGACAAAAGCAATGTGATTGAGAACTTTTTAATTAACCTATTTATTTATTTTTTAATGTAAGAAGTTTGTTAATTACAGTACAGAGCAGGTATTAAGAACAACCAAGTTACAATAATGATATGAACTGATTGATATGGAACTGAAACAACAAAACCCATGAATATACAAGAGAACAACTGGAGAATAATTGTCCTTTTTCTACACCTAAAGAGGAATAAAAACGTAACGTTGACATAATTCATGCATCAAAGGATTAAAACAACTGTATTTTACTGAATTAAACAGTGATTATATTTCATATTAAAAAGCAGTACTTACTGTAACAGCTGAGAAATAAAACCGTTATTACAGTGAAGGTGTTCATTGTCATCAAGGATGCATCACAGCAATAGCATTTTATACTCATGGCGGGAGGGGTGTCATGGGTAAGGGTTGGGTTATTTGATAATGATCTGAAGTCTGAAACAATCTGCAATGAAAATAAGTCAAAGTTTGTTAGAAAAAGAAAGTACAAAACACTCGCATTAACCATTTCCTGTGGTTAAAAATGATCCACAGAATGACAACATCTGTAACAACAACATAGATAAGACAAGAGTTGCAGTAAAGCACATGAAGAAAAAAAAATGGGGGGGGGGTTTAGTCGTAAAGGTTATGACATGAGAAAACACATCAGCAGTTTTGTTTTCTGGTGAAACACTGAAGAACCACTGATGTGATTTCCAAGAAACAAGTCAGTGTTTGAACATTTACCAACTCGTTTCATCTCTGTTCTTTTGTTCTTTTGGACAAAAACTTGTCTCTGTTTGTGTGTTAATTGAACATAAAATATGTGGCGGATGCTTGATGTTACATTTTGCAGTCACAATATGCATTGGTGTTTCACTGCAGACCTGAGTTTTTACAAGTTGATCATTGAAACACAAATAGACCATGTAGAAGATAAGTGGGCAATTAATTTTCCTATGGGGAAACACATGAAAAATGTTGATAGTTATTAAGGGGCGCATCAATTCACCTATATCTCTTAAAAAAAAAAAAAAACAGAAATGAAACAATAGAATGAAAATATAGAGGCCAGAATATTTAATGAATACTGACACAAACATTTGTGAAAATGGTTTTATACAACTCCATAAAAAACCCTAACTGCAGATTTGTTTGTGTATCTCAGTTCCTTTTACTTAGAAGTTCATGTTTTGTTAAAATCTCTGCATTCTTAATACATTTTTCTTTAATTTTTTGGTGTTACTGTAGCTGACATGAATGGACTGAAATTTAGTACATAAGCCAGAGTCCTGCACGGGTTCGGGTACCCATGGGTGAACCGCAAATTTTCACGAAACGGGTGAAAAATGTTGTGCTGTGTCGGATACGGGTTCGGTTTGGGTCGGATGTGGGTGATCGCGGGTCTAATTTGTGGTTCATAGGCTAAAATGAGCCGTAGGCTAACAACATTTTTATTTGGCTCTGCCTTGGCTATGTCACTGTTCAGTATATTCGTGGCAATAAATGTTTGTATTTAAGTTTGGCTATCATTTTCTTTCGGGTTCAGGTCGGATATCGGGTTCATTTATAGCAGGTTGGTTTGGGGGCGGAATTTTTTTTTTTTTTCGTCGGAAAACGGGTCGGATACGAGTTTAAATATGACGGGTACAGGCAGTTGCGGTATGTCAAAATCAGAACCGTGCAGGACTCTGACATAAGAGAAAAAAAACGTTCATTTAGCAGATCTTTCAAAATAAAAGCTACATGTTATATATTTGCATTGACTTTTAATTTGCCACTGACCTCATGTGGGCCAGTTATCGGGCCACATGTGGCTCCTGGGCCTTATTTTTGCCCAGGTGTGATGTAGAAGATGAGTGTCATGGAGATCAGATCAGTCTTCCTGTGATCTGATTCTGATTCAGATTCATGATTTATTATCCGTGATAGGAAATTCCGTCTTCCAGTTCTGTTCCATAAGAAGGAACAGAGTGAGGTGTCGCAGCAAGAGCGTCACACGTCACAGATTCAACGAAGACATGTAAGGAAAAGCTAGCAGTACATGCACATTAACGCCCAAATGAACACAAATACAGACAACATTACTCAAGATCATTGAGCTGGGATTTTTTTTTCCGATAACACAGTATGAACACACGTGGTATAAACGAAGATACGTGGTAGGAGTTTTTTAAGGACGCGTGAGGAATAAACACAAGGAAACCAAAAGAGGGACCTCACATCTGCTCTAGGAGGAAAAAAGATAATAATAATAATAATAATAACAATAACAATAATAATAACAATAATAATAATAAAAATAATAATAACCACAACCACCATCATCATCATCATCATCATCATCTTTATTTGTATATAAACACTAGCCCAAATTGCTTCACATTGATTAAAAATTAAAGTACAATTTTAAGACAGGGTGAAAAATGCATTATACTAAATAAACTGATTATAAAATTTCAATAAAGTGCTTCACATTGATTAACAAAATAAACTGATTATAAATAAGAAATAAATCAATAAATTAGGAATAAAATTACAGATACAATTACAAGAGTGCATGTATTATAAAATTTCAATAATTAAGAATAAACTGGTTGTACATACATTATACAATTTTAATAGAGTAAATCAGAAATATAAAGATTTGATTACACAAAGAGTATAAAGAATGTACAGAATGGGGTCACAGAATTGTGACTCCTTTCTTTATCTCCCTTCAAAGGCTGATGAAAATAAAAATGTTTTTAATTTAGTTTTAAATATACTCAGTGAGCTGTAAATAATTATACAATAGTGTTACATATAGTTTTATTCTCCTGGCTCTCACTTGACCAACTATCTCACCCCCGGAGTAGCTGCCACTTTCCACATGCCCCAATTTAAAGTGGTTTTCTCCACGTTTGATGCTCTTGCCTTCGTCCTGAAAGAAGGAGGTGAAGCTCGCCAAAGTCACAGCCATTTTCAAAGAGTTTGATGGTGACGTAATATTTGTGAGACGAACGTTGTAGTCCGTTACTTACTCTCACATAAAACCTAACATAACTTTTGATGCCTCTCCAAAGTGAGTGCTTTCTCAATGGGAAATGTATCTTTAAAATTCACAGTCATCATATGTGAAAACCATAGCACATTTCAAACGGGTCCAGAAAATTACTTTTATCCCTCCATTGACTCGCGTTCAGATTTTTATGGCACTTTATTGCCTTGGAAATCGACTGGAAATAGAATCGCGTCACTTAGGCTCCCTATTGTTGGTATTTAAATAAAGGCTCTGAGGGCTTGAGACACAATCACTATTTTCCACAGGGAGTGGGGGCCATTAGAGTATTCAAATAAAGTCTTTCAGGGTATTCAAATGACAAAAGCTTTAAGAACTCAATACAATAGCTGGAGATACAATCACTGTTTTCCATTTTACACAAAAACAAAAACACATTTCTAAATTTATATATATTTAAATATGCAGCCAACACTTGTGTTTACAAGGTTCAAACTTCAAAAGTCTTGCTTATATATATATATATATATATATATGTCAAGTTATCCCTTTGTTTAAAGGCTGCAGTCATTTCCAACTTGAAAGAACACACTTCCCAAAACATTTGAAGTTGACAAAAGCAGGACTTCACTCAGATATGGTTTGATTTCTTGTTTGATCTTTTTTTTTTCTTTGTTTATTTTCCTTCTTTGCAGGTTAGTTCTGTTCAGATACAAATTCAGTTCCATATACAGATTTGGTTCCAGATACAGGTGAAAAACCTTTAAATGGAAATAAAAGCAAAAAGAAAGCAATATTTACAATACTGCAATCAAATAAATGAAATAAAGCAGGCTTTTAAAAAAAATAAAATAAAATATTTTGTTGCATCAATGGCAATTTGAATTTAAGCACAAATAAAGTTGCCCACTTTAAAATGTAACTTATTTCAACGTAAACTCATTTATTTATTAAATCAATTTTGCACTTATGTTTAAATTTCATCTTACATTTAAACATCATTTTTTATTTAAAAATAGATTTAATTTTAACTTCTGCAATAAACATTTATATATCAGGTTACATTTCAAATTAGATGTATGTACTTCATACATTTCAGTTCATTAAGAGATTAAACCAAACATTCCAAACATCAACATAAGCAACATCAAACATTCATTATGGGTAGCATTCAACAGCTCAGCGCCGCCCGCCGGGAGGTCCGGGGCTTGCGAATCGAGCGCTCCTTGGATGCGCTCAGAGTCTTAGTTCGAGTTCAGGCACGGGAACAAAGTCTGAACCCGTGCCGTCGTTCTTACCGGCTGCCTCCTTCAGGTAAGTGTGGACTGCTTGGGGCTTGGTGTTGGCTGTCATCCGCTGGATTGTCGCGTCGGGCGGTCAGAGCGGCTCAATGGTGGCGTTGACGCTCCTCGCGCTGCGTGCAGCAGCCGTCTGCTCTGTGCTGCATAGACGCCGGCGTCCGCTCAGCTGTGCCATTTACAGCTGCAGGTGTCAAAGCTGATTGCTCACCTGACGTCTGATGACGTGATGTTTGTTTTTTGTATTTCTTATGATTGTTTTTCTTTGCTTGACGCGACACCTCCCACTCGGTCTTCCTATTCTAGGGAGACCGCTTTTAGAGTCAAGCTTGCTCTTCTACCGGCAGCAGGATCACCAGTCGTCGAACATCTCTGTGAAGGATGACTGCAGGAGTGTCCTTGCTGCTTGAAGGTGATGAGGTCGTCTCGCGAGCACAAGGTGTGGTGGGGATGTAACTTGGGATGACTCTGATGTTGACGTCTCTCACAATGCCTTTTGGATCTGGGTTTGTGGAAACAACTCTGCCAAGTTTGTATTGAGCTCTCAGTGCATTTTGATCTGCAACCCAAACGACATCACCAACTGCCACGTTTCTTTGTTTTGTGTGCCACTTGCTCCGGATGAACAAATTTGGTCCAGCCAACTGGCTCCATTTTCTCCAGAAGCTGTTTACATGGGACTGCATTTCATTTAGCCTTTTGAGGGGGTAGCTCGAAAAGTCAAAGTGTTTGATGTCACCTTCATGTGATGACCGACCAAGCAAAAGCGTGTTTGGTGTCAGGTACTGGATGCAGTCCTCCCGGCTTTGTACCCGGGCGTCAATTGGTTGCTCATTCACCAGGTTGGCCGCAATCTGAAGACAACTCTGGAATTCGCTGAAGGTAAGAGATGAAGGTAGAAGGTTCTGGAGTGCTCTTTTCACAACACGCACTGCGGCTTCAGCTGCGCCATTTCTGTGTGGTGAATCTGCTGGATGGATCTGCCACGACCATTCAGTTCCATGTTTGGCTGCAATTTCCTCCACTCCCCTTTTCTCAATTTCCTTTAAGAATTTGTAGAGGTCGTTTAAAATTGACTTTGCACCAACAAAATTAGTGCCAGCATCTGACCAGACTTTCCTTGGATGGCCTCGGGTTGCTGTGAATCTTAGATATGCCAAGAGAAACCCTTCAGTTGACAAAGTGCTCACTAGTTCTGTGTGGATTGCTCTGCTTGCCATGCAACAGAACACAACTCCCCAGACTTTCAGCGATACCCTTTTCTTTACGTCATCTTTGACATGGTAAGGGCCAAAAAGGTCAACTGAGGTGTACTCAAAAGGCGCAGCAGGTCTTGCTCTCTCTGGCGGTAGGTCAGCCATTATCTGTTGACATCTTTTTGCTTTTTTCCTACAGGTTATGCAACTGTCAACTGCTTTTTGGGCCAGCCTCCTCCCGCGAACAACCCATGCCTTCCTTCTCATTTTCAGCAATGTTCCAGCAACTCCCTCATGGTTCTCACTGTGAGCTTCTCTGGCTAGCAATGTGGAAATCCAGCTGGTATACGGTAGGATGGGTACGCAGATATGATCTTCTTTGAAGACTTGGATTCTGCCTCCGCATACCAGTAGTCCAGAGTCTTGGTCTTTGTGGATTACCAGTCTGTCTGTTGTTGTGCGCTGGAAGGTCACATTGTTTTGCTCCGCGAGAAGTATGTCTCTCAGGGCATCTTGTCTTTCTCTAGCAGAGATGGTTCCATGTTCTGAGACTGCCTCCCACCTTGATTTACCCGCAGTTCGATTTGGACCAAGAAACTTTTTTGCTGCTCTCCAAACTAGTGCCACAGTCGTGATTAATCGATCTAGGTCACTAAACCGAGAAGCATCCACAAGGCTTTGGACAGCTGGCCTTGCTAGTACTTTCTCTGGTTCAATCCTGTTTTGGGAACCAGTTTTTTCTGGACTTCTCTCCTCCAACTTTGCTGCCTGAGCTCTTGTCAGTGCCAACACAAATGCTTTCTTCTGCATTTTGTTTATGTTTTGTCTGGCATTGTCAGCAAGATCTTTGGCTGATTTTAGGGGCCAGTCTTTTACAGGGGTCCTCAGAAACATTGTGCCATTCTGCCATGTTGAGTTTTCATCAAGGTTTTGTGGGCTGGCACCTCTGGTAACCAGATCAGCAATGTTTTCATGGCCAGGAATCCAGCACCAATCGTCGATGTTTGTGCTGCTTTGGATTTCACCAATTCGATTGGCAAAGAAAGTCTTGTAACCATAGCTCTCTCGCTGTATGGCACCAAGAATTGTTTGGCTATCAACAAAGTGATACCACTTCTCCACTTTGATCGTGCTGTGGGTCTCAAAGTATTTCTTGAGCCGTGATGCAAACACAGCTCCACACATTTCTGATTTTATTGTGTCACCTTTCTGATCCAAGGGAGTCAATTTGGCTTTGGATTCTGTCAATCTAATGACTGGGCCATGATCAGAGTTCCACCGGAGATACAAGACGGCTCCATAAGCATTTTCGCTACCATCTGAGAAGGTGATTGCCATAGGCATGTCTGTGGCCTGTGAAGGGGTTAGTGCTCTGGGGAACGTCACTTTTCCGAGCCGAGCATACTCTTCAAAGATGCTTATGGCATCCTCTCTCAGGCTGCTTGTGAGCGGCATGTCCCAAGTGTCTTTCACAGGTTGTTCTTCACACTTTGCCTCTTGGAAGGCTCTTCTCACTAAAATGGCTCCTTTTTGTTTTGCTGGAGTTACCAAGCCAATTGGGTCATACAGTCCTGAAATTTGGCTTAGCAGTTGTCGTCGCGTCAGTGGATTTGGTGTCTGTGCTTGAATTTGCACCTCAAGAAGATCTTCTCCCAGTCGCATCTTTTGTTTTCTCTTTGAGAAATTGATTGCAACCATGACATGGAGTTTGTCTTCTTCAACCAAATAGCCCAAGCCAAGAGCTTTATTGGCACTGTCTTGCATTTGGTTTGGGAGAACCATTTGGTTTGGGAGAGTCGTTGGTTTGTTGACTAGTTCCCCCCTCCCACTTTGGCCAGAGTACACCCAAGGTTTGAGCTCAAAACCCCCAGCTTTCAAGATCTTTTGGACATTTGCCGTGATGGTTTTCAGCCTGTCCTCGTCGTCGTGGGATGTAAGGATGTCGTCCACGTAGCTGTCTCTGTGGAGGACCTGACGCTCTTCCTCAAGTTCCCTGAAGGAAGGGAGGTTAGCAGTTTCGCGCATTGCCACCTGTGCAATGCAGCCTGCTGGTTTGTCTCCAATGTTTACTCTCGTGATTGCGTATTCACCAAGCTCCTCATGCTCTGAGTCGCGCCACAAGAATCTGTGCATGTGAACTTCTCTGTCCTCCAACCACACAGAGTTATACATCTTTTTGATGTCTCCTAGTGCAGCATGCTTTCCTCCCCTGAACCGGAGAAGGACTGCACGGATCTGGTTGAGGACATCTGGGCCTTTCATCAGCATGTCATTGAGGCTGACACCTCTGAATTTTTGGCTGCTGTTCCACACAAGTCGGACAGGCGTTGTGACAGAGTGAGGGTTTGGTGCAATCAGGTGACTCACATACCAAACCGGGCCACTCCATTTGAGGAGTGTTTCTTCTGACAGTTTCACTGCAGCTCCTCGGTTTAGCATGTCGTGTACCTGTGCAGTGTATGCAGTTTTCCACTGAGGTGTTTTGGCCAGCTGTTTCTCTGTCCTGTAGTAAGTGGCTTCAACTGCACTTTTGTTGTTTGGTAGGGATACGGGATCGTCTAGCCATGGGTAGCTAGCATGCCAATGTGGGTCTTTGCTGTGGTTGTCCTCAGTCACATACGTGAGGCCTTCTTTTACCACTTCAAGTTCCCTTTCCTCTGAAAGTGTCATATCTTTGCCTCCAGGCTGGCAGTTGCCACAGCGACAACCTCCACACTTCGGCTCACATGCTGCACCTATGCTATCCCATTTCCACCAATCAAGAAAGTTCTTTTTTGTGGCCCCTGTTCGGGCCTCCTGAAGTTTGATGTCTGTGGGGAGTTCTTCATAGTGCACAGCAGCAGTTCTCATTGACCTTGCGAAGTGTGTTTTTGATGTTGAGGCTGAGAGAGTGACCTCCTCAAAAAGGTCAGGATGCGCTCCACCAACTGTTTTGCCGAGTGGACCATCCCACAGAACAAGGTCACCTACAGCACTCACTTTCTGTGGGGCCAGTCTTCCTTCTCTATGGCTGATGAGAAGGTCTACCTGTTTTGGCCTCTTCAGCTCATGGAGTGGCACATCGGGAAAGAGCATTTGCAGTTCCTCAGGACTCACATGTTGCTGAATGTCTGCAATTCTGTCAAGACCGTAGCAAACAAGCTCATGAGCCTTCAGAGTGCCTTTTGGAGTTTTGACTCGGATTTTGAGAAGGTACCTTTTTGTTTCCTTTTCAACTTTCATTCCTCCAACTCCATGGACCACAAGTGTGATGTTTTCATTTCTGAGGTTCAAAGCTTTTGCTGCTTTGTGGGTTATGTAATTTGTGTCCGATGCGAGATCAATCAATGTTCCAATTTTTTGCCCGGCGTTCGCCGTCACTTCAAGCAACATCATGATTACAGGCAACTCTTTTAATCCATTCCTGGTTAAAAGGTCGCTTTGCTTGTTTGTGGAACATGTTTTGGACACAGCATTTGAAAAAGCATCTCTGCATTGTTTTGCCAACTCAGGAGAGAGTGTCTTGAGGAATGCCTCTTGGGCCTCAGTATATCTGCTCCTGCTTCCGTTTTCTGGACGAGGTGAGTCCCTTCTGCGACCAGTAGCTTTTGCTACCATCTGGTTCGGGCACAGAAGATAATGGTGCTTCCCCACTAAGCCGTCCTCAGTGCAGTCTTCCTTTTTGCACAAGAAAGTGGGTTTACAGAATGACATGTCATTGTGGACCTCAAGGCATCTCACACATGCTCCCAACTTTCTTGCTGCTGCCTTTCTTTCCCCAACCTGTAGAGCATGGAATTTTTTGCAAAAGTACAGCTTCCTGGAGTGTTTTGGATCTCCACAGACAACGCACTCTGGTTGATTGGATGCATGAGTGGACTTTGTTCTCACATGTCTTGGCTCCATTCTGGGTTCACGTTTGCTTGGTTCCTCGTCCTTCAGTTGCTCCAGCTGTTCATAGATGCTTTCTTGCTCTTTGAGGAATGTTAAAAGACAGTCAAAGCGATTGTTGGGCATGACCATGTTTTTGTCATCATGGGCAAAGACCAGCCAGTCCTTTTTTAGAGAGTCTGGAAGTTTGCTTTCAATTGACTTTGTCACAAGTGGGTTTTTGATAGCTCCAGTGTCTCCAAGATCGCAAAGATCAGTGAGTGCCTTCTCCACGGCCTGGATTAGCTCCACGATTTTCCTTGGTTGATTGCCTTTTATGGCCGGGATTCTTTGGAGTTCTTCAACTATCTCAATCGCAATTGAGGTGCGATTTCCAAAGCGATTTTCCAAGACACGAAAGATATCCTCTGCTGTATTGTAAGAAGAGAGGCGGAGGTCCCTCACAACTCTCTCGTCAATGCTATCAAGCAGTTGAACCTTCTTCACCTCTTTCGAGCCAGTTGGTTCACCTTGCCTTTGTAGCGCTTCCCAATCCATGCGCCATCTAAAGAAAGCACGTTTGTTGCCATGGAAGCGTGGAAGTTGAGTTGGCTTTAGCTTTACAATTGGTAAACCAAAAGGCTGTGTCTTGTCCTGAATTTGTGATTCAGAGTCCTCCTCCTTGGCCTGAATGAACTCAGCTTTTCTTGCTGTCAGTGCCGGGATTTGGAGTTTTATGGAATTTAATTCCCTCAAATAGTCGTTCTCGACATCTTGGGGAATCCACTTTTGCCATTGAGTATGGAGCTCCTGCACATTTTTTGTCAGACTTTGCAGGTGAGACAGCATGAATTCATATGCCCCATGCGTTATGTTTGGGTGCACAGAAGAGACACGTTCTCTTTCTGTCTCGGCTGCCTGCAGTGCCGTCGACAATGCTCTTGAGCCATACTTGGCCCAGAGTGTTTTCTGGACTATGGCCTTTGCTTCTTTTAATTTCACTTCACAGTCATGTTCTGTTTTTTCTAGGTCTGCTTTTTGTTGAGGTGGAAGTTCTGCCTCTTCACTTTCCTCGCTCTGCAAACCTGTCTCCAGTTCTAGTACAAGCCCAGCTTCCAGGTCGTCATTGGCTTCGAAGACTTTTTTGGCTTCCGTTGCCAGATCCTTGAAGCTTTCTTTGAGCTCTTCTTCACACATCTCATCATGGGCCCTCGTTATGTGATTGACCAGTCGTGAGAATGATCTTTTTGCTGTTGTTCTAACAGTTTTTAACTGTGCTACTGTTTGGTGTTCAGACATGACTGTGTTTTCCGTTTAGTTACTTTTTTAGTTACTTTGTAACTTAGTAACTTTGCTTTCTTCCGGTTACTTGCACTTTGTCAATGTACCCGGTTTTTCACTGTCAAGTTATCCCTTTGTTTAAAGGCTGCAGTCATTTCCAACTTGAAAGAACACACTTCCCAAAACATTTGAAGTTGACAAAAGCAGGACTTCACTCAGATATGGTTTGATTTCTTGTTTGATCTTTTTTTTTTTCTTTGTTTATTTTCCTTCTTTGCAGGTTAGTTCTGTTCAGATACAAATTCAGTTCCATATACAGATTTGGTTCCAGATACAGGTGAAAAACCTTTAAATGGAAATAAAAGCAAAAAGAAAGCAATATTTACAATACTGCAATCAAATAAATGAAATAAAGCAGGCTTTTAAAAAAAATAAAATAAAATATTTTGTTGCATCAATGGCAATTTGAATTTAAGCACAAATAAAGTTGCCCACTTTAAAATGTAACTTATTTCAACGTAAACTCATTTATTTATTAAATCAATTTTGCACTTATGTTTAAATTTCATCTTACATTTAAACATCATTTTTTATTTAAAAATAGATTTAATTTTAACTTCTGCAATAAACATTTATATATCAGGTTACATTTCAAATTAGATGTATGTACTTCATACATTTCAGTTCATTAAGAGATTAAACCAAACATTCCAAACATCAACATAAGCAACATCAAACATTCATTATGGGTAGCATTCAACAGCTCAGCGCCGCCCGCCGGGAGGTCCGGGGCTTGCGAATCGAGCGCTCCTTGGATGCGCTCAGAGTCTTAGTTCGAGTTCAGGCACGGGAACAAAGTCTGAACCCGTGCCGTCGTTCTTACCGGCTGCCTCCTTCAGGTAAGTGTGGACTGCTTGGGGCTTGGTGTTGGCTGTCATCCGCTGGATTGTCGCGTCGGGCGGTCAGAGCGGCTCAATGGTGGCGTTGACGCTCCTCGCGCTGCGTGCAGCAGCCGTCTGCTCTGTGCTGCATAGACGCCGGCGTCCGCTCAGCTGTGCCATTTACAGCTGCAGGTGTCAAAGCTGATTGCTCACCTGACGTCTGATGACGTGATGTTTGTTTTTTGTATTTCTTATGATTGTTTTTCTTTGCTTGACGCGACAATATATATATATATACTGTATATATATATATATATATTAAAACTAGAAGCTCACTTATATGTTTGTAGAACAAAAACTCCCACAGTTACAGATGTGTATTTGGAGTAGTGTCACTGGGAGCCACTCTGACTCAAGAGCGTTAAAATAGACTTCGCCCCACACAATGCTTATCGACCATGTTGTTGTTGTTGTTATTGTTGTTGTTTTCACAGTTCATCCACCTCTGCCCTCAGTCCAGATAAAGCTCTGTTATTCATTTAATTAATCATTTTTTAAATGTATTTTTATTTATTCATTTATTACTTGTAATTATTAATTGTATTTAATATTTCAGCTACAATAAGGATGATACTGAAACATATGTGTCGACCACTAATCTGTTTGACTGTTTACGTCAGCACCACACAGCTGTTATATACGACTGAGGATTTTTTTCATATCACAATATACTGAATCAGAATCAGAATTTTTCATTTGGGTTAAAAAAATAAAAAAATAAAAAAAAAATTGCAATGTCAGTTTTTTCAAAAATGTCTTCACCTTGATTTGACTCTAAAACACACAGTCAAACAAAACCACTGTCGAAAAGGAACAGAAGCACAAACTCACAGCGGCAGAAACACACATATGTTCATTCACAGGATAAAAAGGTCAATGATTAGACTTTTATTTGAGACATTTCTAACAATTTCTAGGATTTAAAGACCTCTAACCGAGCCAGCATTTATTTAAACAGATTTTACTTTACGTGTCGAGGCCAAGGCGGAGTTCTGTCATGGTTTTGACCTTTTTACCAACCAATCAAATGTAACCTAATTTTTCTGTGGCTATCAGCAGTTTTACTCACATCCTTCATTTCCTAAGAGCTCCGAGATCATGTACTTGTACCTTATTCTCTGCGCACTTGGTAAGTCTGATTTTAGTCTTAATTTAATTTAATTTATTTCTTTATTGGAACAGGTACGTTAAAACAAAATAAGTAAAACATACATTTGTATTTGCAGTATCCCAGTCATCACCGGTCAAACAGGACACTGGGGTCATGATAGCTAATGTTGGCGACAGCGTTGTTTTACACTGTTACCCTAAAAGCCAAGTGGCGATGCACTTCTCCTGGTACCGACAACATTTAGGAGGACGACCTGAGGTTCTGTCGACGATTTACAAGCACGACAAACCAGACAGGATGCTCCACTGGCTGGAGAACAACCCTCGCTTTTTTGTGCAGAGACAGGAGGGGGTGAACCATCTGCACATTTCTGACGTCCAGATCGAAGATTCAGCTTCTTATTTCTGTGGAATTTCTTTCTCCAACATGGTGGAATTTGGAAATGGAGTCTTCCTAAGTGTCAGAGGTATTTAAACTCCTTACCATTCTGGGGTGATTTTGTTTAAAATACCTGAAAAATACCTTTACAAATCAACCCTCATATTATGTTACAGGTCAAATTGACTCTTAACACTTTATAATACCTGCACACAATTCACTATGTATTAACTATTTGTTATGTATTTGTAAATGGTTTGTTTTAATTTATTGTTTATGCACATTTTATCATAAAAAAAACATTAAAAAAATAACTAAAATTAATTAATTCGATACAGTGTGGCATCATGTGGTCAACCTATCAACCTATTACAGACATCCCAAGTTCCAAAAACTCATTTCAGGGAGATGCTTATCGACCCTTCAAACGCCCTTTCCGAATTATTGATCGAAAACGTGTAATTCATGAGTAAAAACTTGCGAGAAAATCAATGAAGTGATAGAAATTAAATATATGAGGTATGTTTTTTGTGCCCAGACCAGGGCTATAAATTAAAGTTCTATTGGAGTCCAGAGTTCACATGACCCACATGACCCACATGACCCACACACTATTGAACAAAATCGTGTAATTTTAATAAGCATTGGCGAGTTCAATTAAATTAATACTTACTAATTATTCATTTATTTATGTATTGATTCATTCGTGTATTTATTTTTACATTTGAGATGAATATACAGTTGATTTAATGGAGAAAAGTTTATTTTATTTTACTTTTTAGTGTTACTGGTGGATTTATTTTGTGACAGTCCCTAAACTGTCTGTGTGGTGGAGATGTGCCTGCACACTCTCACTTGCAGTGTTAAAAAAACTCCCTTGCATAGTGTAAAATGCATAAACACATCTTCAAACAAATGGATGTATTTATGGAGCTACATCATTTCCATATTTCACACAGATTTATATTTTGATATAAACACAACCTGTATGTTGGTCCCCATAATGTCAGAGGTCTTGACTGAATAATGTCCCTAGAAAGATAGGAATACAAGTACACACACACACACACACACACACAGTTGCAGAACACTGTAATGTTACTGTATATTAAACTATGGACTAGATATATTTCAAGGCAAGTGAGTAAATGCTTTTGTAAACTTTATAGTCTATGTCTCGTCTCATCGTTTGAACTCACTTTATCGTCACTAGGGTCACAGGGGTCATGGGGGTCTCTGGGGGTCTAATCCAGCTACAACAGGCGAAGGCAGGGTACGCCCTGTATGAGTGAAATAGTGTATGTTTGCAGAAAAAAAAGTCACTTTTTCTTCAGTTTTGACTAGAAATAAGAAAAATATACTTAAAGTCAGTGAACACCAGTTCTCTGACCTTTGACCCTCTGTCCCTGTAGGAGTCAACTTGGAGGCAGTCGTCCAGGAGCCAGTGTTCAAGTTGACGCAGCGAGGAAAGTCTGTGACGTTCAACTGTACGATCAAAACTGGAAGCTGTGACGCAGAGCACAAGGTGTACTGGTTCAAAGACGCGTCTCACAGAGGGGTCCTCCATATCCACGGTGATGAGTGTAAACATGTGGGGTCTTTACAGAGCTGTGTCTATCATTTAGAGAAGACTAACGTCAGCTCCTCTGACACTGGTACATATTACTGTGCTGTGGCTTCCTGTGGTCACATCATGTTTGGAAATGGAACCGAGCTGCAAATCGATGATGATGATGATGATGATGGTGATGGTGTAAACCCAGCAACAATAAACACTTTAGTCTGGCTGTCAATCATTCGGACCGGTACACTGCTGGTGTTTCTTACCGTTTGTCTGGTTTACATGAAGAAAAGCCGACAAAAGTCTTAATGTCCATGGGCGTCGCACCTGTGGGGGATGGGGGGTTACGACACCCCCACTTCTCCAACCAGATGATTTCATACCCCCCACTTTTTCCTGAGTTTATATATTATATCGTTACTGGATACAGGAAATGGACAGACAGTTAGTCTCACCTACTTTTTATTTCAGGATAAACAGTTACTGTCGGTCACAATCACACCAAACAAACATAAATAACATTGTAGGGTCGTTACAATGTCTATGGTTTAAACTGTTTACCCGCCCGGGCGGCACAACAGCATAAGTAAATGAAGCGCACCTCAGTTCGCCGACTCTTCTTCGCGGTGTTAGCAAACAGTCAACCAGTAAGTGATGACAAATGTTGGTGTTGTTAAACTAGGTTAACTAAACTATGTCTTGTTCTGTGACATTTACCCTAAGCCAGTGGTGGTGATGTTCCCCCTGAGGAACATATTTTTAATAGTCTCTCCTGACAAGAGATGAAAAGAGGTACAGTGTCTATGAAATCAGTGTCAGATTTTTTTAAAATCCAAGCTTATATCACTTTTTTTATCTCATAATTTGGACTTTTTATCTATAAATTTGTATTTTTTATGCCACAATTTTTACTTTTTATCCCATAATTTTGACTAAATTTTGGATTAAATTTGTAATAAATGTTTGAATAAATGTTTAATTAAGGAAAAACACATTTTTGTTATTATTTTCAGCCATATATTACTTATTTTTTTAATATAAAAATGTAACCATTAATGGATAATTCTTCGTTATTTTACTGATGATAGATTCAGAATATTTTGCTCATGTGGCACAACCTAAAACACCCCCACATTTTAAATTACTGTGACGCCCCGGCTTTGATCCATGTTCAGGATCTGAAAACATGGCAGAATATCCTCCTGAGACGATCGATGTTTGAGGGGACAAGACTCACAGCTTTATTGAAAATGCTGTCCACTGTAGAGGACATTTTATAAAGATCTTAAAAATGCATCTGTGTGTTTGTGTTTGTATTCCGTTCTTTATGGGGACATTTATATGTTTACACAGTCACACCATGGGGACCAAAATTCAGGTCCCCACAAGGGTTTAACATAAATAAAAGTCCCCAGTAGTAAAATAGAAAAGGTGTTGCCCTATTCATATATTAATTTTTCTTTTCAGAAGTCCCCATAAAGCTCAAGGGAAACAGCTGTAAAATTAAATGTGTGTGTGTGTGTGTGTGTATAGTTAAAATAGTTAAAAGAGAATAAACCTATAAGAATATTAAATTACAAATGGACACTGACAAATCCAAATTGCAGTAATAATCAGGTAATGACAAAACAAAACATTTATTTAATCATTATTATTAAATCACACAAATAAAATTAAATCAACTTATGGGATTCCTTTTACACAAACTAAATATAAACTATTTAATATAAAGGAACACAGAGAGAAGAGATGACAAATAAAAAATATATATTTTTAATTTCAACTTAAATAAAAAAGGGAAAATAAGTCCAAGAACGTGTTGAAGGAAAAGGTTCAAATAGAGGCGTGTGATGAATGAACACATACTGAAGCAGTTCTGTCTGTGGTCACATCAGTCTGTCTGTCTGTCTGTCTGTCTGTAGTATTGACTGGACCTGACAAAAGATTAAATTACTGCATCTTCATTGTACTTTATTGGAACCATTCTGCTACAGGAGTCAAATCCCTGTAGATAACATCCTCTTCAGGCTGAAAATGTAAGTGTAGAAACATTACACACATTAAGAATTTAGAGACAAATACAAACAATGAAAAGGAAACATATTTTTTACCTAATTTCTTCCTGCAGATGATCACATCACAAATGCACAGATACACAATATAACACATGATCCCATTACACTGTAAAAAAATGACTGTAGAAATATGGAAAATTAACATTAAAACATGAAAAAACTAAGTGAAAATACACTGTAAAGTTGTTTATTTGAGAAGATTTTTAGCTGTAGTTTTTACAGGTATGTGAACATAAACACATTTGTATGTACAGTAGAAATGATGTTTTTTTTTTTTAAATTGTTTTGAGAAAATAAAACTGCAAATTGAAAAACAATGTGGTGCTGTTTAAATTATAAGACCGCAATGTTATAATAATGGCCTATTTCCTTTAAGAAAATAACAAATAAATAAGGAAACATTAAACAATTTAACATTTTAAGTACACAGTCAATTTTGCAGTGTTAAATCAAGTTTATTTAACGTCTTCTAGAGTGTATTTGGTCCCATTGTCTCCAAATTAACGGTGCAAAATCTACAGTGTAGGTTAACCAACAGGTGGCTGTGGTTCTCTTGGTGGTGCAGGTTATACAGTGATCAAAGTGTGTGTGTGTGTGTGTGTGTGTGTGTGAAACTTAAGTTTGCGAATCAAGAATGTTCTTCAGAATCAAAGTGAAAATGAAGACAAGCAGAGAAAGTAAAACAAGAACTGACAAGATACCCTTTTTGTTCTGTATTTAAATTAGGGCTTGATTAAAATGTGTTGTTGTAGATTATTTTCAATTAATCACAATTAAATATTCATTTTTTAAAATCTATATTAATTGCATTTTCATTTTAACTGAGCAAACGCTTTCAAATTTCAACAAAACAACATTAATCAACTTTTCTGTCTTTAGTTTTGTTTGTGCTCATGTCATGTTTCTGCTGCCTGTCATTACCAACTAATGTTTTGGCAGAAATATTCATACACTAGAAATTATTTGTGTTAAAAATTTAAATCAGATTAATACTAATCAAGAATTAATCTGCGTTAATAGTCAGAACACTAATGTAAAAAATGACATATTCTGCATTTTTCAAGGTTTCCAGTGGCTTCTTCCATTTCTGCAAGAAAATATGAGTCTTTTTTTTTTTTTTTTTAAATTTATTTTTTAATATCATTAGCCTCATACCATAATTGCCTAAGTCAATTTTTTGGTCAAAGTGAGATTTTTGCATAACTTTACTCTCCTACCACTGCTGCATCATCCTGTCTTTCTTCCTCTGTCATTGACCAATCAGAACACTCATAAAAAACATGCCTGCACAAGTCATTCATTTGACTTAGGCAGTTTTTGAATGTATACAAAATGACAAATGATGTTGGGTTTTGTTCTTTTTTCATACTTTTCTTCTCATCTACTTGAATGTTCTGTGAAAAAATCAATAAAAAAGTATGGATGTGACTTTTAGAAAATTTGTTTTTTTTCTCATTTTCCGAAAACACCCAAAAAAATGACTTAGGCAATTATGATATGAAGCTAACGATATATATATATATATATATATATATATATATATATATATATATATATATATATATATATATATATATATATATATATATATATATTTTTATGATTATCACAATTTTTAAGATCCATTATTTCCATATGGGTTCTCCAACCTATTTGACCTTTCTGACTTTCCCTGATAGCATTAACAGTGACTGAATGATGCAAATAACGTATTTTTATCTGTATTAATATACATAAATTAAAATTTACAAGTGGAATGTTTCTACTTACATAGACACCAGAGCAGGAAAACATTTATCACCATCTGTAGTAGCTTCATCTTTCCCTTTGAGGTGACAGCGTAGGTCTGAACAGGTTTATGATGTATGTTCAACTGATGTAATCTCTTGAGGGTTCTGATTGGATCATCGTGTTTGTCTGATGCCTCATGTAATTGGCTGATCAGTAGGTTTGGTCACAGTAGAGAGAGCATTTAGTTTTATAAGAACAAATATTTCCATTTGAAATGTAATAAATGAGTTTCCTTTCTGACTCTATTCAAGAATGAATTTAATTGTATAATATATGTTTTAAGTCTGTTTAAAATTATACAGTTTTAGTGAAGTTTATTCCAAGACACAAACATAATGATAATACATAAATAAATAAAAGATAGTATAAAAAAAGAAACAACTCTATACATGTCTACTGTTTCTGCAACTTGTCTCTCCTCTCCTGAACTTTCACACTCCTTACTCTAAACTTTTGCATTTGTGATGTGATTTTTATCATATTTTTAAAAATAATTTCATACTTTTTGGTAGTTTTACATCAATATTTCCTCCTCTAGCAGCTTAAGCGGTTGTTTAAAATATACCTCTTTTAAGTCTCCCTAATGTCTTTTCATTAATTTAATATCACAATCATAGTTTACAGTCAGTTACAGTATTACAAAATATTTCAGCATAAGATTACTTTAATGATTACAAAGTCATTTGTCCAAAAAGTCCAGTCTGAGTCTTTGAGCATCCACTAAAGTGTCCCTGCTCACAGCTTTAACACCTTCCTATCGACCCCTCCTTGTTCAGATGTTATCTGTATTTAGCTCCTGATCGTTGGTCAAATTCCTGAAGAGTTGTAGGGTGTTGGTTCCCTTCCTCACCTCTAGATTCCTAACATGTAAATTGCTTCACTGTGATCACTTTTACAGTCACCTTTAAACTCCAAAAAGTACATTTATGCATTAACATTTATATCTCTGATATTATTGTATTTTTCTAACACACATTATAACACTTAGACTGGAGAATATTACCTTTGAAAAGTGAATTTCAACTATACTATGTACATGAAAGAGATTGTATTAGAAAATTACAATATTAGATATAATGTAAAGTTTTATATAAGCTTTGTCTCAAGTTTTGAGTCTTGAGACAAAGCTGTCTCTACTCAGGAGACACACACACACACACACCCCCAACGGAAAGTTACAGATGACACTTAAAAGTAAGACAAAAGAACAAAAGACATTGTGTGGTTAGAGGTATTTTAGTACATGCAGTTCTCTGGGCTGTGATGTGCTCAGACTGACTCTGTCCTGACTTATCAAACAAAAGACTTTTAACTTAGACTGTTTGTAAACTTTAAAAATATGAATATTTTTTATAATAAATATAATTGTAAACTATATTTGTGAATGAAAAGACAATGAAGAGACTCAAAGAAAAGTTACTTCTAATCAAGTTGCATATAATTTTAATTATATTAATTAATATTATATAAATAAATATATTCTTATCCCTTTTTCTGTGGGTCTTTCAATACCTTAATGCTTTATCCTGACATTGATATACAATCCCTAAGATCAGCTGACCAGTTGTTTCTGGTGGTCCCTAGAACGAGGCAGAAGCTTAGAGGTGACAGAACGTTAACAACCATCGCTCCAAAACTCTGGAATGAGTCGCCAGTGGGTGTAAGACAGGCTTCTTCTCTCTCAAATTTTAAATCATGGTTAAAAACGTATTATTTTACTTTTATTTTAACTCTTAAACTTCTCTTGTTTGGCATCTGCAAACACCGAGCTGACATAAATCTGTTTGGTTTTTTGTTATTATGTGTTTTTAACTTATTTTCTTCATGTTTTGTGTACAGCACTATGGCTTACCCTGTGGTTATTTTTAAATGTGATTGATTGATTGATTGATTGATATAAATAAGAAACTGCTAATCACTCAGCAGCTGTTATTTAATTGATGTATGATCAGTGATGTCTGTGTGATTATTATTATTATTATTATTATTATAACATTGCAACACAACCGTATGTCATCTTTAACTAATACCTTTCAATTGTTTATGAGTTTAAGTTTATTTAATTTTCCAAGGAAAAACATGGATAAAGTCTGACTATTAAATCACCAATGGTGCTCAAAGTACTGAACAAATCAAACATGTTGTATTTGTTTAGATAAATCCATGCTATAAATATTTTTAAGACTTTTTCGTGACACCAGGGTCTTCAAATACTACTAATAAGTAAATACTCTGAAGCGTCATTCACCTTGATAAATATGTCTAGATTTTTTTTTTTTAATTATTATTATTTATTTAGTTACTTTTTTTATTTAGATTTTTCTCAAGGCAAGTAAAAATAGAAGCATCACACTTCCTGTAGCTGCTTATGAAACAAAACCATTTTCCTGAAAGTGCACATATATGGTCAGGAAACACAGACAGGAAAACCAACCCTGAGCAGAAGTCATTTACACAGACACAAACCCACCGCACTCACCCATACACAACCTATTTTACTTTCCACTGCAGTGTCATTAGAAAGAAATGTTCACAAGTCAAGTCTCAAGTCTTTCATCCCAAGTCCAAGTCAAGTCTCAAACGGCTGAAATGAACATTTTCATATTCGATACTATTTGAGATAATACCGTATTGTTGTATTGTTTTGTATTAAGTATGTAGTAATTAAATGTGGTGAAAGTATGTAGGCTTTACTGTATTATATACTCTGTTATTTCACACTACACCATCAAAATTGATCAGAACAATGCATGTACGATGTGAAGAAACATCCCAAAAGCTTTGTTTAAATTTGATCAATATATTTTGATGAAATTATTTGCACAAATATCAAGGGAGAGAAACTATTATTTCAACCTGTGATTTTCCCATAATGTCAAGCAAGACATTGGAAAAACTGAAACAAATTCAATAATAAAATAAGTAATTCCATGATAATGAACTCGCGAGTCATATCACACAAGTCTAAAGTCAAGTCACAAGTCTTTGTTGGTGTGACTAAGTGTCTAAGTCTCAGACTCATACATTTGTAGTTCCTCATATTTGTTCAGGTTATTCACATTTTTGTAAACGGACAGTTTGTTGATATAAATATTTTCATGTAATTTTACAGTTTTTATGCTAAAACAAAGATAAAATCTGCCATTTTCATTATTTATAGGTAATTATGATCGTATTTTACTAGTCTGTAATTCTTCTCTATGTAGAACCTTAATTAAAACTATTTTTACACTGTTAATATCTTCATTATTATTCATCCTACAGGCCAGATTGTACCTGTTGGTGGACCGATTTTGGCCCCCGGGCCTTATGTTTGACACTTGTCCTTATATTGGTCTGTATGTGAAACCTGAACTAAAATGAGTTTAAAATTCTTAATTGTTAATAAATAATTCATCCCATGGGTCAGATTGGACCTGATTGGCCAGTTTTAACCATTGTCCCACATGTTTGAGACCCCTGGTTTATAATAAAACACATCTGACACAATAAAGAATGTCATGTAACGCCATTGATGCATCATGGAAACTCATGGAAAAGTGATTTTAATCATCAGTGTGTTTTTGTGAATGTACAATAATAACGTGTTTAACAGATCAACTTCTTCAAACACATTTAACAACAGTTTATTTAATCACATAGTAGAATATTTCCAAATCAAATGATCATTTTATATTTTTAACCGTGGAGTAAACACATTCAGTAGAGATATCATCCTGTCGTCTTCCTGTCCTGCTGCCTCTGACGCTGTTTTCGTACTTCAGGGCAGCGTAATGCAGATTCTGTTCATCCTGACACGCAAAGTAAAGAAATAAGAAGTGAAAGGTGATCTCATTTATGTATAATCAGAATTATCTGTTAGTGTTTGCTTAATATACAGTAATATTGTCAACATTTATGGACAAATTTATGGACAAAATCACATAAGCATCTAGAATTTGAGATTTTATGGTATTTTAAGACTTCTTTTAAGGTCTTTTAAGTCTTTTAAGACACTAATAGATTATTAGAAATATTGCAAAAACGTCTCTTCAAACTTTGTATTTATTATTTTATCCACATTTAATACAATATTATCCATTACATTTAGCATTTTTAAGTGAAAAACAGGTATTTTCCTACATTACATTTTCATAAAAGCTAAATAAAGTAGACAGACAGACAGACAGACAGACAGACAGATAGATAGATAGATAGATAGATAGATAGATAGATAGATAGATAGATAGATAGATAGATAGATAGATAGATAGTTTAAATAATACAGATATTTACCTCATTATTCACAGTAGAAGCAGCTGGAAAAATGACATTGAAATTAAGTACGACCAAATAAAAAACATTTTAATTCAAATGCAATATTCCATGTGTGTGTGTGTGTGTGTGTGTGTGTGAACAACTAATACTGTTATGTAAAATATTTCTAACTTTACCTCCTACCCATGGACAACAGTGGGAAAATAGCTTTTTTGGTACATTTACAGAAATGTTCATTAATATATACTCTCCCTGATAAATAAAATAATAAATTATAAATTATATAACAGAATAGAACTGGGCTGCTCAATCCTGGTCCTCCATCACACCTGATTCAAATGCTAAACCTCTCATCAGATGATTGATAATGACCATCAGGTGTGTTAGAAGAGGGAAACATCTGAAACATGCAGGATAGTAGTTTTCGAGCAGAGGTGGAATGTAACTAAGTACTTGTACTTAAGTTGATTTTTTTTAGGTATCTGTACTTTACTTGAGTATTTATTTATTTATTTATTTATTTATTTATTTATATAAACAGATGTGACAGTATGAAGAATAAGTCACTTAAGAGGAAAAATAAGTGGAGAAGAAAAACTGACTTTATATATTATAGTTATATGACTATTATCTCAGTTTGACTTTTCATTTCACAATTTTAAAATCTTTTTAATTTAAAATTACATTTTTAATCTCATATATATATATATATACCGTAATTTCTGGACTATAGAGCGCACCTGATTATTAGCCGCACCCACCTCATTCTAAGAGGAAAACCAATTTTGTACATACACAAGCCGCACCTGTATATAAGCCGCATGTGCCCACATTAAAACATGTAACACAAACACAAAATTAACCCAAACCCGACTTCAAGTCCCACGAATGAAACTAAATGTCCTTCATTAAAGTCCACAGACCAAAAATCACAGCCGGTAAAATGAACGGAAAATGATACTTAAGGTTTGATGCAGACCTGCAGAGTCCGGGTCCCGTTGAAAGTAATCCAAGGGGAAAAAAAGTGTATATTTCCAAAGGTAAGGGAGGGAAAAATATATATCCACTATTGTCCGCCGCATCCACAAACAGGTGGCTGGTCGCCGCCTCGCCTCATCTATCGCAGAGTCAGCGATAACTTTAATCTTTCGCAGAGAGTTCAGGTCAAACTCCTCCGTGCCAACGTGCAAAAAAAATCCACAGGGTCTGGTCGAGCCTCTGTCTTCTCTCACACACCGCCGCGGGTTTTTCTTTAAGCAACTTTTTACCCCCTGTACACCTGTCCGTCACCTTTACCGCTCCCACTGAAACCCGTCACCCCGCGTTTGTTCCGCCCCTCCTTTTTCATTCAGTCTTCCTCGACGCATATATTCCACCGGTCTAAATCTTACCTTTTCTACTCGAGCGCCTCTGGTGGCCGTTAGGAAAATTACATAAATTGGCCGCATCACTGAAAAAGCCGCAAGGTTGAAAGTTTGGGAAAAAAGTAGTGGCTTATAATCCGGAATTTACGGTATATATAAATTTTATTTATTTTTTTCTCATTTTTTTCTTACATTTCCTGTCCATACCCACAAAACTGAGTAACTGTAACCTGATCAAACATATCGTCTACACACTAACTTACTTTTAAAGGTTTTATTTTGGATACTTTTGAAACTTTTCAGCTTTTTCCTGGTTAAATAATTATAATTGTTAATGGCAAAGACTATTTGTCTTACTTTTGTACTTTATTCTACGGCCCTCTAGAACGTCCCGTTCACTTTGAATGACGTCAACGGGCTGATTTTTTTCGATAACCGCCCACTGCGGCATTAACGCCCGCTGCCCATGGCAACGGGTTTTGTCACTTCAGATTCACTGTACCATATCACTCCGCAGGTAGTTCGGTCACTTTTAAAGTAAATATTAGCTTCGTTGTAACTGCTAGCTTATCCAATGTTAACCTATCCTCATGTTATCCTTACCGTAGTCAGGAAATCAGGGGAAGTATCCGTCATCTCGTACAAATTCTGTAGGGCCGAAGTAAGTATTTAACCCCTCAGTTAACTCCTCTATGCTGGTTTTTATAAAACAAGGAGCAGTTTCAGTGAGCTTCATTTTCAGTATTTATTTGCAAGAACGGGACAACACCTGCTCCGGTCGCCGACCTGACTGTGTACATCCGTCTTTCTCTTTTCTCCGCCTAAAACTCTCTGCACCCCCTTCTGTCTGCCCCGCCTATTTCACAATACTAGTCTGTTAGAGTAGAGACAGTAATAAACTGTAATAACCCGTAGAATAAGCGGGATAATACATGAATATTTTTCTGATAGTAACTCGTGTTCCATGTATTATCCCTTGCTTATTACAATTCAGTAATTGTACTTTTTTTTTTTTACTTTTATTTAAGTAGAGGAGTTGAATTAGTACTTCTACTTTAGTATTTTTTCACACAAGTATCTGTACTTCTACTTAAGTACAAAATGTGAATTTTCTTAACATCTCTGCTCTCGAGGACCAGGTTTGAGCACCCCTGGAATAGAATAAACATTTACCTGTTTATTTACCTGTATATTTACCTGTTTATTTACCTGTTTATTTATCTGTATATTTACATGTTTATTTACTTGTATATTTACCTGTATATTGGCAGCTCCTCTTTTTCAGTTGGTAAAGTGAGAATATCAGTAAAACAACCAGGGTGGTGGTGAACGCCAATGTTCCGCTCAAGAAATAAATCAAGACCAAAGATTCCTTCACATCTGTTAAATTAACATGAGGAGAGTGTTAGCTTAGTTTATCACCTCATCTATTACAGTTGAAGAAACCACCTCCTTTTACATTCCACACAGATGAGTTCCTCCATGAAGATAGAAAAATAGAAAATTACTGAAAATATGACAGAGAGAGAATGAGAATATCAGCCATATAAAGAGCTTTACACATTAGTTTCTATATATATATATATATATATATATATATATATATATATATATATATATTTATATATATATATAGATAAACTTTACAAGTCCATTTTATTTATTTGAACCAAATGGAACAAAAGGAAACAAATTAATACCTCGCTTTAAAAAAAAAATTTCATACTTTTAATGGCCATAATGGTGCCTATGGAGACCCCAGTACACTGTAAACCTGAATAAGTTAGCAGAACTCACAAAATGTAAGTCAACCGATTGCCCCAATTATTTTAAGTTGATGAAACTTAAAAAAAAATACAAGTTTCCAGAACTTAAAAATGCTTATTAGAGTATACTTCAATTAAAACATTACTTATTAACTTAGTTTTCTAAGGTTCTATCAGGGTTCAATGTCTTTGTCCAAAGACACTTGGACATGTGGACAGACAGAGCTGGGACGCTAACCTCTGACCCTTCATTCATTGGACGACCTGCTCTACCAACTGAACCACAGTCGACCCTGAATAAAATTACTGTGTTTTTTGACTGACTTTTTTTTTTTTTTGGTGCGATAGATATTGATGGTTATTTGTAGTGAAATTATATTTCATCATCTACTACATCAGTTAAGTTAATTTTTTTCAATCATCCTTATTTGAAACAATAGAAATAACAGTACAATATCATTCTTAGCATTTAATAACTTAATTCGGCTAAATTGTACCTTATATGTTTTTAAGTTATGTTCACTTATATCCACAATAGTTCCTGTTAATAAAAATATATTAGTTGGAAGTATTTAAAAAGAAGAATATGTTACAGCAACTGAATATATTTGTATAGTATAGTAGTACTATTACTGAAACTATGAGTATTCACAACTGAATATATTTAATTCTTCTGAACATTGTACATATATATGTTACAAAGAGACCCTGTACATAAACACTTACTGTGTGAGTCCGTCCTGGTCTTGTGTCCAAACAGTACTCGTCCACATGATGCAACAGCACAGTGTGTCCAGTCATGAGTGTGATCTACACTGTGTAAAGGCAGGTTGTGGACACAGCTGTGCGTTTCTGTTTCTGTGTCATTTTTCTTCTTACACTGGTCATTTCTGCCTCCATGGGTGTAGATAACGCCTGGATGTTGTTCCTCTTCAGACGTTGTGAACCAGTAAATGCTGTGTTCTCCACCACACGTCCTAGTCTGAACCGTACAGTTCAGAATCACAGAGTCTCTTGGGTGGACGTCCTCAAATTCAGACAGATGAACCAAAGTCTGGACGTTCAAATATGACCCCTTTACCTTGACAGTAACACCGTCTCCAAAATGAAAGTTTTCTAAATTGGTACTTCCACAGAAGTATGTGGCAGAGTCTGAAATGTGCACATCTGAGATCTTCAGGTTGATTTTTTTATCCAGTGAGAATCGTGGATTACCATTAAACTCACCATGAAAACTTCCATTAATATTATAATTATAGTATGAAGACATCAGCTGTGGTTTTTGTGCCAGAATTTGCTTATACCAGAAAAACATCACTGCAGATTCATCATGGTATTTGCACTGTAGGGTCACATTGTCTCCAGCATCAACAGATTTAAGATTCAAAAGTGATTGTTTTAATGTTGTAACAGGAGCTGAGGAGAAAAAATACTGTATTAGTAAAAAAATATACTACTAATACTTCATAATTAAGCATAATTAAAACTACTTAATTACAATCTATAGACTAAGAGCAGTTTCTTTGAGTCTTCTCATTATTTTTTCATTATTTTAATATCACAATTATAGTTTACAATTAGCAATACAGATTACTTTAACGTTACAGAAGTCACAGGTCTTTTGTTTCTATTCGCACAGGATAAGTATTACCTATGGACCACCGGTAATTCACAATTACCCCCGTACCTCTGTGTTATTGTGTGGCACATTCAATAAACAAAAGCCTATAATTCACTCAAATTACAGACGTTATGACTGGATATGTCACCTGTTTGGTCTCAATACATTAATAAGGTATATATATATATATATATGCAATTGTATTTATGTGTTTTTACATGTTTACCAAATGAATCAAATCAAACTCAAACATCCTACACATATCAAATTAAATTGTGACTGTGCTCAAAAATGTAAAACACTACACATATGAATAAAAACATTAAGTGACTCACCATAATTCACAGAGAACAGACATGTGAGTGTCCATGTGAAGCTTGAAGGAGTCATTGTGCTTCATATGTGGTGAATGCACTGAACCCAGAACATTCTCTGCTCTCATGAGACAAGACTTAGTTTGATTGGTCGATCAGCTCAGGCCACGCCCACCATTAGATGTAACAGAGCAATGGCGCAGGTAGGATTTTTGAACCGGGGGGAGGGGGGCAAAGCTGTTATTTGTACAATTTGCACTTGCATTAGAACACATTTAAGGGCGAGGAGAGGAGCTAATGTGATTGGTGGAGATCTGAATCAGCTGTTAAACCTATTGCACAACCTTTCTCCTCCCTCATTCCCACTTACACCAGTGGGTGGGATGGAGATGGAAGGAGGAAGGATTTGCACCAGTGTGTGCGGCGGCGGAAACTTGCAAAACTCATCTGGACACACCCCGTTAGCATGGTGCAGCTAGCCTGCGCCTCATCTGTGAAACTAGAGCCTTGAATGTCTCTGCTGATGTGTTTCAGGCAGTAGTTATCATTGTATGTCCACAAATGTACAGATGAAAGCATGACATTTGAGTAAAAAAAAAATCCCCAAAACAGACGGAACAGTAGAAAAAGTATTAAGTGTTAAATATTAAAGGTTAAAAACTCACCTTTTTACTCTGACTTTTAACTAACTTTAAAAAATTTTACGTTTGTGTTATTTTTTGTTCATTATTTTATGTGTCTTACTCTTTTAAACCTCTTACTTATGTTTTAGGTCTTTTACTGCATTTCTTAGTTTACAACTTTTATGTTTTAACTCCAGTGCTTCCTCGGGGGGGGGGGGGGGGGGGTCCTCCACAATGGGGGTTTAATCTGGCCCGCTGCTGGGGGTGCTACCCGTGGGTCCCCTGGTTTGGGGGGCTCCTCACCTTGGTGGGGGGGGGGCTCTCCCTGTCTGTTGGCGTCGGGGGTCCATGTGCCGGCGCCCATAGTGGTCATGGTCTGGGACCCCTCCCAGTGTGGAAGACCCCAGGGTAGGTGTTAACATGATGCTCAGTGCCAGGTCATGTCTCCTATAGTGTGTGGGTAGGTGTGTTGATGTGCGTATGTGTGCTCTGTGAATATATGGAGGGAGGGATGGGTACTTGTTTTTAATGTTTTTAATGCTGTAAAGGACTTTGTGTTGTATTTTTTTTTAATGAAAAGTGCTATATAAATAAAGTTTGATTGATTGATTGATAAAGCACTATTATACACACTCGTTTTCTTTTCATCCAAACATTTCCAGCTTAAAATACTATATTTAATGCAAAGTCTACTAGCACTATGGAAAATGTACATATATGGTTTATACGTATATATTCACTTCTTAAGTCTGTTTACTCATGACATTTTTTTGTTTTTAAATTAGATTAACTTTTTTTTACATTTGAAATAATGGTATTTACTTGTGACTAATTGAAATTAATCCATAAATTCATGTTAGAATAGAAGTACTTTATTGATCCTATAATTGTGAAAATGCTTTGTAACAACAGAATTCACAAACAAGAAAAACAAACAACCAAGTAAGGTGTAATGACATATTAAAGTGTAATTTTATAGATAACTGAATAGTGCAAAGGAAAGTAGTAAAGAATGTCATTACAGTATTATTTATTATTTACAGAAAATACATCGTTTAAAACAGAAATAAAAAGTGATTTTGATTTATTGAACAGTGTGATGGCTTGTGAAAGGAAATATTTCCTGAATCTGTTATTAATCTGATTAAAATATATAATATTTGTTACCTACTTTCCTATCTGCTCATTTGTTGTTGTTGTTTTTGTTCTGTTTTGTTTTTTTTGTATATATGTATATGTTTAGTACTTCAATTATTTATTATTATTGTCATAATCATCATTATTATTATTATTATTATTATTATTATCATTTTTGTACAATGCACTCTATTGCTATAAGATGAATTCAGGTTAATGGGGAAGTGAAGAAGGGGTAGGATTAAATAAGCTTATGCTTCATCATACGCCTTTTTGTACATGTCATTGTGTATTATTATTATTATTATTGTTGTATTGATAATTGTTGCATTCTACACATGTTCGAAATAAAGCAATCAAATCAAAAATCGAAATTGTAATATATAACATTAATGTGACGTCAGTAGTGAAAAAGCAGCAGAGATAAAGTTATATTTTGTGTTTCCAGTCCTCTACGTCATGTTTTTTTTAATTTTATTTGAACCTGCAGTAACATTTGTTGATAGAGCATGAGATGTGAAATGTTTTACGACTTTAATGTTGTGGTCCATTGTCACTGTGTTATGTTTCCATTAGCAGAAAGTTCTTCACACCTAACCCACCGCAGGTATCTATGCAAATGTCAAAAACACAGACCAGGCTACTTAGTTTATGAGCTACAGCCTGTGTGTTCAGAGATCAGAGGGTTTTTGAGTTTGCACATCGTTGCTCTGTTTTCACACATGCAGACTTTACCTGTGAACAAAACCTCAACTTGCAGTCATGAAGCGAAACTGTTAAACCACTGAAGCAGCTTGGACTGTGGTGTGGTACCTTTTAGTGACGCTCACAACTTCTATTTTTTAACTGGAGGTGAAACTCATGCCCCCCCCCCCCCCCCATGTTTTCTGTACGTACATACATACATGTGTAAAACCTCCCACAAATGATAGTTTCTAGAACAGGGCTGTCAAAGTCATGTTAGTTCCAGGGATTATTTAGCTAAATATGATCAGAAGTGCACCAAACCTTTGAAATAATAACATAATAATACATAAATAATGTCAACTCCAAACTTTTCTCTATATGTTAGAGTGAAAAAAAGTAAAACTGAACAATGAAACTGTTTATATCGACAAATAATCCTTTCAAACAATGTGAATAACATGAACAAAGTGAAAGAATAAACAGAATTTTAACAAAATTATGCTTCTGTTTATTATTTCGACATTTTCATTATAACTCAGTGGGTCTACATATATACAAAACTTTTAATTTAAAGGTAGAATATTCTTAAAATTGCACTGAATTCTCTTAAAATACTTCAAACTCTTCATATTTGTTCAGATTATATAAATTTTTTGACAAGATTATACATTGTGTTAGTGTAAATACGTGAAAATATTAACATTTACAAAGAGTTGTGAGTATTTATGGATTATTATGACAGTATTTCACTGGTTTGACTCACTTCAGATTGAATTGGTCTGACTGTGGAACCTGAACTAACATGATTGTTCATATCTTAACTATTTTTATATTTTACAAAAGGGCCGGACTGGACCCTTGGACGGACCGGATTTGGCCCCTGGGCCTCATGTTTGACACCTGTGTTTTATAGTCAAAGTACAGTTAGATATAAAACTTTATAATAAACTACTTCCTCTTCTAAAATAATTTACAGAAGGATCTAAAACTGTTTATTCTCATTAGACTTTGGCAGAATTACAATCTTTTAAAGGGCAAAGAAAATGATCATATTGGAAAATGTGATCTAAACTTTCCACTGGGGTTGTTTTATCCTTACCTAATATTAATTTTTGATTAAATACTGTGTTTATTCCTTTGTATCTGTCTGTTTTTGGACTAATATGTCATATGAAACTCCTACTCTCACCCCCCCGTCACCATTGAAAAAGAGAATAAAACATATAATGACACAAGTGAAAGTGCATTTTGGTATGAAAACATCCAGTGCATTGTACAGAGTATATATGTTTATTTGATACAGGTGATTAAATACAGTACAGCTCTTTGCTTTCCATAGCTGTGTTAGCCTTCATATGATTTATACAAGAATGTTAGCTTCATTTATAAAGCTGAAAATCACAAGAAAAGTCACTTCACTCTCCATTTTTACTTTATTATACATAGAACAACACAAAAAATCTACAATGACCTAGGACTCAAGGACAATGTGATGAAAAAGGATAATTGATCAATCTGATAGATTTGTTTGTGGGTCAACATCTACTGCTAAAGGTTGTGTTGAGTGGAAAATAAGAGAATTTTTACTGTACGTCCTTGTTTTCGCCATGTATTTGAACATTATTTAACACATTATTTCAATAATGTAGGATAGCATTCAATGCCTCATTTGTGAGTGAATGTCTGTAGATATTAATAAAATGTAAAACTGAACTCTAATCTACGTGAAATCACAAATCAATACCTTAACCCTATGAAGCTATTTATAGAATATATGTTACACCTTATCCATAATATCAACACTTGCCTTAAAAACCTCCTGTACATGTTTTGTGCTTTTTATTTTTATTTTTTTTTGCCTTTTTTGCTGCAATATCATAAGTTGTATAACACACCACTTTTAATTGGCCTGATTTTGTACACATTATAAGCTTAACGTGTATGTTTATGTCACATAAAATACTGTAGCACAGCATTAGCATGATTAGCAGTTAGTCATTTGTGGCTAGCAGGATTAGCCATAAGCGGTTAGCAGTTAGCGATTAGCAGCTAGTGCATGGATAGCATTGAATGACATGCAAAAGGATGATAATCAATGCAAATGCACTTGTGTGAAATAGGGCTACAAAATGATTCCCATTTATTTGCTATCATGATATTGTCTACGTAACTAGATAATATGAAAATATTTAGATTTTTTTAAGAGGATCCATTATTGTTCTTTTTTTAAATAGCTTACGTACTTCATGTAGCTGAAACAATGCATACTTACATCTTTATATTACAGTTCAATGACATTAAAATGCATCAAATTAGATACCACAGTTATAAAAGGTGCTTCATAAAAACCCAAAATATAATTTGTAACAGCTCATATATTTTGTTTGGACAGCTAGAGTCCAAAAACATTAATTTTGTGGCTAGTTTTTAATGGGTCAGGTTTTACAGGATTATGTTTTGATTTAAACATTGCTATCTGATTGATGATGTAATAATATGCGCTGTATAAGTAAGAGTGTGTCTACTGCTCCATACTAAAATACACACATTCGCTCCAAACATCATCAGGTGGGGGTCTTGATCCAGTGGACTTCATACTCAGTATAGTGGCGTATTGCAAGATATCTCCTTTATGGTAACCCTGAACATGACAAACCACAGACACGTGTAAATAGTTTTATATAAAATTCTGTCTAAATGTAAATCTGATACAAAATATAAAAATAAAACATACCTTTGCGGCTCTTGTTGAGGCCAAAGCTGATATGTTGTCATAGGCTCTTTCATCTGACTCTGGAAAACATAATGTACATTTTTAAAACATGTGCAGTTTAATTTCCCAGATCAAAATCTACAGCTGATACATCAACCATATCCATTATTACCTCCAAGCATCATGTTTTCTCTCAACTTATTTCTTTAGATCAATGGTTTCTAACCTTTTTTGGCTTGTGACCCCATTTATACATCTCACATTTCTGTCAACCACAGATATTTCAAAACATACATTGTTTTTTGCTAATTGTCTTTTGACAAATAAACAGTAGCACAGTGCTTCAGTTTCACACTCACAGTTTGTCATGTCTTTTATGGATTGTGGTTGACCCTCGCAACTCATCAATATTTTTAATAGTGTTTTTTAATCAATTACTAGTGATTTCAGGTGACCCCATTTGCATTCCAGGTGACCTCACATGGGGTCCCAACTCCAATGTTGAACAACACTGGGTTAGACAGTCCAGTGGTTCCACATTATATATATATATATATATATATATATATATATATATATATATATATATATATATGTGTGTGTGTGTGTGTATATGGCAAACGCTTGTACGGCGTGTACCATTGGCAAATTGAGGAAGTGGCTGATATGGAAAAGACATACCAGTGCCTGGAAAAGACTGGACTAAAGGACAGCACAGAGGTACTACTTATGGTGCCTCACACCACATGCAAGAACAAGCCCTGAACACCAGAGCAATAGAGGCCAGGGTCTACCACACCAGACAAGACCCCAGGTGTAGGCTGTGTAGAGAAGCCCCTGAAACAGTCCAGCACATCACAGCAGGGTGTAAGATGTTGGCAGGCAAGGCATACATGGAGAGGCATAACCAGGTAGCGGGCATACTGTACAGTACCATCTGTAAAGAGTATGGACTGGAGGTCCCAGGGTCAAGATGGGAGACCCCCCCAAAGGTGACAGAGAACAAAGAGGTCAAGATCCTGTGGGACTTCCAGATCCAGACTGACAAGATAGTGATGGCCAATCAGCCTGACATCGTGGTGGTGGATAAACATGAGAAGACAGTGGTGGTGATAGATGTAGCAGTGATAGCAACATCAGAAAGAAAGAACATGAGAAGCTTGAGAAATACCAAGGGCTGAAAGAGGAGTTGTGTATATATATATATATATATATATATATATATATATATATATATATATATATATATATATATATATATATATATATATATATATATATATATTGTTATGACCTGTGGGTCATTTGTGTAAATGTTGTGTATCCTCCTGGACACAGGGTGGAGTTGTGTCCCCCTCTCTCCACTTTGTCTGTGTGTGTGTATGTGTAGGTGTCCCATTTCCTTATCCAGGTGGCTGAAGGTGATTGGCTGCAGACACCTTTTTAAAGAGGAAGCTAATGAGGCTCTGGGCTCTTCACCTTCTCCATGCTGTTGGATGGGTCACTTGGAGGACAATTTAAATCTTTGGAGAATTTGGTAGAAATAGATGATTGATTGTTTAATTTTCATGTTCAATGCCTTTTTTCTGTAGGGGGAGGGAAGCCATTTTGTTTTCAGCATTTTCTCCTGTTTTTTGGTTAAGAAGTTTTAGAGATTGTAATTCTTTTTGTTTATTAGATTAAGATGATTTTCTGTTGAAGAACCTTTTTGTTTGTTGTTTTGGCCTCACCCTCCCTGACACTTTTTGTTAAAATAATAAATATTGAAATAATTGGATTTAATAGTAGTGTATGACCCTTTTCATTTGTGGAAGCTGGAAGAAGGTGGGGAGCCACTTTATGTTGCGCTCTGGTTCCCCTAGTCTGGGACGTAACATAAATTGGGGGCTCGTCCAGGATTGATTCCCTCATTTGTCGGGTGAGTTTTGTACGTTTGACCCTTTTTTGTATTTTTCTCACTAACTCTGGTTGTCAATTTTTTCTGTGTGGCACAATGGACTTTAAATTGGATGAATTTAAGGCTCATCCTACTTTAGCTCAGGTAAATACCTGTAGAGTGGTGGACTTAATGTTGATTGCTGCTTGGCTTGGTGTAGATGTACCACCTGCTGTCAAGAAGGCGGAGCTACGAGAGCTCGTTGTTGCTGCTTTGCAGGAGGAGTCCTTAATAGGGGTTACAGGGGTTGATGAAGGAGCATCAGCGGTGTTCTCTGTACCTCCATTGGCTGTTTCCCATCAACCTACTCTCACCGAACCATCCACTGTGTCTGGGATGTCTGTTGAGGAGCTTCGGCTGACATTTCGCATTAAGGAGATGGAGGTGAGAAATAAGGAGTTGGAAGTGGAGGCTATGCACCTTAAGGTGAAGCTCTTGGAGCTGGAGCACCAGCCCAGGATGTCTCCTCAGTCACATGACCAAACCCCACATTCTCCTCATGGTGGTTTTGATGTAAGCCGGCACATCACACTCGTTCCACCATTCAGAGAGGCTGAAGTAGATTCCTATTTTAATGCCTTTGAGAGAATTGCAGCTACACTTAACTGGCCAAAAGATGTGTGGTCTTTACTACTCCAGTGTAAACTGACTGGGAAGGCCCAGGAAGTGTGTGCTGCACTCTCGGTAGAACAGAGCCTAAATTATGAAACTGTGAAAGCTACTGTTTTACGTGCCTATGAGTTGGTTCCTGAAGCTTATAGACAGAAGTTCAGGAAATGTGAAAAAACTGTCAACCAGACTTATGTTGAATTTGCGCGTGAGAAAGGAGCCCTTTTTGATAAATGGTGTCAAGCCAGCAAAGTGGTTGATTTTGTGCAGCTACGAGAGCTTATGCTCCTGGAAGAATTCAAACAGTGTCTTCCAGAGCGTATTGCTGTGTATCTAAATGAGCAAAAAGTTGTATCACTCGCTGAGGCCGCTGTGTTGGCTGATGAGTTTTCCTTAACTCATAAAAGTGTTTTTGTGCCTCCGGTGCGTCGTGATGCATTTGTGTTTGAAAATAAGAAGCCTCGTTCACCAAAAACCTCTCGGCGTAATACATCTGCCACAGTTGAAAATCGTATTTGTTTTTATTGTCACAAGTCTGGACATTTCATCTCGGCCTGTCCAGCTCTGAAAAAGAGAGAGCACAATAAAAACACAGAACCATCCGCCGTTGCACTGATTCAACATGGACCATCTAAAACAGAGTCTGTTGATCAGCTGTCAACATTGCCAAAGGACATTGATGATGATTTCAAACCATTTGTTTCCCATGGGTTTTTGTCCTTAACTGATGATGAGGTGGACAGGGTTCCTGTAGTTATTTTACGTGATACGTGCGCTAAGTATTCCATTGCTCGTCGTGGTATTTTGCCATTTTCAGATCGATCTTATTGTGGGTCAGATTTACTGGTGTGGGGAATTGGATTGAGTGTGTTGCGTGTACCGGTTCATTCTGTGAAGCTTTCCTGTCCATTGGTCACTGGCCCGGTGCGTATTGGAGTGCGCGATCAGCTGCCGGTCACCGGAGTGGACATTATTCTGGGTAATGACTTGGCCGGTCAGAAAGTTTTTGCCACTGTTCCTGAAGTAACAGAAATTCCCTCCGCTGATGTTAGTGTTTTTTCGCCACCCGACTCGCCTCCCGTTTTTCCTGCTTGTGTTGTTACGCGTGCTCGTGCTCGTAAATTGGGTGAAGCAACGGACCTGTCGGATTCTTTTTTGTGCGCGCCGGACAACTCGGGCAGCCCCGGTTCTGAATCAAAAAATGTGTCTGTTTCTGTCATTGTGCCTGATGATGATTTATGTCTGTCTGTGACCCGAGAGCAGTTAATCAAAGCTCAGAAATCTGACTGTTCATTAGCAAAATGTATGTCTGCTGCTCAGAATGATAAATGTGAGTCTCAAACTGTGTCTTACCTGTTTGATGAAGGTGTTTTGTTGCGGAGATGGTGTCCTATGGCTGGGATGGAATGTGATGTGGTGCGCCAGGTAGTGGTGCCAGCAAAGTTCCGTTCTCAGGTCCTGAAGCTGGCGCACGATCACATTCTGTCCGGGCACTTGGGTATTAAAAAAACTTATGATCGGATACTTCGTTACTTTTTCTGGCCTGGGTTAAAAACTGATATTGTCAACTTCTGTCGTTCCTGCCATGTCTGTCAGATATCCGGGAAGCCAAACAAAGTAATCCCACCTGCTCCATTACAGCCAATCCCAGTAATTGGTGAGCCATTTGAACACATTATTATTGACTGTGTCGGTCCTCTGCCCAAAACAAAAGCTGGCAACCGATTCGTGTTAACTATGATGTGTGCTGCCACCCGTTTCCCTGAGGCTGTCCCATTGCGCACGCTCCGGGCAAAAGCTGTGGTGAAAGCCTTGGTAAAATTCTTTTCCACCTTCGGACTCCCCAAGCGTATCCAGTCAGACCAAGGATCTAATTTTATGTCCACTGTGTTTTCCCAGGTTATGCAGGAGTTATCAGTGAAGCATCAGGTATCCAGTGCGTATCACCCGGAGAGCCAGGGCGCACTGGAAAGGTTTCACCAAACACTGAAGTCCATGATTAAAAAGTTCTGTGTTGAGTCAAATAAAGAGTGGGATGAGGGGTTGCCAATGCTCTTATTTGCAATTCGTGAAACCACCCAGAAGTCGTTAGGTTTCAGTCCAGCAGAGTTGGTTTTTGGTCACACTGTGCGGGGTCCACTGCGTCTGCTGAGGGAGACGTGGCTCGCGGATAAACCCGGTCCCGCGCACAGTGTCTTAGATTATGTGAGTTCCTTTAGAGAGAGGTTACACACGGCGGTGGAGTTGGCCCGCAGTGTACTCTCCAGTGTGCAGACAAGAATGAAAATACATTTTGATAAAAAAGCTCTGAGTCGGACTTTTCAGCAGGGTGATAAAGTTCTGGTGCTCTTGCCTATGGTGGGGTCTAGTTTTCAGGCAAAGTTTTGCGGCCCCTATATTGTTGAGAAAAAATTAACTGACATGGACTATGTGATAAAAACCCCAGACAGAAGGAAAAAGTCCCGAGTATGTCACATAAATATGCTGAAGCCATATTTTGTTCGTCCGGCACACAGTGTGCCCGACTCTGCTGCGTCCCCGGTAACGTGTGTTGTTCCGGTGGTGACAGCTCCTGCGTATTGTCCAGAAGACGATGCCTTGCGTGATCAGCCGGTGGCGGCGCCAACAGCTCGGCTGGACAATTCCAGGATCCTGGGTGAGTTAGAGGGCTATTTGTCTTATTTATGTGAGCCCGCTCTTAGTGATGTGTGTAAATTAATCAAAGAAAACACCCAATTATTCAGTGATAAACCCACTCAAACCACCGTTTTGAAACACGATGTTGAAGTAGGTGACCATAGACCCATCAAACAACATGCATATCGTGTCAATCCCACGAAGAGGGCGGTGATGGCCGTTGAGGTCAATTATCTGCTTGAAAGTGGTCTTGCTGTACCCAGTTGTAGCCCATGGAGCTCTCCCTCTCTTCTGGTGCCAAAATCTGACAAAACTCCATGTTTTTGCACAGATTACCGTAAAGTTAATGCCATCACTAAATCTGATTCTTTTCCTCTACCCAGAATGGATGACTGCGTCGATCGTGTTGGATCTGCCAAGTTCGTGACCAAGCTTGACCTGTTAAAGGGTTATTGGCAGGTGCCTCTCACATCCCGCGCATCAGAAATATCTGCCTTCGTTACACCTGACCACTTCCTCCAATACACAGTCATGCCGTTTGGATTAAAGAATGCTCCGGCTACCTTCCAAAGGCTGGTAAACACGGTGCTCTCTGGTGTTAAAAATTGTGAGGCGTATTTAGATGACATTGTAGTGTATTCATCCACCTGGGTAGAACACATGTGCACTTTACGGGAGGTTTTTCATCGTTTGAGGGAGGCTTCACTCACAGTAAACCTGGCTAAATGTGAATTTGGGAAAGCGACGGTCGCCTATCTGGGGAAACGGGTGGGACAGGGACAAGTGCGCCCCCTAGCGGCCAAGGTACAGGCCATACTAGATTTCCCTGTGCCAGAAACCCGACGGCAACTCCGTCGTTTTCTTGGTATGTGTGGTTATTATCGTGGTTTTTGCAAAAATTTTGCAAGTGTTGTTGCTCCATTGACTACTTTGACAAGTCCTTCAAAGAGTTTTGTTTGGAATGAACTTTGTCAGGACTCATTTAATGCTGCAAAAGCATTGCTCTGCAGTGCCCCCGTGTTGTCCGCGCCTGATTTCACTCGTCCTTTTAAGGTTGAAGTTGATGCCAGTGCGCAGGGTGCGGGTGCTGTTCTGGTGCAGGAGGATGACAATGGTGTTGATCATCCTGTGTGTTTCTTTTCAAAAAAATTTGACAAGCATCAGGTCCACTACAGCACCATCGAAAAAGAGACCCTGGCATTGTTATGGGCGCTACAACATTTTGAAGTTTATGTTGGGTCAAGTTCAGACCCAGTTAAAGTGCTCACTGACCACAACCCACTAATTTTCCTTTCCCGCATGCGCAACCACAACAGCCGCCTGATGCGATGGTCCCTGCTGATGCAAGACTTCAACGTGGACATTCACCATATCAAAGGCAAAGACAACATTGTGGCCGATGCACTTTCTCGTACTGGTGTTTAAAATGTGTATGATCAAACATTATTTTTAGGGGAGTAATGTTTGATCTTAGGTGGGGGGGTGTTATGACCTGTGGGTCATTTGTGTAAATGTTGTGTATCCTCCTGGACACAGGGTGGAGTTGTGTCCCCCTCTCTCCACTTTGTCTGTGTGTGTGTATGTGTAGGTGTCCCATTTCCTTATCCAGGTGGCTGAAGGTGATTGGCTGCAGACACCTTTTTAAAGAGGAAGCTAATGAGGCTCTGGGCTCTTCACCTTCTCCATGCTGTTGGATGGGTCACTTGGAGGACAATTTAAATCTTTGGAGAATTTGGTAGAAATAGATGAATGATTGTTTAATTTTCATGTTCAATGCCTTTTTTCTGTAGGGGGAGGGAAGCCATTTTGTTTTCAGCATTTTCTCCTGTTTTTTGGTTAAGAAGTTTTAGAGATTGTAATTCTTTTTGTTTATTAGATTAAGATGATTTTCTGTTGAAGAACCTTTTTGTTTGTTGTTTTGGCCTCACCCTCCCTGACACTTTTTGTTAAAATAATAAATATTGAAATAATTGGATTTAATAGTAGTGTATGACCCTTTTCATTTGTGGAAGCTGGAAGAAGGTGGGGAGCCACTTTATGTTGCGCTCTGGTTCCCCTAGTCTGGGACGTAACATAAATATATATATATATATATATATATATATATATATATATATATATATATATATATATATATATATATATATATATATATATATATATATGTGTGTGTGTGTATGTATAAATGAACAACTGCTTTTAGATCCAGGTTTTTTCTTTATGTTTTCAATGACAATAAATTAATCTCAATTTTCCAGGACCAGGCAATTTTCCAATTCAGCGCAAATAGTATGTTTATGTTGTATGAAAATGTCTTTTGATTAGAGAATAACTATTACCTGTGAGCAGACTGTTGATTTTCTTGCTCATCATACACATGCAGAAAGCCAAAACAATGACTAGTATGGAGGTGAATACAAAAGCTCCACTCAAGACGTACACGACACTGTCATCTGCAGGGAGATGAACAAAGAAAGGAGGAGTTAATTTTCCACCACTTTAATAGAAGTGATCAAACTACTTTAACTAGAATATTACTTACACTTAATGTCCAATCTGGTCCCGTTTCCAAACAGTACACGTCCACATGATGCAACAGCACAGTAGTAGATCCCAGCATGATGATAATCCACCTTCACTATGGGCAGGTTGTAGACACAGGTGTGTGTTTGGGGGTCATTTTTCTTCCCACACTGGTCGTTCCTGCCTCCGTGGGTGTAAATAACTCCTGGTTGAGGGTCTTCAGACTTTTTGAACCAGTAAACACTATGTTCTCCATCACAGGTTCCAGTCTGAACCATACAGTTCAGAGTCACAGAAGCTCCTGGATGGACAGACTGATGGACTAAAGTCTGGATGTTAAAATCTGAAACATGAACAGTAATGGTCTCCAGGAATTTAACTGTGTTTGAGCTACTACCTGTACAGAAGTAGGTACCTGAGTCTGAAACATGTAAATCTGAGATGTTTAAGTGATAGTTGTGTGTTGTAGTGTTCAGTGTGAAGCGTGGATTGTTCTGGAATTCATTGTGAAAAGTGCCATTTGGATCGTAGCTGTAGAAGGTAGATATAAGTCTTGGTGTCTGTCCTATAGTTTGCTTATACCATAAAAACCATCCTACAGATGTGAAAAAACATTCTAACGTTACACTGTCGCCTACATTTACTGAAATGAAGCGACTTTCTTTACGATCAGATGAGGAAGGTGACAGACCAGTCGACTGAGCTGAAGAAAAATAATAGAAAAACCCAAAGAATGACAGAGAATCAGTGAATTACAATCAATAATCATTTCTATTGAAACATACAAACTGCAGTCGTTAAAAACACAACTTACCCATTTTCCCCGTAAACAGACATGTGAGATAAAACACAAAGATCTGAGATACCATCCTGTTCAAATTACTGAGTTGAATGAATGAAAAACACTCAGAATTTGCAATATATAGTGTCAGGTGTCATAGTTTCATGATGTCCTACTTTACAAAAATAATCATGTGGTCAAAGCCACTGTCAACATGAGGGCTGGTTGATGCGAAGGTTTGGGGTATTTACTGGAAGTGTGACAGTAGTGTTATTACTAGTAATTCTAGTGTTATTTTGTGGTTTTGAATGCATTGTGTGTTGGTTCTATTTAAAAAAAACTCTCCAGATTGCTTTGTTTCTGGCTGTTTTTGCACGATAGAAAAATGACTTGAGGTCGAACAACAGAGTTTACTGGTGTTATGTTCCACCACTGTTTTTTATGAGTCCTAATTTATTTAATTGGGGACAATTATTGACTGTTATTTTTTTGTGTGCAATAGCCTGCATATAGGTTTCTCTTCAGGTCACTGATTGGCTTCCGCCGCAGCGACTAAATAAACTGGACCTGCGGGTCTAGAGAGGAAGAACGCCTTTCCTGAGAGTGCCTCATTTCCACCTGGGACGCCGGTTCTGGAGCGCGCTCGAGCGAAGCTGTTTCCGGCTACGAGATGCCGGTTGGCCGTGGTACTCCTTCCTAGTTTTTTTTCGTATTGTTTGGCCCGGTGAGTTTGGACGTCCTGTTTTCGTTTGATTTCAGTTTAAAGGGTTTAGTTTGCGGGTTGTGTTAATAGAACAGCGGTAGCGGTAGGTGAGCAGGTTCTACGGCCCTGCATAGGGTTGGTTTGCTCCATCTACCGTTCTTTTGTTTATTTGGCCAACTCACCTGGGTCCGACTTTTTTTTGTACTTTTGGAGTTTCTTTTTGTTTTTGGGCACAGGAACATAGGGCTTAAATGAAATACCTTTGCTTAATAAAATTGTGTGGCAAAGTTGAACCTTTTGTCTCCTGTGCTCTCTTTCAAATATGTTGCAACCTCCGGGTCATAACAACGGGTATTTCCTCATACGCGGTCAGGAGGCGTCTCTGATTGGCTCAGAATGCGTGAAGGAACACTCCCCCCTCCCTTCTCACTGTGTATGTATTTAGCTTTACTCAAGTATCATCCAGCTAGGTTTCGTGACGTCGCTTGTTCTGAAAACGTGCAGGGAAAAAAAAACAGGCTTTATTTCCACAGAGAGCACATGAACCAGTTTGATCCACCATTTTTTTTTTTCAGTTTGTGCAGCAGCTACTGTGGCGCCAACTTCTCTTGTAGATGCTAATGCTAATGCTACTTCAGATTCACTGCCGGGGACGTGCTTAACCCCACGTGGGTGACGCTAAAGTCCATCTGACATCAGATAGACCGGCTTTTTTTGGGTCCCTCATTCCTCTTGTTGTTTTCTGTGAATGCAGTATGCAACCAGTGAAGGTGACAAACCATATATTGGTAAGTCGGGGTGACCCATCAGATTCCAAAAAGAGCGTGGAAAAGTGGAATGACACCTTTAAGCAATTGTTGAAATGCAATAGTTAAATACTTCCTGTTAAAACCCACAACTGTCACAGCTAAGGTCAATAGAAAACAAAAGTCATGGGATTAACCCTTTATCGGTTTTTTTGGTCATTTCTACAAATATTAAATATGGGTAAAGTTCCAATATATAGTGTCAGGTGTCATAGTGATGAGAAGGTTTGGTGTATTTACTGGTATTATTAGTAATTGTAGTGTTATTTGATGGTTGTGGTTTGATCAACTATTGTCACCTGAGCTGAAGAAAAATAGTAGAGAATGAAGGACAATCAGGAAACTATAGTTAAACATATAGTTGTGTAAAAAAAATTATTAGATCATCAAAAGTCATCAAAAACAACCAATATGCCAACAAGTAGTAACTCACATGACTAAAACAGACAGAACATAAAACATGGAACCATTTTTGTTATCGTTATATTTATCCAAAAACATTTTATCTTTCATTATACCAGGCACTGAACAAGAAATTGAAGGAAATAAAGGTGGTCTAATATTTTTTTCTGTAACTATATACAGTCTGAGTGACCATTATCACTGAAAGGTACAAACTCAGCAGACAAACCAGATACAACACATAATGATGTCATCATGTTACAACTGTTGAACTGAATAAATAAAGTCAGTGAAGAGGAAGCGTCACATTTCCTACCAAAGAAATGTGGTCATGTGATAACTCACACTTTTGGTGTCAACGTTGGTGGTTTACATTATTTTTTTAATAGCTGAATTCATATAAGAATAAGAAATCATAGCTGTAAAAAATGTCATTTGGATATTTTTTCCGTTTAAGTAAGGATTTTTTTTTTTTTTTTTTTGAAACTTTTATAAAATGTACCTGTGGGATGAGTCTCTACAACACAGACATTTATGGTTTGTGGTTTCACTACGACCTTCAATAGAGAGAGAAAGAAAGATAAGTTTTACAATTCTTCATGTTATCACAGACAATGATAAAAGATAAGACAAGGTCAGATAAGGTCACATAAGGTAAAATAAGATATTTATTAATCCCACTAGGAAAAATTCCAGGTTTATAGCAGCAAGACTATAGCACAGCACACAAGAGTAATCACTTCTATAAATAAATACATGAATATGTACATGTATAATATACAGTTTTTTAATAACTATATACATAATATACACATTACTAAAAATTGTTATGGGGAGGTGGACTATTCTGGACCTGCTTTTATCTTTCCCAAAAATGTCTTGGAAATTGGTCTTATAGTTTTTGCATAAAACAAACCCCGTCCCCTGCCCTTTGGGGTGCGAGGTATTAATAACGCTAAAATTGTCCTCAAACGTTTTCACAGGTCTGTGTAGAATCAAATACAAGAATTATATTTTATTATTTGATTTTTTGATTTTTTTTATCTTATTTTATTTCATTTTATTTCATTTTATTTTATTTTATTTTATTTCATCTTATTTTATTATATTATATTATACTACAAAATTGCAACATATGAAATTAGAAGTTTAGAGCACAAGGACACTAGCCTGGCAAGTCTGACTATGATATGAATTAATAGTTTGGAGACGATCCATAGACTGAGCTTAAGCGTACGGGTGGGTTCAACCGTTGTCTTTCTAACTGCTCAGCACGTAATAAGCCAACGCTATGACCAATCAGAGCAACGAACAATGTGACGTATACAGAGCAACGAAAACAAGTCTACATTAGCTTCTATCTAGTTGCTTTAACATCCTATAGGCTAGGCTAATTAATGCTAACACACCGGTAACAGTGGAGGAAAAATATCCAACCTGCTTATCCGACCATAGACTGTTTATAAGTTCGTACTTCTTCAACCCTGTCGTCATTGTGCTAAGCCCCGCCCTAGAATCTCACTACACAAATGGAGCGTTGTGATTGGCTGAGGCTCTATCGAGCGTCACTAGACCAATGATTCAGGCAAAGATATTTTTTGCCACTAGAGGCGGACTAATTTACTAGACAACAACTAAAATAAGTCTGAAATAGGTGGTTGAGTAAACCTCAGACAAACCAAAACCCCTTGAGCTTTTATTTAAACCTTGTAGACCACATTACAGCAGTAAAAATATGCTTCAGATTTTTCTTCGTAGACTGAAACTGTTCATGTTGTAAATATAGTGAAACATAGATGTGGGCAGAAGAAGAAGACAACACAGCCACAGATTTATTTACATTTGCAGATTTTTAGTTAAAATTGAGGGAATATTCTTTACACACAGAAACTAAAAAGCCACCACAACTTTCCATACAAGATAAAATAAAATGTGTCCATATTTTATTTCTTCAGGCTGGAGTAAACACACTCATTACTGGTGGTGTTTGTTTGTCTTCTCAAACTATTGGCTGCTCGAAAACTCACAGATGCATAATGGACGTTGTGTCCATCTGGGTAAACCTAGTGACAAAATAAAGATGTTTAAAATAAGACAAGTCCTATGTGAAAATAATAATAACAAAAATAATACCGAAAACTCACCTCTGTATTTGCTTCATATCTGCTCTGAGATTCTGTTCAGGGATTAGACAAGAAACTTTTAATTAGAAAATTAAAAAAATATATAGATTAACCCGTAAAGACCCAATGTTATCTTTATGGCAGTTCCCAAATATATTTGATTAATATTCAACCATTTTTAAGTGATTTATCACCATTTATTATAATATTATCCTCTGTATTATTTGTTTTTCAGTGTAAATCACGCCTTTCCACATATTTAATTCACTGATCATGTAAATGTTCATTAAAATTCAGAGTAAATTCAATGTTTATTATGTCAAAAACTGAGAAAAAAAAAACCTGAAGAAAAAGTGACTTTTCCTGCAAACATATTAATAATTGAATGTGAAATCAAGTGTGTACATAGACTGTCATTGATCTAACTCCATGGGTTTTACTAGTGAATCTATATAGTACAAGATCAAGTTTTTTTTCCATGTTAACTATGGAGCCTCTGAACGTCCAAATGGGTCAGAACTGATTCTAATTTAAAGCGGAAACTCTGCATTTTACCTCAATAATTTACATGAACTGATAAAATTAGTGGATCAATAGGTATTAAACATTTTATATTAGTAAATGGTTTTGGTTGCTAATGGCAGTTTGCATTGGAAAAAAAAAATTTATAGTCCAAATATCTCATCTCACTTAAAACTAGAAACGCACTCCAAGAGCGCAGAGCTCCATCAAAGCAAATGGAGGGATGGGGGGTTTGGGGGGGGGGGGTTGGATCACCAAGAAAATGTCATCATTTGTTGATCTCCCCATTACCACTATACCCTGAAAATGTCATCAAAATCCATCCATAAATCTACGAGTTATGTTGTACAAGAACTGACCGACTGACAAACAAACAAATTACAAAAGCACTCTAACCCAAGGCAGACCCCCACCCCCACCCACCCACCCTACCGAATGACGAGAATGAATGGAGGTCTGCTGAGGAGGTTATATTTTTGGTGATGTTTGTTTGTTGGTTTGTGTATAACATAACTGGAAAACTAAAGAATGGATTTTTCTGACATTTTCAGGGTATAAAAGACAACAACAAACCAACAAGCAAACAAACAAACTAACGCTGGCATTTTCATAACCTCCTTGTAAGAAGACATAATCACTTAAAGAATAACTTTACAGTGAGATGGAACAACTTATTTTTAGATCTGGAAAATCTTATTTCAATGAACCTTACTAAGATAATTTTCACTTTTCCCTTTGGCAGATTTTTCTTTTTTTGCTTGAATTAAGCAAAAAAAACCAATATTGACTTGAGCGTATAATATTTAGGTGATTCATTCTTATTTTGTGATGACATATGTTGATGGCTGTTTGCATTGGGAAAAAAAATTAAAATTTTTGCAAATGTATTTTTGTCATTTCTAGTCCAAATTCTCATTACAAACCAACGCTAGCAAAAACATAACATCCTTGGTGGAGGTAAGAAGACATAATTACCTAAAGAGTAACTTTTCGGCGAGATATTTTTAGACAATAGATCTAGAAAATCACTCATACGGGGTGTACCCCACCTTCACCCATTGTAACTGGATTAGGCCCCCAGTGACCCCCATGACCCTTGTGAGGATAAAGTGGGTTCAGATGATGAGATGAGATGAGATCTCGAAAATCTCACTACGATTAATTTCACTTGTCCCATTGGCAGATATTTGTGCTTGAATTAAACAAAATAATATTGAATTGAATTAAGCAAAAATAAATAAATCAATAATCGCATAATTTTTTAAACAAAAAAAAAATAACCCAATGGAACAAATGAAAATAATCTTGGTCGAGATTTCTTGAAATAACATTTTCCAGATCAATTGTCTAAAATAATAAAATAAGTTCTTTATATCTAGAAATTATAAAAAAAAAAACAAAAAAAAAACCTTGGTAATATTTAGATTTTTGCAGTGTGGGTCTTTATGGGTGAAATAATCCAACTAAAATACAATTGAAAAAACATACCTGAAAATTGGACGTTGTTTTTGCTTTTCATCTTGTAAAGTGAGAAACTCAATAAAATAAGGAGGACGGTCATCAATCCCAAAGCTCCGCTCAAAATATACACCAATACAAGAGATTCTTCCTCAGAGTCTATTTTGGTCCCGTTTCCAATTGTTATACGTCCACATGACAGAACAGCACAGTAGTAGATCCCAGCATGATGATAATCCACCTTCTGTATGGGCAGGTTGTAGACACAGGTGTGTGTTTGGGGGTCATTTTTCTTCCCACACTGCTCGTTCCTGCCTCCGTGGGTGTAAATAACTCCTGGTTGAGGGTCTTCAGACTTTTTGAACCAGTAAACACTATGTTCTCCGTCACAGGCTCCAGTTTGAACCGTACAGTTCAGAGTCACAGAAGCTCCTGGATGGACTTTGTCAGATTCAGACTGATGGACTAAAGCTCGAAGGTTCACATCTGAACCTTCTACACTAACAGTCGTTCCATCACCAATATCAAAGACAGATGAATAGCTACTTGCACAATAGTAAACACCAGAATCTGAAATGTGCACATTTGAGATGTTTAGGTGTTTTTTATCTACTCTGAAACGTGGATTTTTCTTAAATTCACCATAAAAAGTAACATCTTCATCATAGTGATAGAAGGAAGAAATTGGTCTTATTTTCTGTCCCAGTATTTGTTTATACCAGTAAAACCTTGTTCCAACATTAGATTTATAGAAACATCGCAGACTTAAGTCGTCCCCTGCTTTAATGGATACAAAACGTTCCACTTGATGAACATAATAGATGTGCCCATCATTTGTCTGAGCTGAAATGAAAGAGCAAATGCACGGGAATAATTAAAAAGGCATTTGCTACAGACATGAGAATATAAAAATAAAAAAAAAAACAAAACAAAAAAACTCACCTTTTTGCCCCAAAACCAGGCAGGTCAGAAAGAAAAACCACAGAGATGTAATCATGTTCAGTTCAGTCGTGTTAAATGAGAAAAGTTTCAACACTTTCATCACTACAAAGATCAGACTGTACTTGATTGGTTCAACTCAAATGACGCTGTGTGACCTAATTCAGGAAAGTCACACGTTCAGTGACACCTATTACTTAAAGACACTTTAAGAGCCATCCTGTCTTTGCTTTGAAAATACATCATCATCTGTTCAGTATCCTGAACCTGGTTTTAGATAGATATAAGTTTAATTTGAACAAATACAAAAAGAGACAACATAAAAACAGCAAATAAATGCAATAACATCTTCAAAAAGGAGTGAGAAGAAGTCAAAACTTATCTAATCCTTTACTTTTTTTTTTAATATAACTTTATTTATACATTTTCGCAGTTATACAGACAACAAACAATATCCCCAGTGTCCCACCTACCAAAGGGTACACATAACACAGTATTCAAGTTAATAATACTCATTTAGACACATCAATGATACTGGACAAAGAACAAAAACTGAGACATAAACGTGAACAAAGATGAAACAAAACAGAACAGAACAGAAACCCAAAAAAAAAAAATCCTCTACTTTTTAAATATTCACTTTCCCAAGTTGCTACTAGTACTGATTTCTACGTTTTAAGGAGTAACCAACTCCTTCATGGTAGCTTGGATTTTGCTGACCCTCGTGCGTAAAGCACCGTAGACATTCTGTTGTCTTCATCCAAATTCCGGACGGACCAATCAGGATCACTGGACGTGAGTTTAACAGTTATGATGTAAGGAAAACTCTCGAAACAGTAGCTTTGAAAAACATGGCGGCTAGCATGGAGCAGACTGAACTCAGCTTCGATTCTGCAATTTCAAGGGTCTTGTCGAAGCTACCGCATATTGACTCAGAGAACAATTTTAAAAGAATTTATTGGGGGCAAGGATGAAACTAGGAAACTAAAGTTCGTCTCTTTAGGACAACGGTAGAATCAGTTGTCCTTTATGGGAGCGAGACCTGAACAATGACACCATCCTTAGAAAAATCCCTTAATGGTTGCTACACTCGAATGTTAAAGACAATCCTTGACATAAAGTGGTACCATCATGTGCTAAACAGTGAGCTATATGAGAACCTGAGTAAAGTTGGAGACACAGTGGCTGCTCGAAGAATGAAAATGGCAGGACACTGTTTCCGACACAAGGAAGTACCTGCCAGTGACCTTGTCACCTGGGCACCAACACAAGGAGCAAGGTCAAGAGAAGGACGGCCATGGCTCAGTTGGGAGAGTGGGTCATCCATTGAGCGAAGGGTTGGCGTTTCGATTCCCACTCTGTTCTAGTCAGTCTGTTGTGTCCTTGGGCAAGACACTTCACCCTCCTTGCCTCCAGTGTATGAATGCGTATGAATGTTTGGTGGTGGTCAGAGGGGCCATAGGCGCGAAATGGCAGCCACGCTTCTGTCAGTCTGCCCCAGGGCAACTGTGGCTACATATGTAGTTTACCACCACCAGAGGGAGCATGTGAGAGTGAATGAATAATGGATCAATAATGTAAAGTGTTTGGGTGCCTTGAAAAGCGCTATAGAAATCTAATCCATTATTATTATTATTATTATTATTATTATAAGAGGGCGGAGGAGAGCTACATATGTGGACATATTGAGGAAGGACACTGCGGTAGACAGTGAGGGAGAGCTGGCCATCTGCATGATGGACCGTGATGTGTGGAGGATCCATGTTCAAACCCGGCTGAGGCCGACATAGCAGTAGTAGTAGTAAGGATGTTATGGTTCTTCTCCTAACCAGGTATAGTAAAAGCTCTCATCTACAGTATTACAGCTTATTTCAGCATAAAATTACTTTACAGTCGTCTCTCATGTGAGTGCATGCAGCCTAAAAGGTCACATGACGCTGCCGGCTGTATCCCCAGACACTTCCCCGTCGGCCCCTCCTCCATGGTCCAGGTATCTGTAGAGTCGGGGATTTTCCATTCGGGGGTATCAATTGGGTTTTTCTACTGTTTACGTTGTGTGCCTTTGTGAGAGAGATGCCCCTTCCCCCTCAGGGGCCTGGGTCTAACTCTGTATGCAAATGACTCAGGTCTGACTTTCTGTTACAGCTTTGTCTCAAAACTCAAAACCCAAGAATTTTACAAACATTAAAACATTTATATGTGATATTATTGTAATTTCTACAACAACAGATAAAAGATAATAGATGCTTAGATACTTTACCCTTCATAAGTTTACATACTCTGATTGAATGGATGTTCCAACATGACAATGACCCAAACATACAGTAAGGCCAGGTTGACCTGTCATTGGCTACAACAGAGAGTGCAAACCTCTGCTCAAAAAGTTATGGATGGAGTTCGAAACATTTTGAGGATGTGTTGGGAGAGTCAGAAAGAAAAAAATATATTACATTTTGGTGGTGATCCAGAAGAGATCGTGGATTTTTTTTTTGTTTTATCAAAATCCATCCATAACTTTTTAAGTAATGTTGCTGACAGACAGACAGACAGACAGACAGACAGACAGACAACCTCCAGCGAAAACATAACCTCCTTGGCGGAGGTAAAAAGTGAAGGTGAAAAAGTTTCCCTCGCAGTTTCCAATCCAAAATTAAATAAACTAAATGTGTTTTTGCCAAGAAGAATGGACAGCTTTACCATCTTTTTTTTTTTTATTATTGTTTTTATTTTTTACTGACAATTTGCAATAGTTTACAATAGTAATGATCCAAGTCGTACTAAAAGCAAGAAAAACAAAACAACAAACAACAAAATCAAAAAAAACATTAAAGGTGCAGAGAGAAGCAGAAAGCCTGGACCAGATTCCAAATATGAATAAAAGTACAACAAATAAAACACACACACACACACACACACATATCTATGTATGTATGTATGCATGTATACATATACCATATTTTACGCACTATAAGGCACACTGGATTATAAGGTGCATAAAGTTAAGTCAAAATGACGAGATAAAAAGTGAAATTTCTGAGATAAAAAAATCGAAATTATAGAATTAAAAAGTCACAATTTATTATATAACAAGTCAATATTCTAACTCACTAAGCACAACCAGAATGAATCCATATATAAGGCGCTGTGGATTATAAGGCACACTGTGGTTTTTGTAGAAAATTAAAGTCTTTTAAGTGCGCCTTATTGTCCGGAAAATACAGTTAACACACACACATATATATATATATATATATATATACACACACCCACACATACTTCCATACACACATACAGTATATGTATACACACACACACACACACATACATAAATAAATAAATACCATCTGAGAAAATATACAAAAGCCGTCCATCTGTTGTTAATAGTAAAGGAGAATGAAGAACTAAGGTATGTAAACTTATGATCAGGGTCATTTGGTTAGTTTCCATAAATGCATTTGTTTGATAATAAATGGCTTCACCAGAAACACAAGTGAAAGGAAAGTTTTTATATTTTCATTTATATTCACTGAAAAATGGCCAAAGAATCACAAATTCTGTTAGAATTAATGAACATATGAATAAATATATGAGCACAGTATATCCTGTTCCTGTAAAATATCTGAATCTGCTGAATAAAAACAATGACATTAACGTCTACGGCAGATTCTGAGCTGTGTTTATGAGAAAATAGCCTCAGATCATTGACACTGAACATACAAGGAAGCACAATGTGTTTGTGGTTTTAGTTTTTAGGACTCTACTATGACCAATTTTCCACTTAAGCTTAGTGAAATGCATTTCCTGTTCCTATGCTAAAAGGCCAGAGCCACTCACTGTGGTTTGTGAGGTTACATTTTATGATTCTGTCTTAAAAGGAAAATGAAAAAGATCTTTTATAATTTTTTTTTTATATATATATATAATATAATGGACGGAATAAAAGCACTGTACAATGAAATGGCTTCAATGAATGTGACTAAAAGCAAAATATAATATTTACAGTCAGTAGGTAGAAGAAAATTAAACTTTTTACACTTATTTTATCTTAAGTAGGAAATAATATAGACAAGAATAAAGACTGAAACCACAGAGAACACACCACAACAAAGAGAGTAGGTTATTAGATATTTATATTTTTACTGCAGAGCATAAGAAACTGACCTTATTTTCATCTGTTTCTTTTTCATTTTAACAACTAAAGGTACATTTATTTGGACAAATATAATGATAACAACAAAAATAGCTCACAGTAGTTTAATTTCAGAGATGATATCTATCCAATTAACAATTTAATCAATCAATATCCATATCATGCTGACAGAAACAATACTTTTATTCATGTTTTCATGTTTTCTTTTCTGTCTGTTTTAATCACATGATACATACATGGGTCATAATTTCTCCATGACTGTACACTACACATTTGCACAGGATAAAATCACCACATATATATATATATATATATATATATATATATATATATATATATATATATATATATATATATATATATATATATATATATATATATATATATATATATATATAAACTATGCAGGAAATAGACTTCTTTTTAATGTATCAGTAACATCTTAATGAGAAGAGTTATCCACAGCAGATATTTTTCTGGTTTGTTTTGAATGAATATAAAGTATAATACAGGACGTCCTCAGGTTACACAGTATTTTACCTACACTGTTTCCACTTTACAATGCCTGAGTCTTGTCCATTATTTTGTCTCCTGTCTTTGTGCTCTGTAATTTTTTCAGTATCTATGCGTTTTTTGCCCTTGTTCACTGTTCCTGTTAAAGGAAGTGCGGGTGTTAGTGATGTCGTCAATGCTAAAATAAGTAGAGGACCAAGTCAAAGAGGCTGGTAAACAGATGTTGGCAGCTAGTGTTTGTAGCAGAGGTGGTAAAAGTACTCACATTCTGTACTTAAGTAGAAGTACAGATACTTGTGTGAAATAATACTCTGGTAAAAGTAGAAGTACTGATTCATCTTTACTTAAGTAAAAGTAAAAAAGTACAACATTTTTTTTTTTTGTCATGAACACAATAATACTTAAGAAAATAAGATCAGAAAAGTTTTAAAAGTATCTAAAATAAAGCCTTTAAAAGTGAGTTACTGTTTAGATAATGTGTTTGATCGAGTCACAGTTACAGGAAATTTAGGAAAAATGGGGGAAGAAATGTCACAATTAAGATAAAAAAGTCATGAGATTTTTTTTTAAAGTTATAAATAAGAGATAAAAATGCATAATTTTAAGATAAAAAGTCGAAAGAGTGAGAAATAATTTAGACCTTTTATCTCATAAAGTCAAAATTGTGAAATAAAAAGTCAAAATTATCAAATAAAAAGTCAAAAATTAGCAGATAATAGTCATATAACTATAAATATATAAAGTCGCAGTCCCTCTCCTCCACTGATTTTCTCTCTGAAGTGATTTATTTTTCATACTGTCACATCTGTTTGATTTGTAAAAGTAATGAGTCTATTCTGAGAATGTAAAGAGTATAAAGTACAGATATTTATATAAATGTAAAGAGTGTAAAGTACAGATATTTATATAAATGTAAAGAGTATAAAGTACAGATATTTATATAAATGTAAAGAGTATAAAGTAAAAAGTTGCCAGAAAAATAAAAACTCAAGTAAAGATACCAAAAAAATCTACTTAGGTACAGTAATGAAGTACTTTTACTGAGTTACTTTACACCTGTGGTTTGTTGCCCCGAAAACTGACTGAAGGCTAAATGGAGAACCATGCTTTCCTACGATGTTTACCAGAGGAACTAAGTGGGCATCGTAGTCGATGAGGTTATAAATAAATGTCACATATAAATGCTAAGTATAAACCTCTTCTGTTAATGTGTAGATACCTGATGGAAACAACATCAAGAGACGGACATATTTTGAAGCTAATCACATTTTAGATAAGACCCTTCCTTTGAATACAATAGTCAGGTTACGAAGCACTTAACTTATTACATAATGCGACGAAATTTATTACAAAATGCGTCAGTTTATTACAAAATGAAATGAAAAAGTTGTTATATTTTGGATGTTTATTCCAAAATGCGGCTCAACAAGTCATTCTACGTCCTCACGGTGGCGTACGCACATTCATTCTGGTTGTTGTTCCTTTGTCGTCTGGATGAGTTTTGGACGTTTACACTCACACCAGTGTAGAGAAGGCTTTCCACATCCTGGTGAGTGTAAAAAAGATAAGTTATATTACACACATTAACAAAGTAGTTAATTCTATAAGCCAGGGGTGTCAAATATCTGGTCTTGGGGGCCAAATCTGGGCCCCTGAGATAAATTTGTGAAATATAAAAATGATAGTAAATATATTGATAATTTTATTTCAAGTTTCACATATAGATGGAAATGGGTTGTGGATCAGTAAAATATAATAATAACTTATAAATACTCACAGATCTACATTTTGCTATTTGTTAATTTAAATATTTTCATGTCATTTTACTGTATTTACAATAAAAAAAAAAACCACATTTAAAACATCATTTCACAAAATAACGTGAATAACCTGAACAAATATGAACATTTTGAAATGTCCGAAATGTAAGTTTAACAATGTTAAATGTCTTAGATCAACTAATAAATAATATGTTTGTTATAATTGATGTGTGAAAATGATAAACTGACAAATAATCTGTTCAAATTGCATTGAGTTTTCTGAAGAAGCGTCAGTTTGTTCATGTTATTCACATTATTTTAAAAGACAATTAATTGGTAGATGTGAACATTTTCATTAAATTCTTTTTTTCTCTAAAACATAGAGTAAAATTTGGAGTTGACATTATTTATATATTATTATTATTGTATTATTTTACTGTAATTCAGATCAAATTTGGTTTAATGTGGCCCCTGAATTAAAATGACTTTGACACACCTGTTTTTTAAGCATTAAAGCCACAATATTTCAACAAGCAACGTACACTTTTTCAAATGTTAATATCAAAATTGAATATAAAATTATTAAAAAATAATGCTAATAAATTTGGTGCCTAAAAAGTTACTTAGACAGAACTTTACCTCAGTGTTTGTTGTAGGAGCTGAAAATCTTGCTTGAGGCTCTGGTTGTGTGACACAGATATGAACATATTATTGCACATAAATAACTGTTCATGCAGCAGAATATAATACGAACAACATCAGTTACCTTCTGATACCGACACGCGCCGCTTTTTCATCAGGTACAGAAAGAAACCCAGTAAAATGAGCAGGACAGTGAACGCCACAGCTCCACTTATGTAATAATAGACTACATCACATGCACCTGAAATGAAACATCACTTTAGATAAATTTGTTTGTTTATGGAGATCATTTCAGCAAAGTTCAGAATAAAAATGATGCAGTTTGCTTTAATTTTAGAAGGTTTAGACCCAACAAAGGTTTGTTAATTTTAGTTAAAAATGTCTTTTTTTTTGGGAAAAACGTCTATTCATGTACCACTATTCTATGAACTTAAGGAAAATACTAATGTGAATAAAAAAACCCACTTTTAATTATGTGTATATTTTATAATTTCACTGTAAAAAAAAAAAAAAAAAAGAAAGACTGTAGAATTAACAGCAAATAGTTGTAAAGTAGTTAGTAGTTTTTTATTTGAGAAGATTTCTGTGCTAATGATTAAATCAAAAGTAGCTGTAGTTTTTTACTAGAAGAGTAGTTTACTGTAACAAAACTAGATTTTGTACATAGAAATGATGTATTTCTATTTTCTGGAGAAAATAAATCTGTAAATTTGAAATTGGAAGACCATAATGTTGAAACAGCAGCCTATTTATTATTATTTTTTATTATATTTTTGTACATAAAAAGTAATAAAGAAATAAACATTTAACAATTTAAGATTTCAAACATGTAAAGTAATTTTGTTTCCGTTGGTCGAATGGGCCATCCAATGACCAAAGGGTTGGCAGTTTGAATCTCAGCTCTGACCGTCCACAAATTACAGTGTCTTTGCAAAAGTCTGAAGATACTGAACCAAAAACTAGTGCTAGACGTGATGGATTTAAAAAAAAAAAAAAAGAACACTGTGTACACCATGCAGGTTACTGTTTAAATGTACATGTTACTTTGTAAATATGTTTAATTATTATTATTATTATTATTATTATTATTATTATTATTATTATTATTATTATTATTATTATTATTATTATTATTATTATTATTTTCTTTTTTTTTTTTTTTTTTTTTTTTTTAAACAGCATACTTCTGGCGATTTTACCCCCTGCAAAAACAGATATTTATTTATTTATTTATTTATTTATTTATTTATTTATTTATTTATTTATTTATTTATTTATTTATTTATTTATTTATTTATTTATTTTTCAGTGTACCAGCTTTATTTCACAAATACAGCCAGATAGTAATAATTATAAAATATTAAATCCCTTCCACTACTACTGGAATAGATTTATATATTTCAAACTACTTTAACTAGAATATTACTTACACTTAATGTCCAATCTGGTCCCGTTTCCAAACAGTACACGTCCACATGATGCAACAGCACAGTAGTAGATCCCAGCATGATGATAATCCACCTTCACTATGGGCAGGTTGTAGACACAGGTGTGTGTTTGGGGGTCATTTTTCTTCCCACACTGGTTGTTCCTGCCTCCGTGGGTGTAAATAACTCCTGGTTGAGGGTCTTCAGACTTTTTGAACCAGTAAACACTATGTTCTCCGTCACAGGTTCCAGTCTGAACCGTACAGTTCAGAGTCACAGAAGCTCCTGGATGGACTTTGTCAGATTCAGACTGATGGACTAAAGTCTGGATGTTAAAATCTGAAACATGAACAGTAATGGTCTCCAGGAATTTAACTTTGTTTGAGATACTATCTATACAGAAGTAGGTACCTGAGTCTGAAACATGTAAATGTGAGATGTTTAAGTGACAGTTGTGTTTTGTAGTGTTCAGTGTGAAGTGTGGATTGTTCTGGAATTCATTGTGAAAAGTGCCATTTGGATCGTAGCTGTAGAAGGTAGATATATGTCTTGGTGTCTGTCCTATAGTTTGCTTATACCAGGAATACGATCCTACAGATGTGAAAAAACATTCTAACGTGACACTGTCGCCTATATTTGCTGAAATAAAGCGACTTTCTTCATGATCAGATGAGGAAGATGACAGACCAGTCGACTGAGCTGAAGAAAAATAATAGAAAAACCCAAAGAATGACAGAGAATCAGTGAATTACAATCAATAATCATTTCTATTGAAACATACAAACTGCAGTCATTAATCATTTGATGCATATACTGGTCACTACAGTGGACAGTTATTCCACAGCTGTTCTCTTGTATATTCATGGATTTTATCATCCAATACTTACTATTAATGTACTTTATTGCATACTATCTACATGACGTAATATTTAAAGTAATAACTAGTATTAAAGGGTTAGGGTTAAATTTATTAATTTTTATTTTCACACAGTATATCACTGTATATTATAAATACATGTTTCAGTAACACTTTATAATACCTACAATCCACTATGTATTAACCATTTGTTACTCATGTGTAAATGGTTTGTTCATGATGTATTATCCATTTGTTACCTATTTGTTAATGTTTATTAATGTATTGCTTATGCACAATTTATCATAAAGCATTTGTTCACATGGTTACAAATGGTCTGTTCAGAGAAAAGAAGAACAAACGCTTTATTGATGATAAATTGTGCATGAATAAACCATTAACAAATATATAACGAAACCTTAATACATAATGAACAAACAATTAACAAATATAAAACAAAAGTTTAATACATAATGAACAAACCATTAACAAATATATAACAAATACTTAATACATAATGAACAAACATAAACAAATATATAACAAATGCTTAATACTGTACATAATGGGTTGTGTGTAGGTATTTTAAAGTATTACCCATGTATCTTTGCTTCATATATTAAACACATGTTTTCCAACTGAGTGGATATTTTTGTAATTCCAAGAAAAATAGGTTCATATAAATAAAAATTTAATTACATTGTGTTTTTTTTTTAAATAAAAAAACACTCAGGAAAGAAATCCTCATTCATGCACCAAAGGGATAAAAACACAACTTACCCATTTTCCCCGTAAACAGACATGTGAGATAAAACACAAAGATCTGAGATACCATCCTGTTCAAATTACTGAGTAGAATGAACGAAAAACACTCAGAATTTCCTATATAGAGTGTCAGGTGTCATAGTTTCATGATGTCCTACTTTACAAAAATAATCATGTGGTCAAAGCCACTGTCAACATGAGGGCTGTTCATGCGTAGGTTTGGTGTATTTACTGGAAGTGTGACTCTGGTGGTATTACTAGTAATTTTAGTGTTATTGTGGGGTTTTAGTTCGATTAAGTTTAAAATAATGCTTTTTTTTTAAGCGGTTATTCAAGTGCAATAGTCAAATACATCCTGTTAAAAACCACAAATGTCACAGCTAAGGTACATTAAAAACAAATGTCATGGGATTAACTCTTTATCCGACAAGCAAGTGTTTTTGTTCATTTCTACAAATATTAAATATAGGATCCAGAAGCATGTTGTTTTTTCTAACATTATAACATGATTCAGATGGAATTTATAGACATTTTGAAGATGTAAATAATAAATATGACGTTATAACTGTTATTTTATTACATGTGTTTACGTTTTTGGCCAGTGTTGCTCAGATGTATAAGGGCAAGAGGAAGGATATGATGACGATGATGATGATGATGATGATGATGATGATGATGATGATGATGATGATGATGATGATGATGATGATGATGATGATGATGATGATAAAAAATTTGATATTCTGAAGTCGCCGAAAATAAATGTTATTATTATTATTATTATTATTATTATTATTATTATTATTATTAAACTCCACACCTTTCTGTGTGGAGTTTGCATGTCCTCCCCGTGTCCGCGTGGGTTTCCTCCCACCATCCAAACACATGCACTGATAGGTTAATTGGTTAATCTAAAATTGGCCATAGGTGTGAATGTGAGAGTGATTGTTTGTCTATATATGTTCAGCCCTGCGATGAACTGGCGTCTCATACAGGGTGTACCCCGCCTTCGCCCATTGTAGCTGGATTAGGCCCCCAGTGACCCCTGTGACCCTAGTGAGGATAAAGCGGGTTCAGATAATGAATGAATTATTATTGTTATTATTGTTATTATTATTATTATTATTGTTATTATTATTATTATTATTATTAATGTGTGTGTGTGTGTGTGTGTGTGTGTGTGTGTGTGTGTGTGTGTGTGTGTGTGTGTGTGTGTGTGTGTGTGTGACAAAACAAAGAAAAACAAAACAATAACAGAATAACATTTAATGGAACATGGTTAAAAAAAGAGTGGGAAGAAATACATACAAACATATTTATTCCTGCCCGTCCAGTGCTTTTACATACATGTATTTACACAATACAATAATCAAACAATTAATTTTTACTAATTTTAGCATTCCACCACAACTGATACACACTGCAGTAATTGAAATAAGCACAATAAAATGATAATAATAACACATTTATATGAACAGACTCAACATTCTATACAATTATAGACCTGCAATAACTGGAAAAGATCCTGATTTTTCTTCTTTCTCTCAAAATAATCATTGTCCAGCTCTTAGTGCACTTCATAAAGTCCCCTGAAGAACATTTATCACACAGAAATGATCATACTGTCTGTTACTGTTAAATGAGACTTATGTGTTTCTTAACCCATAAACAACTGGACACCAAAACCATCCATTGATATAAAATATAAAATATCTATTTACCCAATAATCCTATCAATACATGCAAATAATTGGAGTAAAAGGCAGTTTCACATATTTTCATGGTCATCAGATACAGATGTTCAGTGTCTGTCATTACCATGGCAACACTGTCATCTTCTACAACACTGATTCACCAGTAAAACCTATGGAGTTTAATCAATGACAGTGGATAAAGACAATTGTTTTTATGTTTGATTATTGAAATATGTTGCTGAAAAATAACATTTTATCCAGTTTTCTCTGTTTCTGATATAATAACAATAAACTTTAATTTGAGCTTTTATAAACATCTGTATGATGAACAAATTAAATATGGGAAAATACCTCAAATTTACTGGAAAAAACATAAAATACAGAAGGTAATATTACAATAAATTCTGCTAAATTACTTAAAAAAGGTGAAATAAAGAAAGATCAATTTAACCCTGGGTCTGTATGGGTTAATTACAATATAATGTATATATACATGTGAATATACACACTGTATTTAAAACAACAGAAACAAATGCTATGAAAGCATAGAAGTCATGAAAAATATGAACTTTAAATCTTTTATTATTAACAGAAGGAAACTAGTGTGACTGTCTGACAGCAGAATAAACACACTCTGTCTCATTGTTTGTCCTCTGTCTTCTTGACATGTTGGCTGAGTTTACACTTAAAGCTGCATAATGGAGGTCATCTCGGTCGCCCTGGTAACATGATATATATGATAGTAAATCACAACATGGTTTTAAAAGGTAAATTATTTTTTATCGCAGTAGGTGGCAGTAGTGGTAACAGAGAAAAAAAAGAATGAATCTCACCTCTGTGGTTGTTCCAGAGGGAGTTGAATATCTTACTTGATGCTCTGGTATTAAAGACAAAAAAACTGTTTATAGTCAAACTCACTAGATTAATCCATTAGACACAATACATGTACAAACACTTAGAGGAATTAGACTCATTAACTTAGTTAATACTAGAGGGTTTTAGGGTTTAGTTAGTTAGGGAGGGAGGTAGGTGATTAGTTAGTTAGTTGGGTAGTTAGTTAGTTAGGTAGGTAGGTAGGTACGGAGGGAGGGATGGAGGTGGTTAGTTAGTTAGTTGGGTAGTTAGTTAGTTAGGTAGGTAGGTAGGTACGGAGGGAGGGATGGAGGTGGTTAGTTAGTTAGTTGGGTAGTTAGTTAGTTGAGTACTTAGTTAGTTAGTTAGTTAGGGAGGGAGGGAGGGATGGAGGTGGTTAGTTAGTTAGTTGGGTAGTTAATTAGTTAGGTAGGTAGGTAGGTAGGTAGGTAGGTAGGTAGGGAGGGAGGGAGGGAGGTAGTTAGTTTGTTAGTTAGTTGGGTAGTTAATTAGTTAGTTAGTTAGTTAGTTAGGTAGGTAGGTAGGGAGGGAGGGAGGGAGGTGGTTAGTTAGTTAGTTGGGTAGTTAGTTAGGTAGGTAGGTAGGTAGGTAGGTAGGTAGGTAGGTAGGGAGGTAGTTAGTTTGTTAGTTAGTTGGGTAGGTACACAGAAAATTTTGCAGTGTTAAATCAACACTTAGAGAGTTTATTTAACTTCTTCTAGAGTGTATTTGGTCCCATTGTCTCCAAATTGACACTGCAAAATCTACAGTGTAGGTAGGCGGTTGGTTGGTTAGTTAGTTAGTTAGTTAGTTAGTTAGTTAGTTAGTTAGTTAGTTAGTTAGTTAGTTAGTTAGTTAGTTAGTTAGTTAGTTAGTTAGTTAGTTAGTTAGTTAGTTAGTTAGTTAGTTAGTAAGATAACTCGGAAAGTTATGGACAGATCTTGATGAAGTTTTCAGCGTAGGTTGGTAATGGAAATGGTGAGGGGGGTGATTAAGATAACTAAAAAACTTATTGACATATTTTTATGACATTTTCTGGATGTGTTCAGACTGTCACAAGGAACACATGATTGTATTTCGGTGGTGATCTGGAAGAGATCCTGGATTATGGATCACTTTGACATTTTCCATTGTGGTAAATAGTGAATAAATGGAGCTGAGCACTATTCAGTTATGTGGGTGTTATCACGACCTCTCCTCCAGTGACCTTTGCCCCAGTGACCTTTGCCCCAGTGACCTTTGCCCCAGTGCTCTCCAGATCCACCTGGTCCCACACCATGCAGCTGCAAGTTGTTGCTGATCCGGAATATTTAAGCAGTTGCAGGTGCAGGACCATTCCACGCCCAGGTTTTTGTTTGGTCTTGGTTTTGTCTCTGTCTTTGTCTTTGTCTTTGTCTTGATTTTGCTTAGTTTGTTATTAAATAATTTTTCCCTTCAGCACTGAGCATCTGAGTCCTTCCCTGCACCTCATCCATCATAACAGGTCTTCTCTCCTTTACTCGACCAGTCAATGTTACATCCAACCACTCTGCTCAAAACACACTCACCTTTATCGTCATGCTGCTCCGGGGGACATCGTTCCATGTTCGTTCAAATTTTCAAGACAAATACTTTCCTTACATTTTTTCCATCATATTAGCAGCTGTTGCAGTGTGTTCGGCCACCGTACTTACCTGTACATTTGTTTGTCTTCTTTAGTTTGTAAACTGAGACAGCCAATGATACGGCTAAAGTGGTGGTGATCACCAAAGCTCCACCGAAGAAATACACCAAGACTAGAGGGTGCACTTCATCTGTAAAGCAGAAAGTCATCCAAGTTAACTTATTTTAGTTTAGTTTTAGTTTAGTTTAGACCTGTCAAAATTAAACCATTAACACAGATTAATCCATTACATGATAAAATCTGATTACAAATTTTAACATATTTTAAATGGAAAATTTGTTATGTTTGAAGTTGTTTGGCTATCTATCTATCTATCTATCTATCTATCTATCTATCTATCTATCTATCTATCTATCTATCTATCTATCTATCTATCTATCTATCTATCTATCTATCTATCTATCTATCTATCTATCTATCTATCTATCTATCTATCTATCTATCTATCTATCTATCTCTATCTACATACTTTATTTAGCTTTTATGAAAATGTACATAATCAGTAAAGTTAATGTAGGAAAATACCTGCTTTTCACTTAAAAATGCAAAATATATTGTATTAAATATGGATAAAATACTAAAAATACATTTTGGAGAGAAGTTTTTTTCAATATTTACAATAATGTTACAGACCATTTAACTCCAGGTTGGTCCCGTTTCCAAACAGTACACGTCCACATGATGTAACAGCACAGTAGTAGATCCCAGCATGATGATAATCCACCTTCTGTATGGGCAGGTTGTAGACACAGGTGTGTATTTGGGGGTCATTTTTCCTCTCACACTGGTCGTTCCTGCCTCCGTGGGTGTAAATAACTCCTGGTTGAGGGTCTTCAGACTTTTTGAACCAGTAAACACTATGTTCTCCGTCACAGGTTCCAGTCTGAACCGTACAGTTCAAAGTCACAGAAGCTCCTGGATGGACTTTGTCAGATTCAGACTGATGGACTAAAGCTTCACTATTTAACTCTAAAGTCTTTACAACGACAGTAACGCTCAACAAAAATTCAAGAGTAAATGAGTAACTTCTCGCGCAGTAGTACGTAGCTGAGTCTGAAAGTTGTAAATGTGAAATATTCAAAGTATTTGTTTCTAAAACGTCCACCGTGAAGCGTCGACCGTTCCTGAATTCACCCAAAAAAGTGTTCTTTTTAATATACCTGTACTTGATGGACATGAGTTTCAGCTTCTGGGTTAGAGTTTGTTTATACCAATAATATGTTTTAGCATCGTTTTCATATAAACAAGGTAAAGTTACGCTCTCTCCAACATTGGCTGATATTAAACTACTTCCTTGATGTGCACTTGTAGAATGATTCAGACCTGTCATCACAGCTGAAACAGAATATAAGACACACACATGATCAAAGACATTTACTATACACACACTATAACAAATGATAGATTTTCTATAAAGCTCACCCACAAAAAAGCAGACAGGTTAGATAACCAGTTAACTCAGCAGGTGTCATCGTGTCCAGATCACAGTGTTGAATGAAGCACAATCTTGGTTCATGTTCTACTTTTCAGATTAAAGACTGCATTTGATTGGACAAATAGTGATCACATGTTCAGTTCTTTAATGTGTACGTGCTGACAGACATCTAAGGCATAAGTTTAGGATCTTAATGTTCTTATGTCTACACTATAAAACCCAATGTTTATTATCATTAAATATATTTTAGAAATAGTACTACTAATTCAAATGTATTAAGCTGGAAGTGTTTTGATGTAAAGAATAATGTATAATGTGTATAATAGTGTTTTAATATTTAATACTTTGAATATTTTTTCCAATGTTCTGTCTGTTTTGGGGGGTTTTTTTGTACTCAAATGTCATACATACATACATACATACAATGTGAACCAGAGATGGAAGTAACTAAGTAAAAGTACTTACTTTACTGTACTTACTGTAAGTACATTTTTTAGGTATCTATACTTTACTTGAGTATTTTTCTGGCAACATTTAACTTTTACTTCCTACATTTTTGTATGAATATTTGTACGTTACACTCTTTACATTCTCATAATCGACTCATTACTTTTTCAACGTAGACAAATGTGACAGTATGAAAAATAAGCCGTAAATCAGAAATTGTGACTTACTATATTATCATTTTGACTTATTTTTATCTCATAATTCTGACTTTCCTCATAATTTTGACTTTTTATCTCATAAATGTGACTTTTTATCTCATTATTCTAAGTTTTTTTTCGTCATAATTTAAATTTTTTTTAATGTCAATTTTGAATTTTTCTCATAATTTTTACTATGGAGTTTAATATGACATTTCTATATTCTGCAAGTGTGTGTGTGTGTGTGTGTGTGTGAGGGAGACAGAGAGAGAGAGACTTTAGATATTTTCATGCTGCCAAGTTTGTGGGAACAGTCGTGCATAAACACATAGGTGAGAGAGTTTGATGTCGATGAATGTGACTGACCTCAACTCCACTGAACACTTTTTAGGATAAATTAGAGCACACACTGAGAACCAGGCCTTTGGTCCAACGTCAGTGTGTGATCTCACTAATGCTTCTGGGAGGAATGGTCCCATAAACCCACTCCTAAACCTTGTGGAAAACCTTCGCAGAAGAGTTGAAGCTATTGTGAACCCATATGACTGTATGGATTAAGAATGGGATGTCAAGTTCATATGCAAGTCAAGGCAGGTGAGACAATACTTTTGGTAATATAGTGTGTCTACAGTAGGACATTAACGACTTCAGTTTTTTTCAAGTCGACTTATCTGTCAATGAAGTCGAGTTGCGTCAACTGGGTCATCATAACGTCATCACATTGTCAGGCATACAGCGAAACCCCCCCCCCCCCCCAAAAAAAAAAAACACGTGTCTGTCCAGTAATGAGCAACTTCAGTGCAACGTAACAATGTCCACTGACACAAACAACATTTTAACTGCAACAAAACAAAGGCTAACATTAGCAAAGAGTTTTCTGTTAAATGTAGCTGAACATCAGTAGGTAAAAATATATCTGCATTAGGTCTGGACCCACGGCTCTAAAACTGGACTGTCCACACGTCTGTCACACGTCCTCACTTTTTATATTACGATAATAAGTTGATGAACACAACACTGTCCATATCATGTGTTTGTAGGAAAAAAGAGTGTGTTGTCTTAATGCAGGTTGCCAGCTCTGCTTATCACTGGTTAGCTAATGCTGCTGGTATCATTCACATTAGCTGATACCTCTTCAGATGCCGTTTTTTTCAGCTAAAGTTAAGTATTTCCACACATGAGATGTGTGTGTGTCACTATTGTTTTGTTAGCCCACCACAACTGTCTTACCTGCAGGTGTGTTGTTTATGTCTGGTCTGTGTTTACGTGCGCGAGCGAGAGAGGGAGAGAGAGAAAGAATATCATGTGACTTGTCGACTCCTCCAAATTTAAGTCGACTTGTGCTACGAAAGTCGACGTGTCGACTAGTCGACATATTAGTTAATGCCCTAGTATACATTATGTCTATGGTCCCTAATGTTAGAAATGGAGCCCCCCCCCCCCCCCCCCCCCCATGGTGCTTTCTATTTCTGAAATCATCCTGCTCATGCAGTTGGTGATGTCATCCTCTGCTGCATTTGTATGGATTTTTCCCCTTTTGCAAGACTGGTGTAAACCCACCTCCTACTGGCGCATCCCTCCTCCATTCAATCTCCTTTCCTCTCACTGGCATAAGTGGAAGAGAGGGAGGGAAAAGAGAGTGGTTGGATGTAATACAGCTGATCAGATCTACACCATTAGCGCCTCTCCTCACTCTTAAATATTCATCCAGACGTACGCCATGACACCGGCTGACTGGGTCCGTTTGGGTTTTTGTTTGCTTTGTTTAAACAGGGTTTGTAGATGATCGGTGGTTCTATTTTCAAGTTTAATTTCATAAACCCATAACACACACACTCCCGCAAGTTTCTGTCCCGCCCACACCCACAGATATAATATAATATAATATAATATAATATAATATAATATAATATAATATAATATAATATAATATAATATAATATAATATAATATAATAATATAATATAATATAATATAATATAATATAATGTCATGTAATGTAATGTAATGTAATGTAATGTAATGTAATGTAATGTAATGTAATATAATATAATATAATGTAATATAATATAATATAATATAATATTATATTATATAATATAATATAATATAATACAATACAATATAATATAATATAATGCCATGTAATGTAATGTAATGTAATGTAATGTAATATAATATAATATAATATAATATAATATTATATTATATAATATAATATAATACAATACAATATAATATAATATAATGTAATGTAATATAATATAATATAATATAATATTATATTATATTATATAATATAATATAATACAATACAATATAATATAATATAATATAATATAATATAATGTAATATAATGTAATGTAATATATTTCGTCCTGATTCCCAAGGGTGGAGGCAGATGACTTGTGCACTCCACACTGTAAATCCAAAAGTTCAAAATAATTAATTATATTAAGTTGTGAATACTCATAGTTTCAGTAATAGTACTACTAACACAAATGTATTCAGTTGCTGTAACATGTTCTTCTTTTTAAGCAACTGCTTCCAACTAATATTTAGTTTTTATTAAGGGGAACTATTGTGGATATAAATGAACATAACTTCATAACATATGAGGTTCAACTTAGTGGAATTAAGTCATTAAATGCTGAGAATGATATTGTAACTACTGTTATTTCTATTGTTTCAGATAAGGATGATTAAAAAAAATAAGCCTAAATCTATACCTAATGAAACTACACCTAAAAATAGAACCAAAATCACTCATGTTTTGCATTGAAATGTTTCTGACGCTTTGGAAAACTGTCTGTGAGGTTGTGGTAACGTGTGTGCCGGTCTGAAACTACAACTACACCAGCCACGTTTAGACACACTGTCTAAAGCACAGGTGTCAAACATAAGGCCCAGGGGCCAAATCTGGCCCACTAAAGGCTCCAGGCTGGCCCTTTGGATGAATTTGCGAAGTGTAAAAATTACACTAATATATTGATCATTTTAGTTCCACATTCAGAACAATTTCTCATAAAATAACCTGTAAATACTCATAAATCAAATGTTTTTTCTTTGTAAATGTAAATGTTTTCATTTAGTTACACAAAAACAAAGTATAATTGAAAAAAAAAAATCTCTATAACCAGAACAAATATGAACAACATGAAATAGAAAGAGAAGTAAGTAGAATTTAAAAAAAATATTTTACCCATTACTAAATATTTGGTGTATTTCTAAGCTATATTATACACATGTAAATGACAAACTAATGCCTAATAATAATAATACAATTACTCATTTATTTCAGTTTATTCACACTATTCACAAGGTTTGAAAAGACATCATGTAAATTGATCTTTTTTACTCTAAAACATGAACAGTTTGGGGTTAATTCATATTTATATATTTTTATGTTTGTTTGTTTTTTACCGGTCCGGCCCACTTCTGATCAGATTTAACTGAATGTCGCCCCTGAACTAAAAAGAGTTTGACACCCCTGGTCTAAAGTCAGCGAATCTGTCACTAGCTGGATCAGTGGTCACCTCCCATCACACCCATCTTAGCGCGCCTGTGTACCAAACTATCACTACACCTGCCAGCTGGTGTGCTCTTTGTGCACTCTGACACCGTCTAAAGTCAGCGAAACTATCACTACACCATAGCTGGATCAGTGGTCACCTCCCACCACTGCACCGCCACGCCTATCTTCACACGCCGGCCCTCCCAAACTGCATTGCACATGCTGCGCTGCGCCCGGAAACGAGAGCCCTATATGTTTAATGTGTGACTGTTTGATATAGAGAACAGGGCTTTGGTGGAAAGTACAGGCGTTATTGTCAGTGCATTTATGTGTGACAATGTAGGAAACTGCAGAGGAGACACACACACACAATTGTGCAATGTGACCCATTTGACTAATACAAATCATATGTTGGTTTTTAACCCACAGACTAACCCACCGAATGTAACTATACCTTATAAGAGGATTATACTGTCATTGTCACTGCTCTCCTCATGAGAAAGAATATTTTTGACTTCTGTTGGTCTTTGACTGTTTCAGGGTTTTTCACCTTGACCCCTGACCTCTACATCTCTCATGATACAGCAGTCATGCTTTGAGGGAAATTTCAAACAAACTTTCATTTGGACTTAAACCAAAGGTCAAGGTGGTTGTAGCTTTACAATTCATAATTGTTAGTGAACTAAATAATTGTTCAACTCTGGACCTCACTGTCCTGTATGTTTTAGACGTCACCCTGCACAAACACACCTGATTCAAATCAGCGGGTCGTTATCAGGCTTCAACAGAGCTTGATAACGAGCTGATCATTTGAATCAGTTGTGTTGGAGCAGGGTGACGTCTTAAATATAGACAGATGAAGACCACTGATCTATTGTCAGATGTATTGTATTGTCCAAAGACATATTTTAGTTTACAGTATCTACTTAGCAGCTTGACATTACCTTTGCTCACAATAGTCTTGTGTGTGTGTGTGTGTGTGTGTGTTTGTTTGTTTGCTGTGCATTTTAGAACTGTAGAGACTTCCTGTTTTTAACCACATGGACAAAGTGAACAGGGTCTGAGAGACGCACATGACACGAGTATTTCAAGACCTAATCAGCTCACCACATAGAAGCAAAAAGAAAAAAAGATCATTTCATCACAGATGGAAACTTGTAAAAAGTTCAGGTGCAGAACTTGTACAATGTGGGGATGAAGTTGGTCTGTATGAAAAGAAATCACATTGGCCAGTTCATTGGCTTTTTTTTTTTTTTTTAATGTGTTTCTTTGACTGATAGACTTATTCAACCATTAAATGTGAGAGAACTATATATATATATATATATATATATATATATATATATATATATAACAACAAAAAACCTGCATCTTCAAGATGCCTTCATATGTTAAAGGACGAGTGGTTACATACATATCACTCCTTGTTGCAAAACATGCGTGTGTGTGTATGTATATGTGCTTATGTACGTATATATATATATATATATATATATATATATATATATATATATATATATATATATATATATATATATATGTATGTATGTTTAATGTATGTGTTTATCTTATTTCTTTCGTCTCTGCTTTAATATCCAGAGCTCCTTTTATTTGTGCATTTAATGTCAGTCTATGAGATTTTTTTTTTTTATGTATATTGCACCACATAACCTTGTACCGTATTTGTTCAAATAAAAACATAAATTCCAAAAAAAGATGGCTTCATATGAACAACAAAAATGTATATGGTTACCAGTACCATATAATAATAATAATAATAATAATAATAATAATAATAATAATAATAATAATAATAATAATAATAATAATAATAATAATAATAATAATAATAATAATAATATACTGTAGCTCAGAATTTTGTTGTTGTTGCGAGATGGAATAATCATTTTATTGAGGTGGAAGGAGACAAACATTTCAGTTAAAAAAAGGAAATAATGTATAGAGTGAACAACTGCTGTAAAGCAGTGTTAGGTCGTGCCTTTCACACCTTGGCCTTCAGTGGCGTGGCGTGGACTTAATCCAACTATTAAAATAATATGATACAAAAAAAATGCATTATAACTACATATAATCTCTATATAACTCCATCTCTGATCACATTATTATAATTAGTGCAGCAGTTTACCAGTATCACCTCTAACTGTCACCAAAGATTCCAAAGCTTTAAACGTATGTACGTCTGTCAAATATGGAGGACACACTGGAAGGATGACACTGAAACTATGTCCTGTGTCGACCACTAATATGTTTGACCGTTTGCGTTGGCGTACTATATAACAGCTGTTTTATACTTTATACTCATGAAGGTTTTTTCATATTACAGGGTTAAAAAAATGCAATGTCAGTTTTTTCTAATACCTTGCAGTTGTACTTAAAACAAACAAACAAAAAGAAGACAAATGTCCAACTCTATTGCCGTACACTGGAGTACACACACTCAGCCCATACGTCGTCCCTCTGTGTTCTTGATCTGCTGCCTGTGTTGCGTCTTAAGGCAGCATAGTGTAGACTGTCTGAACCCTGTGGATATAGAACATTAAAAAGCAAATGGTCAGATATTTGAAACAGGATTATGCACAGCAGCTTAAGATGATGCATAAGAGGAGCAGCCAGTTATGGGCGTCACAGCCGTGGGGGATGTGGGTGTTGGCGACACCCCCACTTTTCCAACCAGATGATTTCATACCCTCCACTTTTTCCTGAGTTTATATATTGTATTGTTACTGGATCCAGGAAATGGACGCAGAGTTGGTCTCACCTACTTTTTATTTCAGGATAAACAGTTATTGTCGGTCACAATCACACCAAACAAACATCAATAACATTTCGAGGCTGTTACAATATCTATGGTTTAAACTGTTTACCCCTCCCGGGCGGCACAACAGCATATGTAAATGAAGTGCACCTCAGTTCACCAGTCTAAATATAAACAGCTCTTCTTCGTGGTGTTAACAAACAGTCATCAACCAGTAAGTAATGAGAAATGTTACCGTTGTTAAACTAAGTTAACTAAACTATGTCTTGTTCTGTGACATTTACCCTAAGACAGTGGTTATAGAACTTTTTTCAGTGATGTTCCCCCTGAGAAATATATTTTTAGTCGTCTCCCCTGACATGGACAAAACATTTTTGGAAGAAAAAAGAGAAACAGTGTCTGTAAAATCAGTGTCTGATTTTTTAAAATCCTTTTTATTTCATAATTTTGACTTTTTATCTAATAATTTTGACTTTTTAGCTAATGTTTAATTGAAGAAAAACACATTTTGCTATTATTTTCAGCCATATATTACTTTTTTAATATAAAAATGTAACCATTAATGGATAATTGTTCAATAATTTTCCGATGATAGACTCAGAAAATTTTGCTCATGTGCCACAACCTAGAACACCCCCACATTTTAAATGACTGTGACGCCCTTGCAGCCAGTAATGTATGGTTTCAATCCAAACTGATATATTTGATTAAATATGGCACGTTTCAATAGGTTAGACTGCTTAAAAAAAAGCAACTTACTTCTGCATTTGGAGAAGAAGCATCTGATGTGTGAGTTTCTGAAGAAGAAAAAGAGTAATAATAAAAGAAAAGTAGCAATATTTTTACTTTTTTAATTTTAAGAAAGGATCATACAATTTAATGTTTAATTTTCATCTTACATAGGATGTACCGTATTTTCTGGACTATAAATCGCTCCATAGTATGAGACGCACCAACCAAAAAAATTTATAATAAAGAAGGAAAAAACATATATAAGTCACACTGGAATATAAATAAAAAATTTTTGGGGGGGGGGGTATATTTGATAAAATCCAACACCAGGAAGAGACATTTCATCTTGAAAGGTAATTTAAAATAAAAAATAAAATAGAGAACAGGCTGAGTAGTAAGGGTATGCTAACGTAACACATTAAGCTAACATACGATGCATAAACAACAAACTGAGAACGTGCCTGTTATGTTAACATAACATATTAACAGTTATTCAGATAATTATAGCATAAAGAACATGCTCAACCGCGCCCTCTTCCAGTTCTCAGTGTGAAAATAACAAGAGAAATTATATAATAATATATTAAAACTTTCATGTATAAGTCACAGCTCAGCCAAACTATGAAAAAAAAACTGCGGCTTATAGTCCAAAAAATATGGTAGATGGAAATGTAATAATGCAGTATTATATGAATATACCTTAGATTTATATTGTTCGTTGTCGAATATGTGTGTTGTATGTATTCTTGAAACTATGCCCTGCATAAAAGAAGGTCTTAATCTCATTTCCTGGTTAAATAAAGGTTAAATAAAAATAAAAATACAGTGATTGGAACTCTATTACATTAAGACCTTTTTCACAATAACTGGAAATGCATAAAAGGAGCGTATCCGAACTTCCTGTAAAATGTCAAAACAGTAGATTTGATTTAAGATTTAAGTGATTTGACACTTATTACATTTACGGATATCGAAAGAAAAGACATAGACCCAGATGCAGATTATTAATGAAAATCCATTTGATTAAAGCTGTTACACATATTAAGTAAGTTACTGCAGTTTTTTAGCCTAGGATCTAGTCTGTCCCCAGTGGCCGCAAATGGTATTTGCTACGGGGAGACAGACTAGACAGCCTCGGATCTGAAAATCCAAAATGGACCGGACCAATCAAATCGCGAGGGGCGGGATTGGAGCCCGCCCTGCCTCGTGACGACACGTAATGTTGTAGTCGCAGAGACGTAGCAGCTAGCACACATTGCCGTAACACCAGTTGCTAGCTGCTAGGCAACATGGCTCATCACCAGGAACAACCATTCGAGCTGGCTTTGGCAGCAACGCTAGGTGATTTAAAATTACAGTTTTCCCTGCGAGAGGAGCAGAAAACGGCACTTAAGCTGTTTTTGGAACAGGGTACCCACCGGGTATGGCAAAAGTTTGATTTATCAGCTGGCTCCGCTAGTGGGACGACGCATGGGTCTGCACAACCCGCTGGTGATCGTTGTGTCACCCCTTTTAGCCCTAATGGATGACCAGTTGCTAGAGGCAGAAAAACTGGGAATACGAGCAGCACAACTCGGCAAAGGCGACCCAGAGGAGATCCGAAGTGGCCGGTGCCAAATAGTGTACGGGAGTCCGGAATCCTGGCTGAACCGGGAATGGTTAGACCTGCTCCATGTTCATCGCTCTGATTGGTTGGCTCTGACTGGTTACCCATCCAATAGCGTGGCGTTGTGTAAAGAAAAAATTTGACAGACAGCGGTTATCCCGCCCACAAATTCGCCTAGACTTTCTAGACTCTCCCCGTAGCAAATACCATTTGCGGCCACTGGGGACAGTCTAGATCCTAGGCTAGCAGTTTTTCAATGGTGATGCTTGTCAGTTTGGTTTGTGGGCGGGGCTTTTCAGAGGCATTATTTTTTAACACTGAAAGGTCTCTTACTATTATCAGTGTTGAATCAGTTTCCTTTAACACTGAATATATAACACTGACAGTGTAAAACCTCTGTTAACTCCAATTATTTTTGACCGACACTGGAAGTTATGTTGTTTAATTTTACTCTGTGGCTCAGTTGGACGATGGGGTTGGAGGTTCGTGTCCCGCCTCTGTCGAAGTGTCCTTGGGCAAGACACTGTGTGTGAATGGGTGAATGTGACGAACAATAAAACATTATATAAGTATAGTCCATTTACCATTTCTGTCCATTGTTAGAATAACTCTGAATACTTTGACTTTGAATTCATTGTGTATGTTTACCATGTAATAAAATACAATAATAAATAGGATTATAGTCTGTTTACCTGAGGAGTGGCATCGGTTTGTCTTTATCATCATTATAACTGAGTAACTGAGAAAAGCAGTCATGATAGTGGTGAATGTTAAAGCTGCAGACAGGATGATGTACACCAGGGTCAAATGGTCTTCCTCTGAAAATTCAGACATAAGGAGATGTTGCAGAGATTTAAAGTTTCATTTTTCAGTTTAACTTTTTAAAATTTATTTATGTATATTTTTTGGTAAATTAAAAGCAAAGAGAAAAAAAAAAGATGAATTGAAACATAACCTGCACTAACAGAAAAAAGACAGAGAACAAGGAAGAATTTAAAATAAATAATAATGACTAACCAAAAAGGTGGTGAGCTTATAACACCTCCCTTTATTACAAATAGACTATTTACATTTAATATGATTATTACATTACTAGTGCTTTTCTATCTGGGCCAAAGGATCAAGACCCTCCTAGATGACCCTCTGAGAAAATTGAGACTTTTTTTAATTCAGAATTGTTTAGAGAATGTAAGAATTCAGTTTAGTTTTAGTTTTTGCGATAATTGTATTGCAATTCATTAAGGATTTGACATAAATAATAAAAATTGTGATATATACGTCATACTAAGAACATATCAAAGATGGAAGTAACTAAGTATAAGTACTTCTTTTACAGTTTTTAGGTATCTGTACTTTAGTATTTATTTTTTCTGGCAACTTTTTACTTTTACTCCCTACATTTTTGTATAAATATCTGTACTTTATACGCTTTACATTCTCAGAATAGACTCATTATTTTTTCAAACTCGACAAATGTGACAGTATGAAAATTAAGAAGTAAATCAGAAATTGTGCCTCACTATATTATAATTTTAGCTTTTTTATTTCACAATTATCCATTTCTTATCTCATCATTTTAACTTTTCATCTCATCATTTTAAGTTTTTATCACATAATTTTAAGTTTTTATCACATAATTTTAAGTTTTTATCACATAATTTTAGCTTTTTATTCCAGAATTTTAGCATTTTATCACATAATTTTTACTTTTTTCTCATAATTTTAACATTTTATCTCATAATTTTTACTTTTCATGTCATCATTTTAGCTTTTTATCACATAATTTAAATTTTTTTATCTCAGAATTTTGACTTATCTCATAATTTTAACATTTTAATCACATAATTTTAATTTTTTTATCTCATAATTTAAATTTTTTTATCTCATAATTTTGACTTTTCATCTCATAATTTGAATTAGGATTTTGATTAACCAAAGGGCCAAACAAGACATGAAATGCATTCATGACTTATAAGATGTTCTCTACCTTTTTACAGTGTATTGCATAATAACGTATATTTCACAAAGTTTTTCTTAAACTGGATAATGTATTTGATGTTTTTATATTTCTAACACAATTCTTCCACAACTTCACCCTTACCAGATGTGCAGTAACTTTTGATATTTGTACAGAAGTCCATCACATAATTCATTTAAATGGTACAAAACATACTTTGTAGATGTAATTTGGTTCCATTTCCGAACAGTACTCGTCCACATGTGGCGACGGCACAGTAGTAGGTTCCTTCATGAGTCTGATCCACACTCTTTATAAGCAGGTTATAGACACAGGTGTGTGTTAGTGTGTCAGCTTTCATCTCACACTCATCATTCCTGCCTCCATGGGTGTAAATAACTTCAACTTGAGGGTCAACTGAGTGCTTGAACCAGTGAATATCAGTCTGGTTTTTTGTGTCACATGTTCCAGTGTGAACGGCACAGTTCAGAGACACAGAGTCTCCTGGACGGACGCTCTGGGATTCAGACTGATGGACGAAAGGGACATTATTAAAGTCTGATCCTTTCACAAAGACAGTAAAAGTCTCTGAAAATTTATTGTTGTATAAGTAGCCACTTACGCAGTAGTAAGTGGCTGCGTCTGAAAAACGTATATCAGAAATAATCAGGTGATTCTGAGACACTGAAGTTTGCAACGTGAATCGTGAATTGTTCTGACATTCTCCCAGTAACATCCCTTGTTTTTTATGCTTAGAAAATCTAGACACCTGCTGTGGTTTCTGTCCCAGAGCTTGTTTATACCAGTAAAATATTCGTTCAAGAGCACTGTACTCATAAAAACACTCTAAAGTGATGTTCCCACCGACAGTGACCACTTTAATATTTGAAGATGATGATGATGATGATGATGATGATGATGATGATGATGATGATGATGATGATGATGATGATGATGATGATGATGATGATGATGATGATGATGATGATGATGATGATGGTTCCAGAGTGATGAAGTCAACTGGAGAAAAAGATCAGAAAAGGTCATTTTATAGATAATCCTGTCAAAATATATATATATTTTAGCAAACTGGGCATATTTAAACATGCTTAATCCTACTCTTTGTTTTTATTTTTTTTACCAGTATGTATTGTATATATTACTTATATATTTATACAACATTTTCTAATCAGATTAATTTCAGGGTTGTTTTGAATTAATTTAACTTCATTTTTGAAACATACACTAAGAAACACAAAAACATATGGAGAAAAAATATATATACCACACATACTAAAATCCATTAAAATTCACAAAAAAATTAATTACTGCAAAAAAAAAAAGTGATGGAAAAATCCCAAAACTCTTCTAAAATACAGAAAAAACACCAAAAAATATGATAAAAACGGATCCAAAACATACGCGAATATATAATTAACATATTTATTCAACGGTTTCAGAAAAACTAGCTGTAAACAACTGTTCCATTTAATTGTGTTAACATTTTAATCAGATTAATTATGATGATAGATTAATCCACATCGTTGCATTAATTTCGACAGCTTTAATTTATACATATTTAACATTTTATATCTTTTTTATTGTTTACCTTGTATGTTTATTTTTGGTTGTTTACTGCTGTTGCAACCTATTCTATTCTGTTCTGTTTAAGACAACAACAAAAAAAACACACTAAATATATATATGTATATCTTACCCATTGTCCCCATGAGCAGACATGTCAGGTACAAAGTGGATGTTGGAGTCATTTTGTTGAAGGCAGTTGAAGATCAGCTCAGAGCGTTCTCTCTTTTCAGACACAAGGCTGTACTAGATCGGCCAATCAGCAACTCTTCTGAATTTCCTATGTAAGTAAAGAGCAGTCACAGGTTCATAGTGTTTCAGTATGGGCTGACAAGGTTTGCATGGAGATTAGGTATGGTATATTATTGCTCCGCCCCCTGAAGGGGAAGCAAGGCGTGTTTGTTTTTGGTTCAGTTTGTTAGTTTGTTAACAGTCTAGCAGCAAAAATATTGGTTAAATTAACGGCAAATTTGGTTTATTATTACCTCGGCCAAGGACGCGTTGGTTTGTTTGTTTGTTTGTTTGTGTATAAAATAATTCAAAAATTTATGGATGGATTTTGATTACATTTCCAGGGTAGGTTGGTAATAGGAATATATGGAAATGATTATATTTTGGTGGTGATCCAGAGGGGTGAGGGGGTGGTGGAGGTCTGCTCTCTCAGAGTGTTTTTCTAGTATATATTGACAGTGACACAAAATAGATGTCATTAGGTTTCGGAAAAAGTAGGTCAACATTTTAGTTTTTTTTCTCAATGGTTAACCCCCCCCCTTTACTGACAATGGGTGAAGTTTCACATGAGTGTAAATCCAAATGTCTGTAGCAGCGAAACTATTGTTTGAATTAATACCAAATTGACTTTATAGATTGTCAGTGATCCAGAATAGATTGGGCAAAATATGTGCAAGGGGCATGGTTTGTTGTGTGTTGGCAATACATGTTTGAAATATGATTATGACAATGTACAGATTTTATTACCCCACCCCCCGGAAGAGGACAGGGGTATTGTGTTTGAGCCGGTTTGTTTGTCTGTCAGTCTGTTTGTTTGTTTGTTTGTTTGTTTGTTGTAATCAGTTTTACACAAAAACTACTGGACCAATTTCCATGACAATTGTTAGGAAAGGTTCAAGGGGGTTCAGAATAGATCCCATTATATTTTGGTGAATGTAGGTCAAAGGTCAAGAGATAACATAAGAGATACGGCAAATGTGTGCACTTTGTTTGTTTGTTTTAAGTTTCTTTTTTTCATACACTACAAAATGAATTGAATTGAATGTGACCAGTTTCAGAACCATTAAACAGAGTTCACTTAAATAAGGTTGACCTCAGTTGTGGAATTGAATTACATTTTATTTCAACTAATTATTTCCCCTGAAAAGGAGTTTTGGGGATATTTTGTTTTTGATCTGACTGCTACTGTTGATACTTCATATGAACCCAATAACTTAAAAAAATATTTGGTTTAGAAATTCTATATTTGCCATATCAACGAATGCCATTGAGAGGACCAACTGAGTCACTTTTGGATTTACCAATCACTAAACACTCTTGTTCATATCTCTGGAACTATTTATCTGATTAACTTTGAATCAAGTGCAAATAAAAAGTCATCTTGACATCATTAATTAGTAGTTGTGTTCAGGGATACCCAGTGCTTCTCATAATGTAAACCTAGCACAGGAATAGTAGAAAAAATAAAGCAGAAATGTTATGGAACACACAAAAGGTGATAATACTGTTTCCTTCTTTCATGGTATAATTTAACACAGTTCTTCCCAAAACATATATACGCTGATCTGAGACATTAACAGTGGAGAAATTATGCATTTGTTTTGTGATTGTGAATTACTTTCCTATAATACTATGTTGGTAATTTTAGACACATTTAGTCTATATCTCAACTTTCTTGTCCCAACTGTGGTCGGGACTGACATGTGAAGATAGGGCTGATTAGCCACTACACAGTAAATTTGCAGTGTTAAATCAACACTTAGAGAGTTTATTTAACTTCTTCCAGAGTGTATTTGGTCCCATTGTCTCCAAATTAACACTGCAAAATTTACAGTGTAGACCTTGAACGCTACCATCATTTTTCGAGATGGAAAGATGCCTACTAGTCTATATAATGTATATTATTATGCATACAGGTAGAAAAGTCAAGTGTATATTATTACAGCACAAAGTGGGAATTTGATTTCCCTTGGTCAGGATATGTACAGCTTGTATTTACAAGACTGACAATTAATACTGAACAAATAATAACTCAAACTACGAATTATGAAAGAGCTGCAACATCTGAAACTAACCGCAATGAACGTTTGACAGATAAACAGAACCACACTGGTTCAGTTTCAGACTTATGGTTTGTCATGTCGTTTATGGAAACATGACTCATCATGTATAAGTTTTATTTTCATTTTTTTTCAATTACTGATACAGAACCGGGACCCACATGTAAGACTCACAGACCAAACTAAGATTTGAACAGCTTCATTAATATATTGTGGAAGGTGTACGAGAGTCAACAGGAAACGGTTAATCGAGGCAGCAACTAGGGAGCAGGGCAGAGACAAGGTCAGTCTACAGATCTGGGTCAAAACCATTTATCCAGCCAAGAGAGACAGGGAGAATCTAAAAGATGTTACTGGTGTACATGTGGAGGTCATAACATGGGTCCTGAATCCAATATGGTGCAGACAGGGAGAAGGCAAACTCAGTTTCAGGTGATGATTCCAGGTCCGGTAAACGTGAGACAGATACCAATATACAAAAGAGACAAGGGAGAGACAACAGACCAGAACAGAAGTACAAAAAAAATTCAAGAACCAGAGAGACCAAGTTGGAAGAAAACTGCTCATTTGATGTGCCAGGACAAAAACAAATTTGCAATTTAACAAAGAAACGGGAAGGGCTTAAACAGGTGAGACATATCAAGTGAAATCAAAAAGGAGGTTTGACAAAGACCCGAGTGAAACCACATAACAAAATAAAAGCCCAGACACTTACAATGACAGAAATAACAGGAAGACAAACCACAAACCAAGACAATAAAAGTCCAGATTGTTACAATTACTAGACATTTCAGGTGATCTCATTTGAATTCCAGGTGACCCCATGTGGGGTCCTGACCCTAAGGTTGAAAAACACTGATTTTATCCTTTATCTAGCAACAGACTATAAGTTCTTCAAATATTACATTTGTGGCCAATGCTTAGGACTATAAGCATTGTTATTTATATATCACAGAGATTTTATAGATATTTTGAAGCTGTAAATAATGAACATGAGTGATTTATTTATTTTTTGTCAGTTTATGACCATATAAAAGTTGATTTATTGCATGTGTTTACTTTTAGGAAGTGCTGCTCAGATGTTTTAAGACAAGAGGAGGAAGATGATGAAGACCTAAGGCTGAAATAGTATATTTCAGAGTATTTTAATAAATAATTAACACAGTGTTTTTTGGCTCATGAACACATTTTAACATCATTTAATATCTGGTGACCCCAGACAATCAAAACCGAGAAATTAATTAGTTGCTGAACAAACAAAAACTTTATATTAATTATGAAAGAGCTGCATCTGAAACCAACCACAGTGAACATCTGACAGATAAACAGAACCACAGTGCTTCAGTTTCACACTCAGTTTGTCATGTATTTTATGTCATTCTCTCTATCAACTCACCAGATAGTTTGTTTTTAGTTGTAACTTGTTGTTTTTGTTTGTTTGTTTGTTTGTTTTTATCAAATACTACACATTTCAGGCAACCCGATGGTTACAAAACAAACATAGACTCAGCTAAATTCAGTTTATTTGTGTTTGTTTTGTTTGTCTTTTACATGGTTTCTCTCTCCTTATATTATAGTTTTAGTTTAGTATAGTTTTGTTTTCATTAATTAATGGGAATTTAATGTGAGTCATTTGAATTCCAGGCAACCCCACATTAGGATTCAACCCTAAGGTTGAAATATACTGCATTAATAGAAGAATATCCCAAAATTCTGCTGCATTTTGTTGCATTATCTAATATTTTATTCCATTTCACAGCAGCAGGGTGCTTTGGTGGTGTAGCATTAAGACTCAAGGCGCTATTTGGGAAACATTCCAAGTGGTTTATGGCTTGGCTGGTAATTAGACATATTAGACATGGACAATTTAAAATGACAAATATATTTTGGAAATAGAAATGTGGTTAAAATGCGTTAAAATCTGTGTCATCTTCTGTCATGTCTTTGTCATCTCTGGTCTTTTTGTTGACTATGATCCACTTAATATTGGAAATAAGTTGAAACTCCTGACATTTATGACAAGTATCTGATATTTTTAATCCCTTCTTAAGAGCATTAGTTTGTCATTTTGCAGAAATGGAGGTGGACAGTTGTATTATTTTAGTGATTGATATTGTTAATTTTGGAGGTTTGCAAACACTGATTGTCTTTAGTTTTGTCTTATTGTGTGACAAGACAAACACACCCACACACACTCACACACACACACACACACACACACACAGTTAACGAGGTCAGTCTCACTAAAGCCACAGCCCACTCTTTCAGTTTTCAAGCTCTGCTAAGACTTTATGTTTCCACGAATGGAAACTTTTATAGTGTCGTGTGAACCACCTTTACCACAGGAGTGAAAGATGACAGCGGCTATGTTGAAAGATACTACATGTACTTTTAATTCTGCTACAAAGAGTTAGTAATACATTGTAGGGGACTGTTGTTTTGTTAGTTTATTGCTGTTGTCTGTAAAAAAAAAAAAAAAAAAAAAAAAAAAATCAAACATGCAAATACAGTTCTATAAGGTACTTTATTTTTTTTGTGGAAACATTACATTAAATTGCAATTGATTTGTGTAAATGTTTGTATTTATCTTGTAAAATTGTATTATATGAAAAGCCTTCATTCTTTCCTAGTCCTTATTCTAGAATATACACAGACACTGTCTACGTGGTCGTCATGGTGCTGACGTCCACTGTTTCTGCTCAGACTCAGAGCAGCATAGTGAAGACTGTCTGCATTTTGGTCCTAGTGAAGAAAACACAAGTTATTTAAATGTTATTCATCAATTTCAATCATTCAAAAAGTGGATTTATTATGTTTTTCTTTCACCTACCGCAGCATCAGACAGAGGAGGAGCTCCTGAAAATAATAATATGCAAGTGTTGAAGCCAGTTTGATCCAATATGTACACAGGTGGTAAAAGTACTCACATTATGTACTTAATTAAGTAGAAGTACAGCTACTTATGTGAAAAAATACTCTGGTAAAAATAGAAGTACTGATTCAACTCCTCTACTTAAGTAAAAGTTTAAAAAAGACAAATTTCCCAATTGTAATAAAATTAAAATTAAAATTGCACTTTAATTTTTAATAATTGTGAAGCAATTATTATTATTATTATTATTATTATTATTATTATTATTATTATTATTATTATTATTATTATTATTATTATTATTATTATTTATTTATTTATTTATTTATTTATTTATTTATTTATTTATTTATTTATTTATTTATTTAGTTATTTAGTTATTTAGTTATTTATTTATCCAGGAAAAATCTGAAAACTTTCAAAAATATTGAAATTAAAGCCTTTAAAATTGAGTTAGTGTTTTGAAATTGTGTTTGATCAAGACACAGGATTTTTTTTTTTTTAAATCACAATTGAGTTGTAAAAAAAAAGTTATAAAAACAAGATTAAAAATGCATCATTTTAATATAAAATGTTAAAATTATCAGATAAAAAGTCAAAATTGTGAGATAATAGTCTATTCTGAGAATGTAAAGAGTATATTTATACAAAAATGTAGGGAGTAAAAATAAAAATTTACCAGAAAAATAAATACTTCAGTAAAGTACGTAAAAAATACGTAAAAAAAAAAAAAAAAAAAATCAGTAATGAAGTACTTTTTTACTTTGTTACTTTCCACCTCTGAAAATATACAATATACAGAATGGTTTGTGTCTGTAAAAATCCTACCGTTGGAGGAAGAACGAAGCTTTTTTTTCAACCTGCACCTGATGAAAGTCAAGATGAGGACGAGAAAAGTGGAAAGGACCAGTGACGAGCTCAGGAAATAGATGGTGGTGGTTAAATGCCCTGACAGTGAAGAGAAAAGGATCCATTATATTTATAGTCGATAATATCACAGGGTTTAAAAGGCTTAAAATGTATGGAATTTGGAAAAAATTATGCTTTCATACATTTACCAGGAACTTTTACAGGAACAAACTCAACTAAAAATGTTGACATGTCTAATTTTTATGTTTAGATTTTAATTTTCCACTAGTTTTTATCTGCATGTGCTTGTTGTATTTTTCTGCTCTTACTCACAATGGAATAAATAGTCCTAGCTTATCTTTTATTTATAGATTTTTTTCTTATCTTATTTGAGTTTTTCTTCTCTTAACTTACCTTATGTTTTTCTTTTAACCTTTTTATTTGAACTTTTCTAGATTTCTTAACTCATCATATCTTTTTTTCTTTTCTTTTCTTATTCTATTTTATCTTATCTTATCTTTTTTTTTTTACATTTCTTACAGTATCTTATCTTTTTTACATTTCTTATTTTACATTTTTCTTGTCATCTTACCTTATCTAACCTCAAGATAGATAGATGTGCTGGTGTGTTAAATTTATATTTTTGTCATTTCTAGTCCAAATATATCATCACACATAATTAAAATATGATATAATTAACTCAAGAGTAAGTTGTCAGTGAGATATAATAACTTATTTTTAGACGATAGATCTGGAAAGTCTTTACCAAGATGATTTTCACTTGTTACATTGGCAGATTTTTAAAATTTTTTTTGCTTAATTCACAATTTTTAAAATTTATTCAAGATTTTTTTTTTGCTAAGATAGGTAGATAGATTGTTTTTGATGGTCTAATATTTATTTTCCAAGTTCTGTAGTTATACTAGGTAGGTAGGTGGATGGATGGATGGATGGATGGATGGATGGATGGATGGATGGATGGATGGATGGATGGATGGATGGATGGATGGATGGATGGATGGATGGGTGGGTGGGTGGGTGGGTGGGTGGGTGGATGGATGGATGGATGGATGGATGGATGGATGGATGGATGGGTGGATGGATGGGTGGATGGATGGGTGGGTGGGTGGATGGATGGATGGATGGATGGATGAATGGATATATGGATGGATGGATGGATGGATGGATGGATGGGTGGATGGGTGGGTGGGTGGGTGGGTGGATGGATGGGTGGATGGGTGGGTGGATGGATGGATGGATGGATGGATGGATGGGTGGGTGGGTGGATGGATGGATGGATGGATGGATGGATGGATGGATGGATGGATGGATGGATGGATGGATGGATGGATGATAATATTATTAGACCATTACTAAACATAAAAATAGATTACGAAAATAAATAATAATTAAAAAATCGATAATAAATCTCTTGTCTTAAAATAGATGTAAGCTCTTATGACAAACCTGAAATCTCCACTCTTGTTCCGTTCCCAAAAACGATCTCCCCACAGGAGGCCAGAGCGCAGTAGTAAATCCCACTATCAGAGGAGCTGGTAGACTCCACTCTATGAGTTAAAGTGCACTTTTTCATACTTGTATCATTGGACACTTTTACACATTGACCAGTAGTTGGATAGATAATAACAGGCTGAGACGCCCCATGTCTAAACCAGTAGAAGCTCTGGTCCTCTGGGCATGGTTGGACGTAGACGGTACAGCTTAGATCCATGAGGTGTCCGTGCTGAAGGTGTTTCTTCTGGTCAATAATCGTCTGCAGGGGTGTCATAGACATCTGCACATGAAGGAAAAGTCCATCCCCAAATTCAACTGCACTGAATTTTAAAACCCCACAGAAGTACGTGGCTGAATCTCCTAGTTGGAGGTTTGTTATTTTAAGGTTGTTATCACTTTCTGTTGCGCTAACTTCAAACCTTTTATTGAAGTTAGACTCCACCTCTACCTCTGCTTTGTACCATCTTGATATCATTCGAGGTTTTTCTCCTAATGTTTGTTGGTACCAGAAGAAGTAAGTTATATCATTACTTTGACAAGAGCATCGTAACGTCACCTCATCACCAACTTCAGCTCTTTTGATTCCAATTTCTTGAATTATATTTTCAGCTGGAACCAGACCTGTGTAAAAATAAATACAAATCAACATAATACACAATTAAACCTGAGTGAGACTTAAAACTGACACAGATGCAAAGTACTCACTGATCCTCAGAAGTAACAGCAGAATGTAAAGTGACATTATCTCTGAAGATCTGCACTCTGTGTGGTGTGAAGTGATGGACGCAGACGCCTCTTAAAGGAGACCGAGTCTGTTTGTGATTGGCCATCAGTGTGGTCAGGTGACCAGAGACACAGTTAGGGTTAATGTCGTTTCTTTGGCTACATGTTTACAGTAGGTGTGATGCACTTGTGTAAAGGTGAGATTTCCCAATAATTTCCTAAGGAATGTTTGGAGCAGTGGTGCTGTGTTGGTAACCTAGCAACATTTGAGATGTCCAGCGACATGGTCCCCTGGAGGAAAGTTTTGCAAAATAACCCTTTGAAATTGTGACTTATGATGAGCCACTAAAAAATTAAACAAAAAGGGAGATAGGCTACAGCAGTGGTCCCCAACCCCTGGGCCACGGACCAGTACTGGTCCGTGGATCAATTGGTACCGGGGCGCAGGCCGCCTAATAATTACTTAATTAATTAATTATTTCTCTTGTATTTATTATCTGAGTCTGAACAATCTTTTATTTTGAAAAATGACCAGATTCTGTCGGTTCCATTACCCTTGGAAATTCTCAAAATGTAAATATCACTATATAAAACAGGTAATGGAAAGACAGGATTGTCGAAAGAAACACTCAAATATCGAAAATAACTTTTCCCGCTTTCATGAAGTGGTTTTTCAGACGTTTCAATATTGTAATATATCGCAAAAGTGCAATGGAAACACTTTTTCTGCAATATATGTCACAGGATGTGACTACATAGTCACGTGACAACTTCTGAAAATGCTTATAATTTTATTTAATTATAATTTGAGTATATTTACACTTAATATTTCGACTTGACAATGTAGGGACCACATGTACAGACCCTTATAATTTGAGACAGGTGGTTTGTTTTACATGTTCGTGCCTTTAAAGAGTTCGCCAGTGACTTTTACTGACAAGATAATTAGCCAATTCATTCATTCTAATATCAGGGTGATACTGTGGTCAATTGATCTGAAGCTCCGAAGGTGACAGCAGTGAAATGTCGTGGGATATTTCACGAGACTTACGACACCCTTGCCTAGAACAACTGTCAATGGAAACATGTTCAAAGCGCAAATTTGGGGAATATCGATATTGTTTTGCGAAAAACTAATGGACACACAGCATCTGTCACTTGAAAGCCAAAAATGTAACCCACATGTTAGCAAAATAAGTAAAAAAATAGATGTCTTTAGAAAGTTTCTTTTCAAAGAGGAAAATGCCACTGAAGAGACAGAAGAAGAGCCTATGACTTCAAAGAAAAGGAAAGCTTTTAACAGACAATACCAGGAGTTGGACTTGAAATATGGCTAACCCCCCCCCCCCCCGGTCTGTGGTAAAATTGTGAAACGTTGACCGGTCCACAGTAATAAAAAAGCATCGGTGCTGCAAATTACGATTACTAACCTAAACTCCAGCAGCTTTAGTTCTATTATAAACATCTATGTGTCTGCACACACTGTACACTAGTCCACACTGTTAGCTTAACTTTTATAATTGATAATAGGTCATGAATATCTTTGATAGTGTTTTTAAGGAAGCATCTTACATCACATCCAAAGTAACATCAAAGATTTTAAGCAAAAAAAAAAAAAAAGTAATGCAAAAATACTTTTCCTGGTAACTAATTACTAGTGTTTTGTGTCTAGTGGAGTAATGCAGTCAATAGCACGTTTACTATTTTGGAGTAACTAGTAGTTGTAATTAATTACTTTTTCAAAGTAACTTATGCAGCACTGGTCATCGTCTCAAACAAAATGGATAATAATAATAATAATAATAATAATAATAATAATAATAATAATAATAATAATAATAATAATAATAATAATAATAATAATAGTAATAGCTCAAACTTATATAGTGCTTTTTTGGACACTCAAAGACACTTTGCATAACAGACAACAAGCAATGCATTAAAAATGATTAAATAAGTAAAATAAGATAAGATGAAATAAATAAATATAAATAAATAAATAAATACAATTAAATAAAACTAAGCGAAAGACAATTTGAAGGCTCGGTCCCCCAAAGTCCAGTGCTTGGTGCAGACGGTGGGCATGAGGAGGTTTGAATTTATTAACTTAATAAAAACGTATCTATTAATAATTAAACGTATTAATATATTGCTCTATAGCGCCTCCACTGGTTTTCATCAGGACACAGTATTTATCACAGAATGACAAAATCATTCTCCACAGTTGAGTATAAGGAGTTTTTTAAATTATTGAAAAGCTCATGATTGTGTTTAATATTAAAGTGTTTGCACTGACGTTACATTCACTTGTTCACATGCTTTAACTACAACCTAACATCTTTGTTGTGTTCAGTGGCCTGCTGCAGTAAAGCTTTTACCAAACATATATACAGTCAGGTGTGTGGGACCCAGACTTGTCTTTTGATCTGTGCGCTCTGCATGCATGCTCTAAAACCACTGTGGTCAAAGTTAGAAGGTTTTTGACTCAGCACAGACGAGTCCATACTGACCAACGTTCTTCGCACAAACACCTACACATCCTGAGGAAGGCATAACAACAGACAACAGTAAGACGGTGTAAAAGGTGAGAGTTTCATAAACAAGTCAGAGCCCAGACGTGATGAAAAAAAACATCTTCCTTTTGATGAAAACGATGAGAGCGATCATGTAAAAGGATGAAACGTTACTGTGAGGACACAAAAAAAACAAACAAACAGAGGGTATATCATTTAGAAAACTATACAATTTGGTAAATGTTTGAGCTAATACTAATAAAATTTTCTAATAAATGTTTAGAATCCTTTCATATATATATATATATATATATATATATATATATATATATATATATATATATATATATAAAGAACATATCGTTAGCATCATACCATAATTGAGATTTTTGCATTAACTTTACTCCCCTCCCACTGCTGCATCATCCTGTCTTTCTGCCTCTGTCATTGACCAATCAGAACACTCATAAAAAAACAAGTGCAAAAACATACCTACCCAAGTCATTCATTTAACTTAGGCAGTTTTGCTACCAGCTGTTTGACTTAAGCAGTTTGAATGTATGCAAAATGTTCTCAGAAAAACTCAATTTTATTTCATAAAACAAATGATGTTGGGTTTTGTTCTTTTCTTCTCATCTACTTGAATGTTCTGTGAAAAAAAATCAATAAAAAAAAATGGATGTGACTTTTAGAAAATGTGTTTTTTCTCGTTTTCCGAAAACACACCAAAAAAATGACTTAGGCAATTATGGTATGAAGCTGACAATATGTTTCCGTTTCATGCTTCTTGCCAAAATAATAATAATTAAAAATAAAAATAAATCAATCAATAAATAAATGAAAAAGAAAAATAAAAGTAAATAAAAAAAATACAAATAAATGAACAAAACACAAATACATTAAAAAAAAAAAACTTAATTAAATAAAAAATTAAAAACATATATACCAATTAATAAAAACTAATAAAAAATAAAGTCAAAATAATTGCAGGACCTGTGATGTGACTATTGTGCAGCTCTAGTTTCATCTAAGGATCCAGTGGAGTTGGGGTGCGGCACACACCACTGTGGTTTCCTAAACCACAGCTCTTACTTTTCACACATATCACAGTGTCTTTGTCAAGTTTTTGGCCCAAACTGTAGCAGTGATCCTCTTCCTGTATGCAGTGTCCTCTGTCCTGCTCTCATTTCCACTGTGCCTTGAACTGAACTGAGGTCAGTTAAGGTTAAATATACTTCCTCTACTGACACAGATCAGAGCAGGTGCCTTTTTTGTGGCTTGTGGTGCATCATGTTTGCTCGTCTCTTCTTTACGCAGTGAAGCTGGAGATGAGCGAAGACGTGCAGTGTGATGCAAATATAATCTCCGAGGTTTTAAGTAGTGCAGATGGTTTTGTGTTTCCTGTTTTGTTGACATTAAAGTGTGTGGTAGAGTATATATTAATAGACCCGTGGGAGTAAAAATAACCAAAAGGTTCAACAATCAGAGAAGCGAGGCCTTGTGAACGGACTAACACTAATATATGAACAACAGTTGACACACTTACAGTTAAACCCACCTACGCATCCTGTTACAACTGAGAACAGACCAGTGAACACAGTGACAAAACCACCAGGATCAACTCCAGCGCTACACATGGACTTGACCACAACTTGTCATGCTTATTTTTCATTAAGGTAATATACATTTTTAGTAAAAAAAAAAACTAAATTGTGTATAGTACCTAGTATATAAACACATTTTTTTCCAAATATCCATCAGGGAATTTCACTGACAAATATGAACTCGTCGTCGTCTTTCGCTTATCCGGGTCCAGGTCGTGGGGTCAGCAGCCCCAGACTTCCCTCACCCCAGCTACGTCTGCCAGCTCCTCCGGGGGAATCCCGAGGCATTCCCAGGCCAGCTGAGAGATATAATCCCTCTAGTGTGTCCTGGGTCGACCCCGAGGTCTCCTCCCGGATGGACATGCCCGGAACACCTCCCCAGGGAGGCGTCCTCACGAGGTGCCCGAGCCACCTCACCTAGTGATCCCAGTGATCCTAGTGATCCGACTGATCCTAGTGATCCCAGTGATCCTAGTGATCCCAGTGATCCCAGTGATCCAAGTGACCCCAGTGATCCTAGTGATCCCAGTGATCCCAGTAATCCCAGTGACCCCAGTGACCCCAGTGACCCCAGTGATCCTAATGATCCCAGTGATCCTAGTGATCCAAGTGACCCCAGTGATCCTAGTGATCCTAGTGATCCCAGTGATCCCAGTGACCCCAGTGACCCCAGTGATCCTAGTGATCCCAGTGATCCTAGTGATCCTAGTGATCCCAGTGATCCAAGTGATCCTAGTGAGCCTGGGGGCGATCTTATCTCTAGGTAAAGGGCCGAACGAAACGCAGTTCAAATATAAACTGTAATTTTAAAAACTCCAGTGTGTTTATTATATGTTTATACTGTTTTAGTTCCATTCAGGAATATTTGGAATCTATCTAATAGATTTAGCAGAGTTTAGGTTTTGGTTGAGAAACTGAGAAAGGTTCAGCTTCTAAAAAAAACCTGTTATTAATATAATGCTGTTTTTTTTCCCTCTTTGGGGTTTTTTTGTGATCAAACTTGTTTTTGTGTCAGTCGACCACATCAGTACGTCTACCATACTATCATCTTATTGTCTTTGTCTGTCCACTGTCTGACTGTCTGTCCGCTTCTGTCTGTCTGTCTGTCTGTCTGTCTGTCTGTTTCTGTCTGTCCGTTTCTGTCTGCTGTCTGTCTTTGACCTTGACCTTTGACCTACATTCACCCAAATTTAATAGGAACTATTCTGGATCACCTTGCATCTTTCCTGAAAATGTCATGGAAATTGGTCCAGTTGTTTTTGCACAAACCTGCTGACAAACAAATAGACAGACAGACAGTCTCACAATGATGAGTAATGGGGCAAATCAGGTCAAATGTGTGTGAGGGGCAGGTTGTTTCTTTGTTTTTTCCTGTCTGTCTGTTTGTTCCTGCCTGCCTCTCTGCTTGTCTTACTGTCTGTCTGTCCATCTGTCTCTGGTGTCCTTTGTGGCCACAGACAGGGCCTTGTTTCTGTGTCAGTCGACCATATGTTGTTGCTTCACACCGTCACAAACAAATCATCACACTACTTTATCTTGTTGTTGTTTTTTTTAAACCAAAGTCTTTGTTTACACCAAATCTCTCCTGTACTTCAGTATAAAATACCAGTGGTTCATGTGATGCCTCAGTAGAATGTCGCCCCCTGCTGACCCACATTTGAACTGATCACCAGCAGATCAGAACAAAGCCTGGGTTACATTATTACACTTAAAATATGTGTTTAAAAAAGCAGATCCTGAAGTGTTTTTAATAATTATCCAGCTGGAGGTTCCAGAAGCTTCTGTTGGTCACATGCAGAGTTCAGTTCACTAAAGCTCAGACACTTTTAGTGAAGAATAAAGCGTAGTTTCCTCTGTGTTCCTGTGTCTCCTGTTCTTATTTTGCCTCTTCTTGAAATCCAGGGCTACGTACTGCAACGCATCACATTCTTCATTCTGTAGAGAATAAAAAAGGTTGGATTTATTTCTATCAACGGAACTGTTGCATGTGGCCATGACACACACACACACACACACACACACACACAGACACACACACACACACAGACACACACACACACACACACACACACACACACACACACACACACATACACACACACACACACACACACACACATACACACACATATACACACACACACACATATACACACACACACACACATATACACACACACACACACACACACACACTCACACACACACACACACACACACACACACACACTCACTCAGTGTGTCAATCATTATTATTGTCTGCCTACCACCCTCTGTCTTTCCCTCACTCAGGCACCTGCAGCAGGTTCCCCATTTACCCAAATGCTCCACCCCTGCATAAAAGCCAGCTCTTCCAGTGTCATGGCAGACACAGACTCAGCAACATCTCGCTCTTCAATGATCATGTTGTTCTGTTAGCCCTTTGTTTTATTTCTTAGTTTGTTATTCCAGTTTGGCCTAGAGATGGCCGCCACCCGTGGTTTTTGTTATATCATTTAGTTTTAGCTGGTGTTATATTGTTAAGTTAGAGGAGGGGGGTGCACAGATTCGACGTCCCTATAGCGGGGTGGCCTGACCACCCCCCCATTCTTTTCCTTTACCGGCATCTCCAGGACCTCCTTTGTTTTCCGAATGGTTGGTAAATTATTTGAATTACAATAATCTGTATTTTTTTAGGGAGAGGATTTATGAATAAAAACCATTAAAACGTTTTTGTTTTTTTTTGTGTAATGTGTTTTCCTATGTTGAGTTTTCCATTTGAGCCGTTTATTTGTTAATATATTGTTTGGAAACCGCAACAGGCACATGTGTCAAACATGTGGCCCGGGGGCCAAATCTGGCTAATCTGTAAAAGTACTTATTAAGATATTAGTTAAAGGTGTCATTCCATGGTTATTTCATTAATATTATGGTGTTCTCCATTGTTATTGAATACATTGTGTGTTGGTTCTATTTAAAAAAATAATAATCTGGGTTCCTTTGTTTCCAGCTGTTTTTTCACGGTAGAAAAATGACTTGAGGTCAAACAACAGAGTTTAACGATACTTCCTCATACATGTCCATGACTCAGTGACGAGGTGTCTCTGATTGGCTCAGAATGTATGAAGGAACACTCCCCCCTCCCCTCTCTCTGTGTATGTATTTAGCTTTACCCAAGTAGCATCCAGCTAGGTTTCATGCTATTGCTTGTTCTTTTTTTCCAGTTTGTGCAGCAGCTACTGTGGCGCCGTCTTCTCTTGTAGATGCTAATGCTAATGCTACTTCAGATTCGCTGCCCGGGGATGGGTTTAACCCCACATGGGTGACGCTAAAGTCCATCTGTCATTTTTCTGGGTCCCTCGTTCCTGTTGTTTTCTCTGAATGTAGTATGCACCCAGTGGAGGTGACAAACCAGGAAAAGTGTTTTTCAGTGGAATGACACCTTTAAGGTTGCACAATATTAGAAAAAAACTGGCATTGCAATTTTTTTAACCTTGCGATATGAAAAAAATATTTAACAAAAAGTATTTAACAACTGCATGGTGCAGACGCAAACAGATTAATGATTGACACAGAACATATGTTTCATCCTTATTGTAGCTGAAATAATTAAATAAAATGAGTAATAATTTAAAAATGTAAAATAAAAATACATTAATAAGTTAAAAAGCAAAATAAAAAAATACAAATATATACAAATACAATGTGACTATTGCACACACATACATTGTGATGTCGATGCTCAAACAATATATCATGTAGCTCTAATATTAATAATCATTTTAGTTCAGGTTTCACATTGAGACTAATTCAATCTGAAATGGGTCAGACCAGTAAAATACTAGCATAATAATCTATAAATACTTATATCTTTGTAAATGTAAATTATTTTCACATATTTACACTAAAACAAAATATAATTTCAGAAAATATTTGAATAATCTTGAACAAATATGAAGAAGCGGAAGTGTTTCAAGAGACGTCAGTGCAATTTTAAGAGCAATCTGCGTGATATTAAATATTTTGTCTATTTGTGTTTGATCCACTATGATGTGCAAGTTATAATAATGAATGTGTGGAAATGTTTCATTTTATTCACATAGTTTGAAAGGATAGTTTGTCAATGTAAACATTTACATTATTTAACTTTTTCACTATAAAATATAAAGAACATTTTGGAGTTGAAAGTATTTATGTATTATGTTATTATTTATTATTTGGGACAATTCAGATCAAATTTAGCTGAATGTGGCCTTTGAGAAACTCCTGATATAAAGTATAAAAGAACAAAACAACAACACAACAATGTAGGATTAGAAGATTTTAAATTAACCTGAGGGTCAGTGTTGTAGTCCTGGACACTCGTCTGGTGTGGTCTCACTTTAAATAAATAAAAAAAAAACATATTTCTGTCAATTAAGAGTGAGTTAACCTTAATAAATAATTATTTTTTTTTAAAGTTAAGAAAACTTAAATAAATATTAATTTCATGTACCTCTAGAACAGTGATGTTTTCCTCTCATCATTCTGCAGATGACACCGATTAAGACAACGTTCATAATAACTAACCAAAGCAGAGCTGCAACAATACACTTCATTAAGACAGAGAAAGTATCTTTTTCTGTGGAAATATAAAAACAAATGGAGACTTTGATTAGAAATAAAAACATAGCTATGAAAGTCAAACCCAACCTTTATGTACGGTGTCAAACCCATTAATTCAGGTGTGGTATTCAACCCAATACGATCTCAAATAGGTCAGATCAGTGAAATAATAACAGTGGGAAAAAAAAAAAAAGTCAAATTACATTATGATAGTTTTCACATCTACAACGTTTCCTTAAAAATCTGAACAACATGTACAACTTGAAATGTCTTCAGAAAAACAAGTGCAATTTTAACTATATTTTGCCTCCGTTTGTTTCAATTACAATTAACATTACAATTATAAATACATAAAACATTTAGTATCAGGCAGAATATTAGTAAAAGTACACTGACATTACAGGTTGTTTATATTTATTCACATTATTCACATTTTTTTTTAAATATAAAAAATGTTAACATAAAGATTTTCATGTCATTTTTCCTTTTTCCTCTAAAACAGAGGTGTCAAACTTATTACTTTCACAGTCCACATTCAGCCTGATTTAATCTCAAGTGGGCTGGATCAGTAAAATAATAGCATAATAACCTATAGGTAAAAAAATAACAATTCCAAATATTTTGCCTTTATTGTCCACTGTAGTGACCAGTGTGCATCAAAAAGGTTAAAGGTTAAATATCAGTATCATAGTTGTACAGTCACTCACCTAAATCCAGCTCTGTCTTGTTCCCAAACAGTATCTCTCCACATGAAACCACAGCACAGTAATAAACCCCAGCATCAGACAGACGAACATTCCTCTTTGTCAGACTATACATACATCGTTGTGTAAAAGACCCCGACTCTAAGCTCTTCACACAGTGGCCGCTGTTGTTTGTATAAACGTACAGAATTCCCAGGTTGGAGCTCCTTAAATCTTCTCTGAACCAGTAAACAGTGTGTTCTGTGGTACTGGTCCCAGTGTGTACTGTACAGTTCAGAGTCACAGAGTCTCCTGGCTGCACAGACTTAGACACATTCTGCTGCTGGAGAGAAATGTGCATGGATTCTGAAAGATGAAAGTCACATTCTTAGAAAATTTGGAAACGTTATATTTAGTATCTTTTCATTGTAATATGATATTGTCAGTATTGTTGTTTATTGGGCAATGAGGCTCCTTAACAAATGACTTCTTGTAGTATCCATGGGCAGAAACTCTTAAAACATGTGTGTGTGTGTGTGTGTATATATATATATATATATATATATATATATATATATAATGTATGTATAGGCAAAATGATCTGACACATTTGTAGGTTTAATAAAATGTAAATGAATGAAAGAAAGAACTTGTTTTTTTTTTCGAAAACTACATATAATTTTTTTTTCATGAAATGCCATTGTTTTTTGTTTCTTTTTCAGTTGCTGCCATGAATTGGACTGATGAGCATTGTAATTCTTAAAACTGAAAAAAAAAATAAATTTAAATTTAAAATAAAATTTAAATTTAAAATAAAATTTAAGCGGGGGTGGGAGTTAATAAGCTCGTCTTCTTCCCACTCCTTTTCGAGGTACATTTAATAATGTAAATATGAAATGATATAACTTGTAATTGTAAAACTGTTGTTGTAAATACTTTAAATGTAACTGTAGAGATCTGTTTTCTTTTACCGAATTGGAGTATATTGTATGGAAATTGTACAGCACATTCTACTTTTTTAATTTTTGTTTTGTTGTTTGTTTTTTATTTTTATTTTTGCTTTTTTTAAAATTATTATTTCATGTGTCTCGAAATAAACAATATTAAAAAAACACAATGAAAAAAATTGCATTATATATATATATATATATATATATATATATATATATATATATATATATATATATACTTTTTGAAAATTAAAACACTTTTGTTTCTTTACTTCATTTGCATTTTATAAAACTTACAAATGTGTCAATTTGCATATATATATATATATATATATATATATATATATATATATATATATACACTGTAGATTTTGCAGTGTTAATTTGGAGACAATGGGACCAAATACACTCTAGAAGAAGTTAAATAAACTCTCTAAGTGTTGATTTAACACTGCAAAATTTACTGTGTATATACATATTTGCAATATGACAAAAATCCTCAGGAGTATATAACAGTTATGTGGTGCTGACACCAATGACCAAACAGATCAGCAGTCGACACAGAACATACGTTTCACTATCTTCTTTCTTGTAGCCGAAATAATTCATTAAAATTAATAATTAAAAATAACTACAAAAATAAATTAAATAAAATACAATAAACATAATTACAGGACCTACGATGTGACTATTGTGCACACGTATATTGCTATGTCAATGCTCAAACAATATATTTTGCACTTTTTGTGACTGTTTTATCTTTTATTCTTCTGTGATTTTTTTAATGCCTTTTGTAAAGCACTTTCATTCATACCCTGTACAAATACATGTACAATACGTTATTATTATTATTTTTTTTGTAAGCGATAGTCGAGGAGCCCAGATAAAGGCAATGGTACGCCGCTTCATCGTTGTCTCCTCATCTGATTGTTTACTATTTAACAATGTTACATACATTATAATATATAAGGTACTTAAATATATGCCTGTAGGATATATATATATACATATTAATGTATTGTGATGAAGCACAGTGTGGATAGAACAAATATGAGTAAATAATTATATATAAACAAAAATAATACATATGTTATTTGAGTGAATAAATTATACATGGATTCTTCTTTGCATTTTCATTTTGGCAGGATTGTTTTCATTATTGATTAATTTGATTGATTTGCCTTACCAAAAATAAGCCATGAATATACCTTTTAAAATCAGAAATGTCCCATTGTCAAACTCGGTGGTTGCCACGGTGATTCGTCCGCAGTAGTAAATGGCTGACTCTGTCTGTTGGATGTTGGAGATTTGCAGATGATAGGACCCAGCTTCATTAAACACAGAAAACTGTTTGTTGCCTTCAAACTTTCCAGGATCTGAGTGTATGTAGTTAGAAAATAGCAGTTCAGGTTGTTTCCCTACAGCTTGTTTGTACCAACACAGATACCTGGCAGTAGATGCATAGATGCACGGTAAAGACACATTGTCTCCGATGTGAGCGTAGAGCACAGAGTATGAAACAACTGCATCTGAAACACAGATAAAAACAAGTTACTTAATACAAATATTCTGTCAAATGTTGGAAAATCATCCAAAAAAAGTTGCTGAGAAATTGTTTTTTTACATGTAAAAAAAAAAACCAAACAAGTAATTTACTATCACTTACAGACTTGAAGGAGGGAAATCAAGACCAGATAAAGTTTGACCATCCTTCACTCTACGGGTTTAAACTGTACAATGACAACTTCAGAAAAAGGGTCTGCGGGCTAAAACTTGCATTTTCAGCGGAACACAATTGGGCAAGTAACCAGGTTATGGCAGGTTTGTGGGTGTTAATGTCTGTACAAAAGGAAGTGAGGAGGAGCTTTTCATTGGCTGATTCCATTTCACATTGTATCTACAGTTAGATAGAGGATGTTATCAGCATAAAATGCATCATGTTAAGTTAATGAAGACCATCCACTGTCCTCTCACCTCCCTGTCCTACACTAACCCTGTGAACATTTGTAAAGACAGCTCCCATCCTGGGTCTGGACTGGTTGACCTGCAGTCCGGTGCATGAGGACAAACTAATTTAAGAACTTTTTTTTTTCCCCTTAAAGTTGTAACTCACACATTTGCTGATGCCACACACCCAAGTCCTGCCAAACATACTGGGGTCAATCTATGTGCAATCATCATGTTTTTAAATCAGTACATATTTATTGATTTTATTTTCTCTGGGTATTTTAGATATTTCACATTTTACATTTTAGATATTTCATTTTATTTTATTTGTATATGTGTATTTGTTACTGAACAGTGAGGTGCTCTCATTTCACTGAATGTGTATAATACAAATGGTACATGTGTATAGTGACAATAAAGGCATTCTATTCTATTCTATTCTATTCTATTCTATTCTATTCTATTCTATTCTTATTCTTATTCTTATTCTTATTCTTATTCTATTCTTATACTATTCTTATACTATTCTATTCTTATTTTATTCTATTCCATATTAATATATATTACATAGACTAAATGTCATCTAAAATAAACATTCATTTGCAACATAATAGATCAAACTTCCTGTATTATAAAGACAAATTAATTTCAGCAAAAAATGTCAGGGGTCGGCAGAAATATGTGATGTTAAAATGAGGTCACAAGCCTAAAAAGGTTTGAACCACTGAGTTAATCTGATAGTGTGAAGTATTTAAGGCGTTATCAGCCCAGTAGATGTCAGTATAAACAAAGAAACAAAATGTAATATAAAGACAAAGGCATAAAAATGTAAAACTGAACACTGCGGTGAAGTCAGTTTGACATTTAATATTAACATCCAACCACTTTTTTCTTTGACTTTCTTTGTCTCTATTGTAATTGTCTTTTAATGCATCTTTATCATTTTAATTTTCTTCTGTTCTGTTTCTGGTTTTGTGTAAAGCACCTTGAATTGAATGTGCTATACAAATAAATTTGCCTTGCCTTGCCTTGACAGTGTACAGACATACAGATGGAAGAAGTACCAACTAGTACCTGTTCATCACAACAACACTTCTCTTGTACTTCTGCTTTTCTTGCTTTCTCTTCTGTTGAGGGTTTTAACACTATAACACCCTTTGGTTTTCTCATACACTTCCATAACAAGTTGATTTCAGAGATAGGTAGAACAAGCATGTTTTGTTTTTTCTATTTTTAACTACATTCATACACTATAAAAAGGTGAAAAATGCCATAATGGATACTTTCTCTAAACTGTACATGGATAGAAAACAAGAATAGTCAGTCTTAACTTATATTAATAACATTTACTTCAACTAAACAATCAATCACAATACAATTAGTTTCTGATGTGTATTAAAGCAGGAAAATAAACGATTGTAGTTCCCCCAAACCATGGGCGTAGGTTTCTATATAGATGCTCATGACATGTCACAACCAATGTTTGGGGATTGAAAAATAGTCCCTACCAATATTTGTCCTTTTAATTTAATATAGCAAAGATCTACATTCATTGAAAATACTATTTCAATATACTACATATATGGTAGCATTAATAAAAACTATTTTACATTTGTTCACGTTTTGTTTTTGCCATGTTCTGATATTGATTCGATGATTTGACGACTCATATCTGCTGTTTTTATTGGCTGCGACAGAGTGATGGTTATGGGCGGGCCTAGGTGGGCGGGGTCCACCCTGATTGACAGCTGTGCCCACCCAATCACAAGCTCAGAAACAGAATTCAAGACTGATTTCCATTGCCTTATCAAACTGAAATGTTGATTAATATCCTTAATGTAGTTATGTATTTGTAAATGCCAATGTAAATAATCTATGTATATTTAATTATTTGTGTTTATTAAAAAAAAAAACTGTTTCAATTCCGGAAATGCTATTACGTTGTTGTTACACGTCGTGGTCTTGTCGACCCCAACTTCACTTAGGCCCATCTAAAAATATCCGTCTAGATCTGCCACTATTTGTAATTGTCCGAATTTCGATGCTGTAAGTTCCGGAGACAATGCCACCGAAAAAGAAACGGGACATATTTCACCATATTTCATCGCTGTAAGTATAGTGCACACAGAATCACGTGACAAAATTAATAGCATTCAGAGTGTGGGGTTTAGCTAAGTGTTTTATTTTTCGCTCGTTTCCCACCCCCCGGTATAATTTGGAGTGTTGTAGTATTACCTGTCTTAAGTAGCCAACAGGCAAAGACATTAACTCTTAAATGCACAGTATCCCAATAATGTAAAGATTGCACTATATACCGGAAGTGCAGATTTTTTTTTTTAATTTCTTTGCATTTGCTGCATAATACAGAAAATCCCAATAATAGTTATTTATTTAGTTTTTGTCTTGGACGTTTTGACAAAAAGCAATATGTATGTGTATGCTAAATTTGCACATTGGAAAAAGTAAAGTGTTCTTGTTCTTTAACTGCTCTACTGAGAATTTTTTATTTTATTTTTTTTTTTTGGGGGGGGGGGGGGGGAGACTAGTAGCAATGTCCCTCCCAAACCTTGACAATGATAATAATGACAACTGCTCTATATAAACTTCAAATGTCATTTCCATAATGACTCATGATGTTTTGCCTAATTGAGTTGGTTTGACAGTCACTTTGAAATATTTCAGGTTCCTTTTGAGGTTTTGACTTCCTATTGTTGAATCTAGACACCCAGAAGTCTGGTACACTTTTGCACAGTGTCAAAATATGACACAAACTGGTTCACATCACATATTACAACAGAGCAACAGGTAGGTGACTTATATTTCTGTTTTGTCTGTTTGTTTTGCAGAGGAAATACTTTTAAAGTGTTTGTGTGTGTGTGTGTGTGTGTGTACTTACTTATTACTTACTTATTTCAAAATTAGTACCCTGCAATTGGACTCATAATTCATGTTGAAATATGTTTAAAATTAAATTAAATTAGTCATGACATACATCTTCTGATGCACCTGAACATATCACCAGGTGTTTCGGGTCTTAATTTAATTTAATTTAATTTAAAGGATCAGTTTGACATGTATTTTTGCTTTTTGCTTTTTTTTAAATTTAAGCTCAGATGTGCATTTCTTCATAACCATGAATAGCTGTACAGAATGCAAACCAATATGCTTTTACACAGTGCAAAAATAGGTGTGATTTGAATAGAATAGTGGTAAATGTGATATGGTAAATGCATTATAACTCCTCCAGAAATTAATGTAATTTCAACACAATATATGACAAAAAAGTTATGAAAAAATATATTCATGCTGCTATTGCATCAATGACCAATTATGAAATCAACGTTGAAAGAAATTGCAGAGGATGTGGGAAATGTTAGTGATCTGGCAAGATAAATAAACATCTAGAAACTTAGATCTTGCAGTGGGTGCACACAATCTAAGTTTATTTTTTGACAGATGATAAAGATAAAGACTCTTGAAATGCATACACAGTTAGCAAACAAATCAATATTTTCCACAGCAGTAATGAGAAAGATATTTACAGCCATGAGGTAGTTGAGAGATAAAGAGTGATTCTAAAAGTATACATCTCACCATTGTTCCTTTAAAATCATACTAAGTAAACAATGGTAACTATAAGTATAATACTTACAAAAGTGTTTCACAATATAAGACAATACACCTAATGCAAAATTAAATAAATTCACAATATAAATGTAAAATAAAATTCATAACAAAGCTTAGATCCTTCTTTGGAAAATTTAGGATGTGCATAAATACAACAGAAAATCAAGAAATAAAATGCAATGACACTCAAACCTATATAAAATACTGATTTAAACTGTGATCAAAATCATATAAATACCAAAGTATAAATGTGACTTTTAAGAGGACTGTCAAAAATCTTAACCGATTCTGAAAGTGTGGGATCTGTGGGCAATGAGTGGCACGAACTGCAAATACACAGTTCCTTGCAGAGGTGGTAAAAGTACTCACATAAAGTAATTAAGTAGAAGTACAGCTACTTATGTAAAAAAAATACTCTGGTAAAAAGTAGGAGTACTGATCCAACTCCTCTACTTAAGTAAAAGTTAAAAAAAAAGTAAAATTTCTGAAGTACAAAAGTAAAACTTTTTTTGCCATAAATGCAATAATATTGATTTATCCAAGAAAAACCTGAAAAGTTTCAAAAGTATCAAAATGAAACCCTTTAAAAGTGACTTGCTGTGTTGAAATTGTGTTTGATTAGGTCACAGTTACTCAGTTTTATGGAAAAAAAATCACAATTCAGATAAAAAGTCATCATTGTTGTTTCCTTCAAAGCCCAATGTAAAGGTGCTGTATAAAAAAGTTTTTATTTTGCTGTTTAAAATTAAACCTATATTTTTCATGCAGCAAAAATTGCATTTCTCGCTGTAAACAAAACCAACATCATCCATCACTCAGCGAACTCTTCAAACTGAAACAACCCTGATTCAATAAATAACTCATTTGCACATTCCCTGACATTAACCTTGTGCATTATTTCTTATTTCTCTTCCATTTCTATCCTAGATAACTGCTGTAACTGCTGTGCAAACTAGAAAACTAACCTAAAGTCGGACAATTGTCGTTGACGAAGATGTCTCCTTCAAGCCCTGTCTACTGTCTTCGCATCTTCACCACCTTGGTGAACGTCACTTCTAATCCCGCCAACTCCACATTCAAGATCAGCCCATTGCATTCTTTCGTCATCTCCCTCCACGGTTTAGTTTCGTCCATCGGCATCGTGGAAAACCTCCTCATCCTCGGCATCGTGGGCTTCCACGTGCGTCGCTCTGTGATCAGCATCTGGATCCTTAACCTGGCGTTGTCCGATCTTCTAGCGACGGCCTCCCTGCCCTTCTTCACCCTCTACATGGCCAGCGGTCACACGTGGCGGCTGGGCACGCCCTTCTGCCGCATCCACTCCTCCATCTTCTTCCTCAACATGTTCGTCAGCGGCTTCCTGCTGGCGGCCATTTCTATGGATCGCTGCTTGGTGGTGTTGAAACCGGTTTGGGCCCAGAACTACAGGAACACAGCTTTAGTGGGGAGGGTCTGTGGGGTGATTTGGGCCTTGGCTGTTCTGTGCACCATCCCCTTCTACATATTTCGTGACACCATTACTGATACAAACGGTCGGATCAAGTGTTACTACAATTACGCTCTGCTGCCGCCAGCTCAACCCTTCGACCTGGAGTCTTTATGTCAACGGCGTGAGGAAGCGTTTGGCTTCCTGAAGTTCTTTCTCGCCTTCCTAATCCCGTTGCTAATCATCATCTTCAGCTACGTTGCTGTGAACGTCAACTTGTCGCGCAGAGGCTGCCGTCGTCCGTACCGTTTTGTCCGTCTCGTCGTGGCCGTGGTGGTGAGTTTCATAACCTGCTGGGCTCCTTACCATATCGTTAGCATCATGGAGGTGTTGACCCCCTGGAATCATCCCTCACAGCGCTTGATAGCCCCCGCCCTCCCAATCGTGGCTACTATCGGGTTCCTCAACAGCATCCTCAACCCAATTCTGTACGTCTTCAGCTGCCCCGACCTGTGCAATAAGATAAGGCATTCTCTGAGCGCAGTGATGGAGAGCGTTCTGGCTGAGGACCTGGTGGAAATGAGGCGACGCAGCACCGGTCGTACCTCGGTTAGCACCACAGAAGTCATGCTGAAGCCACGGAATTCAATTATGACGTTGTGTGTGAAAGGAGAACCGGACATGAGCGAGGGGCTTTCAACTCCTAATGAGAACTAAACAAAAGAATGTACCGTTAAGTCACAAATACTGGCTGTTATTCACGGATTAAGAGGTTGGAAAAGTTTTGAGTTTACAAATCTGCATTTAATGCCTTAAAAATGTCTTTTAAAAGGTATTACATTTCATGCCTCAACGCTGAGCTCTTAAATGATGCGACTATAAACGTGTTGACATTGTGTTTACCTGTGTCTGTTAAATGTTAATTGCTAGAAAGAAGCAAGTAACCTTAATGCTGAAGGGTGTCATGTACATGTACCATTGACATTACATGCTAATAACACCATTGCTTATTATCATACACATTGTGACGATTAACTGTGAGCATGTTTGAATTTTTGCCTTATTTGTCTCGTCATCTGAACCCACTTTATCCTCACTAGGGTCACAGGGGTCACTGGGGGCCTAATCCAGCTACAATGGGTCAAGGTGGGGTACACCCTGTATGAGTCTCCAGTTCATCTCAGGGCTGAACATATATAGACAAACAATCACTCTCACATTCACACCTATGGACAATTTAGATTAACCAATTAACCTACCAGTGCATGTGTTTGGATGGTGGGAGGAAACTGGAATAAGATGCCTTTACATATCAGACTGGCACCTACACTGTCCAATTCATCTTAAAACACATTTTTACTCTCTGGCTTTTGACTCAGCTGTTCATTGATTTTAGTTCTTTTATTGTATGATAATTAATTTTTTTTTATCTGTGTAGTTTTAGCAGTTTTTATTGTATTCTTAGATTCATATTATTGCCTTGTTCTCTTTCTCTGTTTTGTGTTTTATGCCTTGTAGTGTACAGCGCTTTGTGTCAGCTGTGTCTGTTTTAAATCGCTTTTATAAATAAAGATGGTGTGGTAGGATTCCCCCCCCCCCTCGGCTTAGAACATAAGCATCAGTACCTAGTGACGCCCTAGTAGGTCATGACCTAAAAGTATGTTGTGGACCCATTTACTATGAGTAGTGGATGTGTGGTTAAAAAAAAAAAAAATTCCCCCTTTTTTTTGACTGCTGAGTTATTTGATGTCGACCATGTGTGCAGGAAATTATATGAATTGCTTCAATGGCATAAAATCAGCCAAAAGAAACAGGAAAAAGAAACAGTAATGTTTTGACTGTGCTCACTGGCCTTATTTTGATGTGGAAACAAATATTTCTCATTTTCACTAAAGTCAGCAAGATTTTGATAGTAATGTTTATTTCATATATTATTACAGAAATATACTCTGAAGACATACAGTGGATGTAAATGTATATATTTTAAGAAAACTGCTCAGTTTGTGTCCTCGCTTATTAAAAAAAAATACATTTACTTATTAAAAATTTGACAAAAGTAGGTCATTATTTCATGACACAAGGAAAATGTGTTTCCCCTGAGGTTTCTAATATTCTCTTTCTGGTCATTTTAATTTTTTACCTACAAAATGCACAAAGTTCTATGATTGCAACTTTAAACTGTGTTGCATTATACTGTAGATGGTCTGAGCTGGGAAAACTGGACTGAAGTTTTGATTTGATCTGATACTTTAGTCCTGATGTCATTTATCTATTACTAAAGTTTGGTGTTTATTATCAGCAGCCACATATTCAGCTAACATCTATTTGAGAAGAGTATGAGTCAAATGTTAAATCGACAACTGTATATATTGTCAAATATCTCAATGCATAATATTTTTTATTGTATTACTTTGTGAGCTATAATTTTGCAGATGCATTAAATGTCATTCTGTTGATTCTATCTAGCCTAGGATCTAGACTGTCCCCAGTGGCCGCAAATGGTATTTGCTACGGGGAGAGTCTAGAAAGTCTAGGTGAATTTGTGGGCGGGATAACCGCTGTCTGTCAAGTTTTCTCTTTACACAACACCACGCTATTGGATGGGTAACCAATCAGAGCCAACCAATCAGAGCGATGAACATGGAGCAGGTCTAACCATTCCCGGTTCAGCCAGGATTCCGGACTCCCGTACACTATTTGGCACCGGCCGCTTCGGATCTCCTCCGGGTCGCCTTTGCCGAGTTGTGCTGCTCGTATTCCCAGTTTTTCAGCCTCTAGCAACTGGTCATCCATTAGGGCTAAAAGGGGTGACACAACGATCACCAGCGGGTTGTGCAGACCCATGCGTCGTCCCACTAGCGGAGCCAGCTGATAAATCAAACTTTTGCCATACCCGGTGGGCAAAACTCCGACAATGTCTCTTTTTTCCAAAAACAGCTTAAGTGCCGTTTTCTGCTCCTCTCGCAGGGAAAACTGTAATTTTAAATCACCTAGCGTTGCTGCCAAAGCCAGCTCGAATGGTTGTTCCTGGTGATGAGCCATGTTGTATAGCAGCTAGCAACTGGTTATTACGGCAATGTGTGCTAGGTAGCAGCTACGCCTTCTTCTTCTCTTTGGTGTGCTAGCTGCTACGTCTCTGCGACTACAACATTACGTGTCCTATTTGTGTCGTCATGACGCAGGGCGGGCTCCAATCCCGCCCCTCGCGATTTGATTGGCCCGGTCCATTTTGGATTTTCAGATCCGAGGCTGTCTAGTCTGTCTCCCCGTAGCAAATACCATTTGCGGCCACTGGGGACAGACTAGATCCTAGGCTAGATTCTATCTGTTCCTGCAGGGACAAATATCTGTGAATAGACTGCAGTGGTGTACAGTATTTTCTGAATCAGGTAATTGTGTTGATACTAGCGATAGATTTTATGTGTTTGGACTGTTTATCTGTATCCACATTCAATAAGCCAATATATAAACCCTTTGGTGCATGAATTTCAAGAACATTCGTCAGGATTTCATTCTTGAGTGTTTTTTATTTTTCTTTAGGCATGAAAAACACAATGCAATTGATTTTTTGGTTTTTTTTTTCAATATTAACCTATCTTTCCTAGAATTACAAAGAAACATGTATTTATAACCCAATATCAGAAAGTGAATGTAAAAAAATAATAATTCAGGTAATCTGATCATTTGTCACATTTTAACATACTCTAATGCTAGTTATTACTTTAGTCATTACTTCATGGAGATAATATACAAAAAAATTAATAAAAAAAAATGATTATTTTGTCCATCAAGAACAGCAAAGTTACAGTAACGGTATGAATTATAGTGTATTGGATAATATGTAACCCACAAAATCCATGAATATACAAGAGAACAGCCGTGGAATAACTGTCCACTGGAGTGACCGGTATATGCATCAAAGAGTTAATGCAATGTCTGCATGATTTTTTAAATGAAAGACATTTTACTTGGATTTAATTGTTTCTGTACTGATACATCAGACATCAATTTTGGAATCAAACATAATTCTTTTAATTGTTGTAAGAATGGTAAGACAAAAACAATATGTGAATAAAAAATGTTCTCAGTGCTTTATTTCCATGAACAAATAAACAAATAATAAAATGTGGTCTGATGATTTCCACATTGTACTTTAGACATGATAATATTTCCATTTCAGGGCAGTTTTCCCTCATACACTTCACTATTTCTATATGTATACAGTATAGTATATGACAAATGAATCAACAATTTTAGTCACTGTTTCGTTGAGCAAATGAAGTGTAATCAAGTGTATTTTTCTAATTTCTAGTCCAAATATCTCATCACACTTAAAATTAGACATAATCACATAAAGAGGAACTTTTCAGTGAGATATAAAAACTGATTTTTTTTTAATATAATAGATCTAGAAAATCTTATTTTAAGAAACCTTACCAAGATAATTTTCATTTGTTCAATTGGCAGATAATTTGAATTAAAGCAAAAAAATAATTGAATTAAGAAAAATTTAAAATAATATTGGGAATATTTCTTGAAATAAAGATTTTCCAGATCCTTTGTCTAAAAATAAATTATTTTATCTCACTAAAAAGTTATTCTTTACCATGGACGCAAGAAGCTTTGGGTGAACCAGCACCCCCTAATGGACGACATATGCAACTACAACACTGGCGTAACTAACCCAATCTTGTTTTTATAATTTCACACAATCAAACGCCAGATTTTTTAAAACAAGGATTCAACTTTACCTATCAGAGACATTCCATTAATACAAGATCTAGTGCAACATTATTGCAGAAACTTGCAGTTACATCATTTGAAAAAAAAAAAACACATTTTTATTCACTGGTATTCAGGCTTGGCACAATCTTCCTACAATGGTTAGAACCATCCTGAATTTTAACAATTTAAAAAAAAAAAGCTGTTTAGGAACATCTTTAAATCAACTAAGGTACCATGAAGGATAGCATTTTAATCAGGCCTAGTAATTATTTTATTGTGTACATTTGGTGTTGTGTTTTTTTTTACGTTCTATTTCTTTTACTGTTGATTTAACTACTTTTAATAATGTGTTTTATTTTTCAAGGGACCACAATGGAAACAAGGGATTTATGCTTTTTTTATGTTATCCCTGGTTTTAAATGCTGTCATTATTCATGATTGCATTTTCAGCCAAATAAAAAAAAACAAAAAAAAAAACAACAACAACAAAGTAAATTAAGGCATACTTGTTTTTTATTCTTAAATATAGATTTTTTTCCTACTTTCCACAGTTATAAGTACGTTAAATAATCAGTTTTTTTCTAAACTACGACTTTATTCTCATTACATAATGAGTTTATTCTCGTAGTGATTATTTTATATATATGTATGTATGTGTGTATGTGTGTGTGTGTGTGTGTGTTTAAAATTTCATTTAAAATGTTGTTTCGAGATGAGTGAAAAGAACAGTGACGTAGAACGATGCACTGGTGGCGGGAGATACATTAATTTAGCTAGGCTGTCAAGGTAGCAACGAGGAGCTAGCGACGGGCCAGAAAAGGATTTCAATTTTCTTTAAAGATGGAGGAGGCTAAAAGGCCAAAGAGAAAAAAGGCATCCTATGATGGAGGGCACGAGGAAGTTCAAGAAGTGGACGAGATTCAATTTTCAATTCAATTTTATTTATAAATAAGATGAGACGAGATGCTTTCATCATCACAGCAGGCTTATTCACACTGCAGCACTGGCACTGACGAGCAGCTAAAGCTAAAGCTAAAGCTAACTGGCTGTAGTGAGAGCACCAATGAGGCTCCCACCCCCCCTGTCAGCGAGACAACGAGTTGGTATGTACCCGACGATGAACCCTATCAACCAATAGACCACTTGTTCCCAGTTAGACGCTTTAGTAATTAACACTTATCTCGGTCTTTTAACTGTGGATAGTTTTAGCGCTGGTTATAGCTACCTAGCATGACACCGGTCTGTGTCTTCATTACTTGTCTGCTATCAAGAAGGACGTTGTCAGAAATAAGTTTAGACATTTTTTTAAAAAATTCTGAATTAGTACCCTGCAATTGGACTCATAATTCATGTTGAAATATTTTTTAATTAAATTAAATGAGTCATTGTCATCTTCTAATGCACCTGAACATATCATCACCACCATACACAGAATATTTAATCAGGCAAATTATTCTTAAAATTTACTTCTCTTGAAAAAAATGCTTCTTCATGTATTTGTTGAAAATTACCGTATTCAAATATTTTGTGAAGTTATACTTTTAGTGTAAATATGTGAAAATATTTACATTTATAAAGAGAAAAAATGGGTTTGTGATTATTTATAGATTATTATGATAGTATTTTACTGGTCTGACCCACTTCAGATTGAATTGGTCTGAATGTGGAACCTGAACTAAAATATCTTAATATCTATTTTTGTATTTCACAAAATCATCCCAAAGCCCAGATTGGACCCTTTGGTGGGCTGGATTTTGCCCCCGGGCCTTGTGTTTGACACCTGTGCTCATGAGTGTTTGTTGGTGGTGCTACTGTAAACTTAACCTGACTGTCCCAGATGCTATCTCGATACCATCTGGGACCCTTCCGCAACTCATCTGTTTTCAAAGGAGGGCCTTATCTAAAATCCTTGCATGTGATTTAGATGAAGAATCTGTCCATCATCTTGACTGACGCGCTGCTTCAGCCACTCACATTGAACTCAAGCTGTGATGCTTTACGTCACACCAGTCATGGGGTAACACCACCCGGCGACACTGATTGGCTCCTTCATTTTGAAGAAAACCTGAACCTCATAGTACTCAGATGGTTGCGTGAGCATAGCAATACACAGCCAGATGACGTGTAAGCACATATTTGGCATGGAATATATATGTGTTATAATAAATTATTATTTATTAAGCTTTAATTGATCAATTAAAGATATATAGTTGACGCAGTAGCTTAACATCAACCAACCGTCTTATTCCGAACTGTCAGTTAAATTATAAAATACAATGTGTGTGACTAATGTGCACAGCATGATGGGAGATGTAGTTTAATAGCACATAGGTCTAACACCACAGGTAGTTGGCCTGGTTTTACTGTAATGAATAATACTAAGAACTTCTTTTGGACTATATTTGGTGAGGTCATCCAGCACCCCCTTCTACAGATGGCTTCCTGTGTCCCTGCTCTTTACGTAGGTGATTATATCTTATTGTAAATGTGATGAGATATTTGGACTGGAAATGAAAAAAATAAAGACTTGGTTAGCTTTAGATTTTTTCCAGTGCAATAGTTGTGCAATAGTGTTTTTAAGTCCCAACTAATACTTTGACAAAAAAAGAAAATTCCAAGGCATTCTCTTATATGTGATAAATTAAAAAGCCTTTTAATACATTGGCTTGGTTACAAAAAAAAACTATAAATGATTTGTTGGGGTCTTTAATATTTTTTTTGTAACCAAACCAATGTATTAAAGGCTTTTTAATTTTTCACATATAAGAGAGTGCCTTGGACTTTTCTCTTTTTGTCATACCAATAGTTTTCCCATCCAAAAACCACCTCTAATTATTACTTATTGGAGACCATGTAGCACTCCTGAAGCTAACTGTTTTGAGTTTCCAAACTAATAGTTCTTGAGTCTCACTCCATAACATACATTTGTTTTTCTTCACCTGCTTGTAATTATCCTGTTTACTGTCAAATTAATCAGTTATTTGTGTAATCGTATAACTATGTTTTATATTTGCTGTTTTATCTTGGCCAGAGTTACCTTGTACAGTAAAAAGAGATTCTTTATCTCAATGGGATTTCTGAAAAGGCTAACAATAAAATAAATAATAAAATTGACCAACTGGAATTATTAGAAGCCAAATTAAACAACCACCAGTGAGAGAAACAATCTAAAAATATAAACATTTTTATACCCGTTGAGCCAATAATCCTATCAATATGTGTAAATAATTGGTGTGAAATGCAGTTTATCATCTTTTCGCAAAGAAAGTGTATGGAGACACTGAAAAAGTATTGAAAAAGTATTTTTTTTTTTCTTATTTTTTCCTCTGTTTTAATATGATGAACAGTGAATGTACTTACTTTAATTCAGTTTTCATGAACATCTACATGATCTGTGAATTAAATATAAGACAAGATATGATTTACACTGACAAATGCAAAATACAGAGAATAATATTCTTTAAAAAAATCAGTAAAAAAAAAAGGTAAAAGTAGAGAAAAATAAAGGAGCAGTGGGTCTTTATGGGTTAAAATAACACTGAATTTGAAGTTCACAGTTCATGTAAGTCATAAAATTACACATGCACTTCCTCTGGGGGGCACAGTTGTTTTGATATAAAACAGCAGTTGTTTTGTCTGTGGTTAAATCCAGTTTATATGGCCAGGAGATTATTATTATGTCCTGTTTCGCTCTGCCGCTGTGTGACAGGGTGCGCTCTGAGGCTGAGCATCATTGTTTTATGGGTGTTGTGGCCTCGTCCCAAACACGGCAGGGACTTCTGCAGCTCTAGTCGGGCGTCCGGGCACAGGAAGATGTAGAAGAGAGGATCCAGCAGAGTGTTAAGGCTGGTCAGACCGTAGCACAGGCGATACACCAGGAAAATGGAACGCTCCAGTTCGCAGCGTTTCTCCGTCAGAAGCAAAGACACAAACCTGTACCCGCCCACCAGATGGTACGGCCCGAACACAGCGATGAAGTTTATGGTGATGACAACCAGGATGCCTACTATTTTATGGCGTTCATGGTCGGAGAGGGAAGGAGATCGTCTGAGCGTCACCCCGATGTGGGCGGATGTGTAGCTGAGGGAGGAAGCACAGATACAGTCAAACTGTAGGAATTTCAAAGCGTTAATGTGGATGTGGACAGGCCTCTGGATCAGTAATTATTATTCATATTATAGGTATTATAGTTATTAGAAATATTATACTTATTATACATATAGGTATTAAACTTATTATATATATTATATGTATTATACTTATACATATTATGCGTATTATACTTATTACACTTATACATATTACACATATTATACATATTATAGGTATTATACTTCTACATATTAGATTTATTATACACATTGTACATATTATACATATTATGCTCATTATACATGTACTTATTACACATATTGTACATACAGTATACTTATTACACATATTGTACAAATTATACTTATTATAAATACAAATACACACGTTATTTATTTTGTTTGGTGTTTATTTGGTGTTATAGATAGATAGGTAGGTAGAAATTCAGGTGTCCGGCATCATCATTCCTTCTCCACTTAATAACATTAAAGCATCTACAGGTTACAGAGTACTCATAGAAATACATTAGTGTGTTACTCAAACAAGTAGTCTATTACTTTTGTGGAATTATATATTAATTATTTCTGGACTATAAGCCGCGACTGTTTTCGTATGTTTTGAACCATGAGGTTTATACAAAGGTGCAGCTGTTGTGTGGATTTTTCTTCCACCACTAGGGGCGCTCTAACTAGAATTAGAATCCAAACTAATAAGAACAATCAATGCAAAGAAGAATACACGACTTTTTCTTTAGCAGATAGAACATGGACGACAAATTATCAACTGTTAATTATTTTTCAAATCCTCACCCCTTCATCATGGAGACAGATGTGACGAAGCGCTTCTGAGGTTGTTCAACTGTGACACAGAAGAAGACGACGTCATGGGTTTCAGTAAAAATAATTAAAGTGATTTAAAACACGGGAGAAATTAAGCTTAATACGGTAAATACTGGTTATCTTTCTCTTGGTTCTGTTGTTCCGTTTTAATCAGCAAAGTTGCTGCTGTGTTAAAAGTCACTGTTCAGGTACAAACATGTATATTTATATAATGTTTGTATATTTACAGTTCAACATCCTTCTGTACATGCAGTAAATATCTGATTTTTCAACGTAGATATCTGCAGTTTATAAACCAGTGCATCTTGTATATTATTTTTTTATTATATTTTTAAAAATACAGCGGATGCGGCTTATATACAGGTGCGGCTTATAGTCCAGAAAATATGTTATATATGTGTGTGTGTGTGTGTTTCTTTGCTTTTTTCAAAATTTTTTGGCATAATTTGGGCCAAAAAATAAAATAAATAAAAACATTTTTAAAAAATCTGCCAACAGAAGAAGTCAAAATTATGTTGTTCAGATAGAATAGAAGTACTTTATTGATCCCACAATTGGGAAATTGTTTCGTGACATCAGCTTTAAACATATAAATACAAATAAAAACAAACAGTGAGGTGTAAAAAAGGTAAGGTCCAATGTAATATAACTGAGTAGTGCAAAGTAATAAATATGTAATTACAGTTTTCTTTGTTATTTACAGAAAGTGCAGAGAAAAAAACAGAAATGACATGTGAAGATTTTCCACATCTATTGTCTGTGTTTTATGTCTCGCTGAAAAATTCCTCTTAAGGTGATTATGTCTTATTTTTAGGTTTATGATATATTTGGATTAGAAATAAGAAGGCAAGATTTTTGATTTGTGCAGTGTAACTCTTTATTGGCAAGTTTTTACTTCAAGAAAGATAAGTAAAAATAAATAATAATCCTAATCTGCCAATGGAACAAGTCAAAATGATCTGGTTAAGATTTCTTGAAATACGATTTTCCAGATTTAGTATCTAAAAATAAACACTGAAAAGTTACTCTTCAGGTGATTATGTCTTATAATAATAATAATAATAATAATAATAATGAGAAGAGATTTTATTTATAAAGCACTTAATATTTTTTAGATAAAAACCTCAAAGTGCTTCAGCAGAAGACAGTGTAGTGAAAAGAACATTTAAAAGATTAAATAAAATAAAATAAAAGAATAGACCAGGGGTGTCAAAGTCATGTTTAGTTCAGGAGCCACGTTCAGCTACATTTGATCTGAAGTGTGCCAAACCAGTGAAATAATAACTTAATAATGCATAAATATTGTCAACTCCAAAGTTCCTCTGTATTATAGAGTGAAAAAAGTAATATTTAACAATGAAAATGTTTATGCCAACAAACAATCCTTTCAAACAATATGAATAACACGACCAAAGTGAAAGAATAAACAGAATTTTAATAAAATTATACTTTTTTAAATCATTTTCCACATGTTCATTATAACTTACAGGTCACAGTGGATTAAATACAAATGCATAAAACATTTAACATCAGGCAGAATATTGTTAAGACTTCTCTTAAATATTTCCAGTTTTTCATATTTGTTCAGATTATTTACATTTTTGACAGAGCTACAGTATATTTTGTTTTAGTGTAAACATATGAAAATATTAACATTTACAAAAAGAAAAAAAATGGAGTTGTGAATATTTATAGATAGATAGTTTGCTGGTCTGACCCACTTCAGTTTAATTGGTCTGACTTTGGAACCTGAACTAAAATGATTATTCATATCTTAGTAACTATTTTTGCATTTCACAAATTCATCCCAAGGGCCGGACTGGACCCTTAGGCGGGCAGGATTTGGTCCCCGGGCTGCATGTTTGACACCTCTGTAATAGAATAAAATGCGAGTCAGTAAAAGACAGATAGGACAATTTTACTATTTTAATAAGTGTGATGAGATATGAGAGAAATACACTTGTCAACCGTATTTTTTTTCATCCTAGTCACTACAGTGGACAGTTCTTCTACGTTTGTTCTCTTGTATATTCATAGATTTTGTTGTTTTAGTTCCATATCAGTCAGTTCATATCATTACTGTAACTTGGTTAAGTGATCTGTACTAACATGCTTACATGGAAATCAATTTGCTTGTTATTAGACTGTAATTAACAGTCTCTTCTTAAACAAAAACGGCATTAAAATGTTTTCACATTGTTCCGATATTGCATTTTAAATACACGTTTCTTCAGTTTAAAGCTTAAACACACGTTGTCCAGCTGAGTGGACATTTTTGTAACTCCATGAAAAATAGGTTCATCAAAAAGATTTAAATCACATTGCTTTTTTTCAAATAAAAACACTTAGGAAAAAGATCTCGTCGAAGGTTCTCATACAGTAATTCATGCATCAAAGGGTTAAAGCAGGGGTGTCAAACTCATGTGAGTTCAGGGGTCACATAAATTTGATGTGAATTGAGCCAAATCAGTGAAATGATACCATAATAATGTCAACGTCAAACTAAAAAAAGTTAAATTAAGTAATGAAAATGTTTACATTGACAAAGTATCTGTTCAAACAATGTGAATGACAGGAAACAAATGAAAGAATAAGCAGAATTTTAACAATATTACCATTCCACATGTTCATTATTATAACTTTTAGCTCAGTGAATCAAATACAAAGTACAAAATTTTTTTTTTAATATCAGGCAGAATATTCTTAAAATTGCACAAAATTCTCTTGAAGCACTTCAGGTTCTTCATATTTGTTCTACATTATTTAAATGTTTTGTAAAATTATGCATTGTTTTAATGTAAATATGTGAAAACATTTAAATTTACAAAGAGGAAAGTATTTATAGATTATTATTATGAAAGGATTTGACTGGTCTGACCATGGAACCTGAACTAAAGTGATTATTAATATTTTAATATCTGTTTTTGCATTTCACAAATTCATCCTAAGGGCCCGATTGGACCCATTGGCGGCCTGGATTTGGCCCCTGGGCCTTTTGTTTGACACCTGTGAGTTAAAGGATCACATATAAACATTGGGCAAAAGTGGTTCCTGTGTTGTGCATTGCCAGGCTGTGTCATGTGACCACAAAATGTTGAAACACTCTTACACAACGCCGCAGGTGAAGTAAAATGGTGTGTGAACTCACCCTAGTATGCTACAGGGCAACAGGAAGCCCAGGGCCACTGTAGTGATCTTGAAGTGAGCGTATCTGGAGCTGACGGGGTACTGTTCCAGACACAGAAGCCTGTCTGAGTCGAACACAGACGGCAGCAGCCCGCACAGACAGAACAGGAACGTGAGCGTCCACACGGCGGAGCCCATCACCGCCGCCACCCGGACGGTCCGCACCCGGCGGCTGCTCAGCGGGTACACAATGGCCAGGCAGCGGTCCAGCGCTATCAGGCAGAGGAACATGACGCTGGCGTAGACGTTGACGTAAAACACGTATCCCACCAGCTCGCAGCTTAACTGTCCGTAGGGCCAGCGATGGCCGCCTTGAAGGTAAAGGATCCACAGCGGCAGAGTGAGCAGCTGGAGGAGGTCGGACAGCAGCAGGTTGAGGATGTAGACCAGCTGGCAGCCTCCGGTGCCAGAGCGACCCAGGTGGTAGAGTCCCCAGAGGGACAGCAGGTTACTGGGGACGCCTAAGGAGAAGATGACCCCGTAGATACAGGTCAGCCCCAAAATGTCAGTGTTCAAAGGGAGGTTGCAGCTGCTGTTGGACATGTCTCAAACAGTCAAACAGCTGACACTGGAGACACGAGAGAACGAGCCATTCATAAGCAAAGCAAAGAGTGCAAAACATTCCCTCCATCCATCTACGTTTGTCCAGTATATTACATTTCCCAACGCATTTTCCACACTTCGGCTTTTGCGTCGTCAGTCGACTGATCTTCAAAACATCGGAGATCCATCAGAGGAAGCGAAACCTGCGGAGTAGAGGCCAGCAGGGACTACTGTACTGTAGGTGCACGAGGAATGGAACTGCTGATGTCAAAGTCCACTGAGTCAGCTGCCCACTCTGCAGCTGGATGACCTGCACTGAAGAAATGTTGGGAACACGGTGTCTCCACCAAGCCTTGTCTATTCTATGATCATTTCCTCCACAGGAAACCCACTTCTTCAGCTTTAAAGGCAACATCCTGAGGCAGGAGAACGCCTTTCTGACCCAGAACAAAAACATACTTCCTCTCTCTGGATCCCACTTTCTCACTCTGGTAATAGACGGGATGATTGAAGTGGACAGGGGGAGGACCTGATGTAGGGTGTCCACTAATACTCTTTAGGGTGTTGGGCATGTGCCAATGATAATATAGACTCCCTGCTTCTGCCCACTTTAACCTCCTGAGACCCCAGAGGGAAAAAAAAGGTTTGCATTTTGCATTGTAATTTAAGTATTATAGTTGAAAGAATCATGTTGCAGAATTTATTATAGATTTATTTTTTTTTGTCAAATGTCCCTTGTAGTGGAACATTGGGACATTTTTTTCATACTAAATTTTCAAATGGATTAAAACAAACAACAAAAACAAATACATGAAGAACATACATTTGAATTATATATCTATGAATGTTACAAGTTTTAAATAATCTTTTTTTTTTTTTTTTTAGAAACGGTTGTTTCAGATACATTAACATTTTTATAAGATGTCCTTTGCCATTTTGGTTTTCTTCATTAAAGTCTTGTCCCAGAAAGATGACTCAGGGTCTCTGAAAACCACTTTTCCAACACATGCTGCCTTTGACAGTGGTTCATCACCTCCACTGGCTGCATACCGCATTCACAGAAAACAACAGGAGGAACGAGGGACCCAAAAAAAAGCCCGTCCATCTGACGTCAGATGGACTTTAGCATCACCAACGTGGGGTTAAGCCTGTCTCCCATTACAGCGAATCTGAAGTAGCATTAGCATTAGCATCTACAAGAGAAGTTGGCGCCACAGTAGCTGCTGCACAAACTTGAAAAAAATGGCGGATCAAACTGGTTCATGTGCTCTCTGTGGGAATAAAGTCTCGTTTTTTTCCCCCCTGCACGTTTTTAGAACAAGCAACGGCACGAAACCTAGCTCCAAGCAGTGTTGATTTTTAACTCTTTGAAAACATGTACTCAACATTGACAACATAACTTTATTCTTTCACAGATACTGCTGGAAGGAAATAACTAAAGCAAGAGTATTTAGACAAATGTTTCATTGTCTTTTAACACTGAAAGTTATCTTGCTTTTATCTGTGTTCAATTAACTCTGAGTGAATCTGTTTATTTTGACACAGAATATATGACAGTGTAAAACCTCTGTTAACTCCAATTGTTTTCACCAACACTGGAAGTTATCTTGTTCAATATTACACTGTCCGTTGTCAGAATAACTTCCAAATAATTAAAATACTTTGGTGTATTTTTACACTGGCAAATGTACTGAGTAAAAACACTGCAGGTACACAGTAAAATCATCAGTGTTAATATGAACCTAAACAGTTCATTTTAATACTACCTCAGTGAACACATGGTCTCTATCTAAAATATAAAGTCTAAAATTTACACTGAAACTAGAGTTACATTTCCAGAGTCAACTTTACACTAGTAAGAGTTAGGATTTTACTGCAATTAGTGCAAATCAAATTTTACACTACATGAGAAGTGACACCCATAGTGTTATTGACATTCAACACAGAAGAGTTAAGTGTTAAGAAATACCTTTTCCAGTTTAAAATCTACTTAACACTACATGTTCTTAAATAAATGACTCCAAACAGTGTTGATTTTGAACTCTTTGAAAACATGCACTCAACATTGACAACATAACTTTTTTCTTTCACAGATTCTGCTGGAATGAAATAAAACCTTTTCATTGTCTTTTAACACTGAAAGTTATCTTGCTCTTATCGGTGTTGAATTAACTCTGAGAGAATGGGTTTATTTTGACAAAGAACATATGACACTGACAGTGTAAAACCTCTGTTAACTCCAATAACTTTCACCAACACTGGAAGTTATCTTGTTAAATATAACATTTAAAATCCTTTCAATGCAACCCTTGCATTGTTCACACTGGCAAATTTACTGTGCAGATGTGAAAAAGGTGTGTGCACGTACGTATGATTGAAAAGATAAAGGTGATTAAAAAACAACATTTCGAACCACAGATAAGAAAGCGCTGCAAAACAAAACTGTAGAGCAAACCACATTTCGTCTTGCACTTTGAAGCAAATTCATCTGCAAAGAAGCCAGACGGAAAAACCGTTTTGTCAAACTGAGGACAGAACAGTTTCTAGGCACTAAATTACCCAGAGTGAACTTAGCTCAGGCACCATGGGAGAAAAAATATCTTTCACAATTGAAATTGTTTTGGGGAAGAATGGGAATGTTGAGACAATGGGTGTTAGGCAGTATTTTTACCACACAGTTTCAAAGGGAGTGGGCTCTAATCGCCCACTTTGTTTCCTTTAAAAACGTACAGATCCGTGATTTATTGAATAATCCTAGAAACATGCACAAATAACCTTTACACGTTTCCGCTCCCGTTTAAAATGTATTTTAAGACATTATTCCTTTAGGACATTACTTCCACTCTGCAGAACATTCTCTGTTCTTATATAGTCCACGCTAGGCTTATCAGTTTGTACCCTGCATAGAGCTGCAGTATAAATACATTCCTAGAAGAACGCTGTTGCATTTGAGCTGAGTGTTGGGTTTTTTTTTCTGAATGCTAACTGGAGATTACATATACTGTACATGGGGGGGGGGGGGGGGGGTCTAAATCTAAATGGTGTGTTCTTTAATTTCTAGTCCAAATATCTCAACACATTTAAAATGAAACAAAATCAACTCAAGAGTAACTTCAGTCAAACTTTAATCAGACATAAATATTAAAGTGCATTTTACACAAGTTTTCTGTTAGGTCATAACGTTTGGCATTTTTGAGTCGTTAGTCGGAAGGAGAGTTTTGTGTGTGTGTGTGTGTGTGTGTGTGTGTGTGTGTGTGTGTGTGTGTGTGCGTGCGTGCTTGTGCTTGTGCTTGTATTCCCATGTTTATGGGGATATTGATCTGGTTACACACTCATGCCATGTAGACCAAAATTCTGGTCCCCATGAGGGTTAATTATAAATGTAGGTCCCCACTAGTAAATATAAATTTGTGTGAAGTATTCAAATGATGTGGCTCTGTTAATAACATGTACATTATGTGCGTATATATATATATATATATATATATATATATATATATATATATATATATATATATATATATATGTATGTGTGTGTGTGTGTATAGGATATGATTTTTTTCAAATTTTTTTTCCGTTAATTAAAAAAAATGTGTTTATGGACACTACCCAATGGCTACTTTACCTACGAGTGATGATTACAAATTTGGTCTTTATAAGTTGTGTGTGTGTATTAACCATTGCTTCACTCCACTGGAAAAAGTCTAAATCTTACATTACAGGAAATGTTACCAAAATGGTTTTCAATTGTACCATTGGCATTTTTTGTTGTTCAACTTTTCTTTCTTTTTTTTTTTTTTTTTTTTTCTCAATTCAAGCACAAAAATCTGTGAGTGCAACAGGTGAAAATTATTTTGAAATATGATTTTCCAGATATATTGTCTATTCTATGTTATATATTCTATGTCTATAAGTTCTATTTATCTCAGTCTTTGCGTGATTATATCTTATTTTAAGTATGATGAAATGACAAATACATACTTTGTTAGATATTTCTGCAGTTTAAATGTCATCCATTCTTCTATCCCTTGCTCTAATATGTATGAAAAACAGACAGGACGTTGTAAAACAAGCCTCTCATTGGCCTATCAGCAGCCAGCGCCACATCTGGGCCTCACTGTGGGTTATTGCAGCCTATTATGCAACCAATTGACTGTCACGTAACCTCTCGCTCTTATCTTTCCACTTAATCACCTCCATAAACAGAACATGTCCTCCAGAATTTGTGAACTGAAGATAAAATTCTAAGAAGGTTTGTAAGAGCCCTCGTAAAACGTCACCCACCCAGATATTTCAGTCCTGTCTGTAATATTTTTAACAACACAGACATTTTTTTTCCTTCTTGGTGATGAGGTTTTCTGCTTGACTTCCACATTTAGCTCAAAACCAAGTGGATCCTAAAATGACATTTGTTTGTTAGAAGTTTTTTTTTTTCTTTTTAAATGTGCTTTTTGAACTATAATCTAGGTGCATAAATGAAATAATCATTGCATTATAGAGGCTGAAATTTTTTTCAGTAATCTTTACTCTGGTTTCAACTTTCTTCAGTGAATAATTTTTTAATTTTTTTTGTGAAAATCACCAAAGAGGGCCATGGGGAAAAGGAGATGCATTCAAGCAGAATAGGATTATAGGATTTTATTAAATAATTCTAAATTACGATGATGTTGAAAGTGAAACATTAAATGGTTCGGTAAATCAACATTGCACTAAATGGTCATGGTCAATGTTTATTGTTATCCTACCCCCCAGCGACGAGAGGGCTACTGTTTTTGGTTCAGTGCAAGGTAATCCAGAATAGATCTCATTCAATTTTGGTGAATGTAGGTCAAAGGTCAAGGTCACAATAGCCAAAAAATGGGTTTTTGCAATGATAAGAGGTAAAAATTTGATTATGTTCCCCTTCATATTCTTTTTATTATTTTATTTTATTTCAAACCTTCTACCTATTGATGGTTGAGAAACTGATCCATTAGAGACACGTGTGAAAATGAATGTACAATTTATGAATGAAAAACTGTTAGTACCTACGAAATGTATGTCAATGGAAAACAAATGGTACCGGGCATAACAAACCCTGCCCCCTCACACACATTTTGCCTGATTTGTCCTATCTCCAATCATTGTGAAAACAAATTTTTGGTGACTGTGACCTTGACCTTTGATCTACATACACCACCATTTAATGGGATCTATTCTGGACTGCCTTGCCATCTTTCCTCAAAATTTATTGGAAATTGGTCCAGTAGTTTTTGTGTAAAGTTACTGTACGAAAAGACAGACAAAAAAAAACAATTCATTCAAGGAATAATTATAAAATTAATCAAAAATTAATTAGATGTACATACAAGAAACATTAAATGGTTATATCACTGCAGTTAAAAGCAGAGCTACTGCTGTGGAAAATTGACAGGGAACCGCAAAATGCATGTAATCAAACAGAAATATTAAAGTATATTTTACTGTACAGAGGTTTACTGGTAGTTCACAATTTTTGGCATTTTTGAGTCATTCGTTGTTGCAAATTTTGAATTTTGTGTTTTACCATTCCTTCACTATACTGGGAACAATCGAAATCTAACCAAGTGTATATTTCTCATTTCTAGTCAAAATATTTCATCACATTTAAAATAAGACATAACCATCTAAAGAGCAACTTAACAGTGAGACTTATTTGTAGACAGTAGAGCTTGAAAATCCTATTTCACTTGTTCCATTGACATATTTTTTTGACTAAATTCAAGATTGTGTTTTCTTAGTTTAATTACCTTTCAACTAGAACACCTACAAATATTGTACATGTCCGATATTACCATGTGTGTATGAAAATCCAATATAAAGAATTAAAAAAAAATATATTAATGAAAACAAAACTTTTTTTAAGGCCTTTATTTTCAGATTAAAGTTATAACATGAACAAGTCTGGTTTATTGATTAACCCATAAAGACCCAAACATCCACCATCAAACAAAATCATCTACTGATGTGAAATTGTTAATGGCTGTTGAGCCGCTAATCCCATAAATACATGTTAATAACTGAGGTACTATACAGTTTGTCATTTTTTAATGATGTTCAGAGGCTTCATAGTTACTGTGGAAATGATGTCATCTTCTACAACATTGGTTCACCAGTATTTGGTAAAAAAAAAAAAAAAAAAAGTTTTTTCCTTCAGTTTTGTCTGTTTATAATAGGTGTGATGTTATGGCAAAGAGGTCCCTATAGTGGTCGGATTAAGTGCAGTAATGGGTGGTTTGTACTGTCGCTGTTCCTGTAGCAGTTCTGGTCTAGATCTGGTCTGGGCAACTGAGCGGACCTGCTTACTTTTTCTGTTGTATGGTCAGGAAGACATATATCTGTAAGTACTTTATGTTCAGTTATTGTGAGAATTCATAGTAAAAATGTCTCTAATGTGAAACTTTGTTGTGTGATAAAGACATTAGAATTAATTGGTTAACCGGTAGATGCTAATCGTTAGCGTGTCTATGGATTTTCCCATTCAGTTTAGCATTGAGCTAGCAATTTATTTATTTTAATTTCAATATGTAATGGGATTTAATTCTGATAAAGCAATGAATGTAACTGAGATATATTCTTTATGTTTGTAATTTTACAGTAAGTCAAGTTAAGTCTGGAACAAAGTTCTGATGTCTGGGTTTTCTTGGGAACTATTAACTCTCTGCCAGGGGCTACACACACAAGCAGGGGCGGAATAATAACCATCCACTTTAATAGGAGCTTTTATGAACAGCTCTATGACCAATAAATTGTACATAGGAAAATACTGAAAAAAAGTAAAAATATCGAATATATTATAATAAATGGTGATACATGTCTTAAGAAAGGACAAATAGGTGGAAAAAACCCCACTTGGTAACTGACATGAAAATAACACTGAGTCTTTATGGGTTAAAGTGTTAAAGTGTGACTTTTTGTAAAAAATATTCACTCTGCTTTTGTCTTTCTTCTGGATTTTCTACAGCAAATAACCCTACAAACAACTCTTAAGGCCCTAACAAAGACCCAAATGAGGGCCATGAAAAAAGCAGCTATATCCAAGCTGAAGTAGGAGTACCAAGGCAGGCTAAATCCTGCAGAGCGTAGGTGAGCTGCTCCTTTGTGTCTGATGACGTACTCGATCCAAAAGATGGCTGTTTCCATCGCAGACACGGGACGGTCTCGGTGTAGTCTGGAGAGGCGCTTTATGTTTTCTTGGTATGATGGCGTTTCCAAGATGTCCTTCAGAGCCTCCATGAAATTTTCTTTAGTGAGTGACCCAGCTTCCAATACCCGAGCTGCTCCTCGCACTTGGAGGCGTAGGAGGTTGTCAAACTGGTCAAAGATGAGGGGCAGGCCCAGAACAGGAACACCATGGTAGATGGCCTCATACATCCCATTGGTGCCTCCGTGAGCCACAAAGGCGCGAGTCTTTGGGTGTCCTAAGATGTCATTTTGTGGAAGCCACTTCACCAATAAAGTGTTGTTCCCCAGAGATTGTGGTTTTTCACCAGTAAACTTCCAGATCACCTTCTGGGGAAGTTCAGCAAAGCTAGCAGCGATGGCTTCTGTCACCTCACGAGGCAAAGCTGATAACAGGGTCCCCAGAGACAGGACCACCACCCCGTGTTCCCCAGAGCTCTGCATGAAGGTCTCCAGCTCAGTACTGAGTGGGCTGGCAGGTTTAGCCTGGAACCCACCGATGTAGGCTACATTGGGCATGGTTGGACGAGGAAACTCAAAGACAAAATCAGCCCTCACTAACCATATATCGGCCTCATACTGCAGAGACTGAAGAGTGGTTCCAGGAGGGAAGTGGCGCTGGAACAGATCAGAGTAGGCGGGGTTAATATAGAAATGATGTTCAATTGAACTGTAAAGATAATGAAGCACATTTATTGTCCTCTCCAGAAAATCCATTTGATCGTGAAGTTGACTCCCTGGCACAGGGACATAGGAGGCAGGAGAAGGTGCCATAGTGAAATGGCACTCCCCATTGTTGATCCAGCGCACGTTAAAAACCATAGGCAACTTGAGGTAAATCCCCAGAAGGGTGCCAATAGTCAGACCAGGGTCCGTCAACATTAAGTCAAACTTGGCATCTTGTAACTTCTGCATAAAAATAGGGTCATCAAACATTGTTGCAGCTGCTCTGGCCAGGATCTTATGGCCGTTCTCCAACATAGACGTAAGCAAGCGTTGTTGGCAGAAGGAACGCACAAAAGTTGGCAACTTTCGACATTCGATAACATTTAGCAGCATTCTATTGTAAGCGCCTCTGTCGGTCTCATCCTCCAACATTCGAACATTAATAGTTGTAAAAATGGAGGAGTTACTGGGAATGTACCAGCTTTTAACAGAGCTCAGAACTGTGATGTCGTGGCCTCTGGAGTGCAGTTCTCGGAGGATGATCTCCATGTTTATCCAGTGGCTGCCATCCACTGGCACTACCAGAATCTTACTGCTGTTGCAAAAAGTGGAACTGAGCAACAGGACGGACAGCGCTGTCAGGAAGAGTGACACCATCTTCGACATGTCCTGGAAGAAGATAAGCAATAGTTAGTTGTGCTACGTTCACACAGCAGGTCTTACTTTTTGTGAAATACATTTTTTTGTGTGCTTGTTCATATTACGCATTAAATGCAAGTTTTATCATTCTTGAGTGTGAAGACATATTTGACATATTTGGAAGGATAAGATGCTAGCGGTTTCTATGGGCATCAGCGTAATATCAATGTGCAGAAAACAGTTGTATAAATCAAGATTTAAGATTATTTTACTAAATATTTAAGGTGGAGGTGAAAGCAAGAGGTTCATATCGAGAGAAGATTAACTTGATAGGCTGAAGTTATTTGGAGAAGATCAGAGATATGAAGGGTACATCTATGCTATAAACTATCAGGATTCACGGGTACTGACTGGTCCTGCCCCCTTAGACCTACATACTGTTAGTTCACAAACTGGTTTCCACTACACAGTGGAAAATGCACCTTTCACAACTATGAACAGTTTTACTATGGCTGCTTTAAGGCTTAGCATCTACAGCCTGATGACTGAAAACACTATAGCGTTAAAGGTCAACCTGTGGATTGTCACATGTTTATAGATCTATGGGAATTGTAAATGCATTAAATAGCCTACATAGCCTAGCCGTGCTAGACTCCTAGCAGCAGCATATTCAACTTTTGGGTAGATTTCCCTGAAACTGGCCGACTATTTACGGTGAAGAGTCAGACGGCAGGCGTAACAAAGTGACGTGACGATTCAGAGACAAACAACCATAGAAAAACAACAAAAAACAATTTCCTTTTAATCAAAGATGACTGAAGAATGTGGGAAAACGTCAGCAATCTTTAAATTCTTTTTACAGAAGTGACAACAGTCGTTAAGATCCATAATCCCCAATTTTGTTTAGTCATTCGTAACTTTCTCCGGATTGCTCTTTGAACTTTCCACGTCATCCTAATGATTACGCTGATTGGTTGTAGTACCGTTCTATTGCATACAGAGGATTTGAATCTTTTAGTTCGCCTCCCCTGACTATGAAATGTTACTAGACCTATACATGTAATAAATAGGGATAGCGTGGCTCGGCTACGAAGTAACTGGAAAAGCCAGATAAATGCAACATGGCTATTCAGACTGAAGTCGCATTGCAAAATATCGGATACATACCGGATTTAGTACCACATGTGAAAGTGGCCTGGGTCGGATTTAAAAAAAAAAAAGGATTTGTGGCGTTTTAACTGTCAAACAAGTCAGATACAAATGGCAGCAAAAAGTCAGATTTGGGCCACATGTGTCTGCAGTCTGAATGTAGCCTTACAACTATTTATCACAATTTTTCGGAAAAGCTCATGCAACATCAGACATTTTAGGATAAACAATCTCAAAAAAGGCCAGCAAAATTCTGGGGGGACTGATTAATGGCTTTTGAATCAAAAATAATGTTTTTATGAAAGAAATAGTGCATTTTTGCCACACTTGGGAGACAGATGCTAGTCCTGTCATTTTATGTTGTTTACAATGTGCAAATTTTAGTCAGAATTTTTAAAGATCATGCAAAAATGCACAACTTTTGAATTGTGATCTTAAAATTCTGAAAAATAATATGAAGTTTTTTAACACAAAATGCAAAGTATGTGTGCAAAAAGCACACCTGGATACCAGAGAGTTAAATAAAGGTTAAATAATTTTAAAATTATTTATTATTCATTAATTATAAATTAAAATTGCCTTCTTTTTTCCTCTGCTCAAACCTGACAAAGGACTGGAGATGGAGACTAGTACTAACTACAACCTCATATGAATTACTACAGCTTGTTTTTAACAGGTAGAAGTTACACTATGTGATTTGCATTGTTCCGATCAACGACATTTGATTAATTAAAAAAAAGCTAGTTGCTTTACATCTGTAGTTAAATCATTGTATTAAAAATTAATTCAATGTCTCACCTAAATCTGGTTGAATGGGAAATCCAGAGGTTTAACTCAATCCACGTGTCCTGAGTGAGGCAATGTCATAATTGAGACTTGTGTTTTATGACACAGAGGCTGTTCCAACCCAGATCAAAGTTCAGTTTGTGGGTTGTAGGTCACACTGGTCTAAATGATGTAATTACTATTATACTTTTGACTATTATTAGTATTATGTTGAACTATACATACATATATATATACATATTGTACATACTATATTATATTGAAACATAAGCTATTTATTCACTATTACTGGTATCTTAACCCATCTCTCACACTCCCTGTCTCTCCACACACACACACACACACACACACACACACACACACACACACACACACACACACACACACACACACACACGCATACTCATTTACATGTTTCATGAGGACCATATTCTTAATCAAGCAGGTACTGGGTAGTAGGTGTAAACATGTTTTATTTAATAAAATCAAATTAAAAATGATAAAAATGTGAAAATAGATAAATGAAAAAAAATAAAATAAAATAAAAAAAAAAAAAATATATATATATATATATATATATATATATATATATATATATATATATATATATATATATTAAAAAATAAATAATGAAAAAATACACTTTTAAGGAAATAAAATAAAAAATGGTAATACATTTGAAAATTAATAAATACAAATGAATGAATAAATAAATAAATAATAAAAATGAATAAAATATAAAAATAAAGAATGAAAAAATACATTTATTTTTTAAATCACATTTTCAAACCTCCGATACATGCATGTTTTGATTTACACCTGCTTCTCTAATGCTTTATGGAGACTTCTGGAAAAAACTAATTAATGTATTTATAGGGCCACATCATTTCTATTTTACTAGTGGGGACCTTTATTTATAATTAACCCTCGTGGAGACCTGAATTATGGTCCCCCATAGTGTCAGAGGTCCCCATGATGTGACTGTGTAAACATATTAATGTCCCCATAAAGATAGAAATACACACACACACATATACTGTGTATATATAGTGTAAGCGACGTACGTATAGGGTCTCTCATAACTTTTTATTCTTTGACACACAGTATATTCCACTCTTTTTCTTTTCTCTCCCCTTAATCCTTCTCTCTCTCTCTCTCTCTCTCTCGCTCTCTCTCCCACGTCCCCACACCGCCCCTATAGGCAGAATCTCTTCATGCAAAAACTCAACATCAACTCAACATTAGTGGTGTTCACTCTTATATCATGTATATATACAATTTTTTTTTTAAATTATTATTATAATTTAAACATATATTGTAACATACAATAGTACATACTATACTATAACATATTTATGAGCGATAACCATAACTATTAATATTGTTATTAACTGCAGCTCTGCCACTTCATCACTTTACCTCCTGTCACTGTCAGTACTTTACAACATGTAAAGGTGCTGTTTTTCAATACTGTTATTTATATAATTTTCTTGCTTAAAGCTGTCATTCCATGGTTATTTCATTAATATTACAGTGTTCTCCATTGTTAATGAATACATTGTGTGTTGGTTCTATTTTTTTTAAAAAAAGTCCGGATTCCTTTGTTTCCAGCTGTTTATTCACAGTAGAAAAATGACTTGAGGTCGAACAACAGAGTTTACCGGTACTTCCTCATACATGTAGATGACGCGGTGACGAGGAGTCTCTGATTGGCTCCGAATGCATGAAGGAACACTCTCCCCTCCCCTCTTGTTCTGTGTGTGTGTGTGTGTGTTTACCTCTACCAGAGTAGCATCCAGCTAGGTTTCATGCCATTTCTTGTTTGTAGTGGAAAAAAAAACGAGACTTTATTTCCACAGAGAGCACATGAACCAGTTTGATCTGCCATTTTTTTCCAGTTTGTGCAGCGGCTACTGTGGCGCCGTCTTCTCTTGTAGATGCTAATGCTAATGCTACTTCAGAATTGCTGCAATGGGGGATGGGCTTAACCCCACATGGGTGACGCTAAAGTCCATCTGACGTCATGTGGACCGGCTTTTTCTGGGTCCCTCGTTCCTCTTGTTTACTGTAAATGCAGTATGCAGCCAGTGGAGGTGACGAACCACTGTTAGAGGCAGCATGTGTTGGTAACTCGGGGTGACCCATCAGATTCCAAAAGGAGCGTGGAAAAGTGGCTTTCAGTGGAATGACACCTTTAAGCTTTTTTTGCAACTTTGCACTGTGATCTATCTAATCTAATTTATATATAAGGTGAAACTTATTATGAAGATTATGTCTGGTCATGATTGTAAGCATTTATTATTATTATTATTATTATTATTATTTAGAATGTAAAGTATTGAATATTAATTGCAATCAAATGGTGTTTGATTGTTGCTCAAAGTTTTGCGTCAGTTATCAATCATTATTTTGTGCTAATGTTAGTACCATGTGCTTCCTTTACAATCTAAATCCTTCTTTGCAGGTGAAAATGTCAGAACTTCAGTTTTTGGCAAAGAAAACTGAGGCACGACTGGGAAAAAAAAATCCAAAGTGGGACGCACTCAAAGAGCGTGAGACAGGAGTGGCAGGGAAAGAGGGAAGAAGGAAGTAGCAAGGTCACACAGCGGAGGGAAAATAAAGTGAGCATTGGTGATTACAATAACAGGCCCAACAGTGGTTTAACAGTCATATCAGTGGAGTGCAGCCTTCCCTCCCCTCCTCTGCCTCTGTGCACTTATGTAAACGTCAACAGGGAATATCACACAGATGGAGACGTGGAGCTTGTGGCTCCTGAGTCTAAAAGTTCAGTTATTATAAGATATTATCTTCAAACATACCTGTAAAAGCTGCTGATGTCCAGTGAATGACTTTAAACATGTAAGCAGCAGGTTTCCCTTTGACTTCACATTGTTACAAATGGCATCTCAGTTACACTTTTAACTGCAGCAGACAGTAGCTGCATTTCAGTTTTTCGCAAAACAATAGCAACATTCCTAAAATTTCGACAAAGGATATTTGCGCTTTCCATTGACGGGTTGTTCTAGGCAGGATTGTCGTAACTCTCGTGAAATATCATCCTACGAGATTTCACTGCTGTCACCTTTGAAGCTTCAGATTGGCCATCACCCTGTTAGCGTTAGCATGAATGAATCGGCTAATTGTCTCATCAGTAAAAGTCTCTGTGAACTCTTCAAAGACGCTAACATGTCAAACCAGCTGGTTCACATTATAAGGGTCTGTACATGTGGTCCCTACATTGTCAGGTTGAAATATTGAGCGTAAATATGCTCAGCTCTTAACAACAACAAATTATAAATGTATGTAGTACTTTTTACACAGTGCTTGTACTTGACACTTTACAGAACAGAGAATATATTTCTCTGTTAAAAACAAAAAACAACTTAAATATTTACAAACTAACAGATAATAAAATGAAACCTTCACTGTCTCTACTGTAGGATTCACTCTGATCACCACTCCAAGACGACCGCTGCAATTGTTGCGTCCCAGCAGCCAATGGTTGTCATAGTTACAGTGACTGCGGCTGCCATTTTCACTCCAAGAGAAGTGACCATGTGACCGTGTATGTCACACCCTGTGACATATAATTGCGGAAAAAGTGTGTCCACTGCGCTTTTGCGACATATTAGAATATCGAAAGATCTGAAAAACCACCTCATTTATTTGCGATAGTTACCAGTTTTTTATGACGATATTTACATTTTGTGAATTTACAAGAGTAATGCAGCTAGTGATGGAATGAAAATGACATTGTTAAACACTAAATCAGGAGTGAGCAACTTGTATTAAAGTTCACTGCAACGTAACAATGTCCACTGACAAGACACAAGCATCAACATTTTAACTCGAACCAAACAAAGGCTAACACCTTGAGTTTTCTTTAAAATTTAACTGCACAACATCAGTAGGTTGAACATATGTCTGGATTTTCTCTGTCTGCACGCCTGTCACGCGTCAGTCCAGGTCCGGTTTTAGAACCATCGGTCCAGACAAAATCCTGACATATGGTCACCATACATGAAGCGGTCGCCAAGATGCACACCACACTTGTCCACATCATGTTTGGGGAAAAAAACAGCGCGTTGTCTTCATGTACATTGTCTGCGCTGCTGCTCATATCACTCATGTTAGCTAGCGGATGCCTCTTCCGATGGCTGTGCATGACGCTTGTTTTTGTTGTATTTTAAATTGGACTTCCATATTGTCCAGGTCACTATGCTGTTTTGTTTTGTCAGACCCACCACCCTGTTTTACCTGCAGCAGCCATGTTTCCTGTCAAACTGGTCTGTGTGTATGCACCGACGGAGAGAAAGAATAACATGCGACTTATCGACGCCTCCAAAATTTAAGTCAACTTGTGCATTTCTTTTAATACCCTGATATAAAATACAGGGTCCTGGATTTCTCAACAATATAACTGTCTGGACATAAGTTATTTATAACGTCCAGCCCACACTATTAGCAAGAAAAAGAAATCCTTCTCACAGTATTAACAGTCTGTGCTGCACAGTGTGAAATGAATCTGATGCTTTCTCTGTAATACATTACAGAGTTTGATGATAGTTTGAAGGTCAACATGTGGGTCTGGCCAAGTGACACTGAACGAAAGCGTTGGTTTCTTTGTTTCTCTAAAACAATATTTTGGATTACTCAGCATGAATGCCATATGTCTGTAGTTTCCAAAACAGTGTTTATTTAATTTTTATCTGAATTACAAATGGATATGCAAACGTGACATAACTAGTTATAGATGTATTTATTAAATTATATTAAGACGTAATTTAAAAAGCACTGACCTCCACTAAAGCAAATCAGTCCCCTCCCCCTGGATCACCACCAGGCCATTGGTGAGCGCCCTAGTGTCTGTGAACCTTGTCCCCACAGATGTGTTCACACACTCATACCGTGGCGTGTACCTGAGTATGAGTGGGTGTTACAGGTCCCAAACAGTAGGTGGTGGTGTGGAGGGAATCTGTCCCTATCGAACAAATGTCAGAAAAAGACAAACCCTTACCTGGTTCATTCCTTTTCTGTCCCCAGGATATAAATGTCAATATCTTATTTACAATAAATAAAATATCTGTGATTAGAAAATAAAGCTTTTATTATAGTTTGAAGTCATTTTAATGGGATCAACACAAAATTCTTATGCAAAATATATTTATTTGACTTTTAATCACCTTGTCAAAAATCAAAAACCTTACACTTATTTTTCCTATCCCTCCCCAAAGCAATATTTCAGTTTCAATGAGACAAAAATAAATATACATTTGACTTTCTGATTTTAAAAACAAAGTTAAAATCTTATTTGTGTAGTAATACATGTAAATACTATTACTACTACTTCTAATAATAAATACATTACATATCTATATCCTCAAAACCGCACTTCTGATGTTTTTCATCTTCGAGACACAATGCCTACAATTCCCATGATGCCACACTCAGGAAGTGCAATCACTGCTTAAGTGGGAATTTTGAAGAAAAAACACAGGTAAGCAACTGTCTGTCTGACTTTTATTTCCAACTTTCATGATGTTAGCCTGCATGTCTTTCTCGTATCTTTTCATCCTATTATGTTAGGATGTGAAGAAAGTAAGCAACATTTTGAAATGAGAGCAGAATGTTTGATATAGACTAAAACACTGTGTGTTCGTATAGAGTTAGTTGGCTAAAGATGGCTGCCAAACAGCTGTGACTAATCTGGTTTTAAAAATTCCACCCTGTTAGGTTCATATGTGTAAATGCCATAACAAATGTAACAGGGTTTCCGCCAATCCTTAAGAAGTCTTATTTACAATATGTGGTTTGTAAGGTCTTAAAAAAACATATTTCGCTATTTTTGAAGTATGGCATTACATTTCACATAGGAGGTTTTACATTTCAACTGGTTAGCTTACGGTTAAAGAAAAAACATGTCTGGATTTTTTTCAGGGCTAGTTATTTATTTAGCTAGCGTCGTTTGTTATGAAGATGCTGAAAAAGTAGACGTTTGCTCTATCATAGAGTCGTTGTGTGTCAGAAAACAGACTGCAGGGGGCAGTGTGTCCTTTTAGCCGCATTAACGTCATTGAGTAGAACAGACGAAGAAGAAGTGTTTGGAACAGACGTACGTGAACATGAACCCAGACGGGGAAGTGACAGTTCAGTGATGAGTAAAAAAAATACAACAGTTGGTTATTAAAAACAATGTGTGAATATGAAGGTCTATGTAAAGTATGTGGTGAAGACATGACGTTAGGCTGTAAAGGCCTTGACGTTCACGTGAAAGCGGATAAACGTACGCACTATGATGATAGTCAACGTAGCAACGGTCGCCATGACAACGTTCGCCCCAACGCTCACAAATGCAAATTCAACGACAGCTTTACCTTTAGTGTCTCTTTAACTGCATTCACCCCAAACGCTTATGCTAAAGGCAAAAATACTCTGGGTTCTGCAGACGATATGCTTTGAACTTAACCTAGAGTGGGCTTTTTTTTTTTATACTCAAAGATCTTAAAATGGTCTTTAAAAACATATTTGCTTGTCAGAAATGTGCAGAGACCCTGTGTAAAGAAATTAGCTTAGGTTCAATCAATGAATGTTCCTTAAGGTTAGATATGTCATTTACCTGATATAACTGTAAAAACATGAAAAAAATTAAAATAAATGTGTATTATTATTATTAGTAGTAGTAGTAGTAGTAGTAGTATGATTATTATGTATTTATTTATTTTCTTAGGATGATGAAAAGCCATCCTGGAATGACCCAACTATCTTTTAGCCTGTTTGAGAAAAAGGTAAGAAGAGTGACTTTTGTTGTGTCTAATATTTCACAGTGGTTCCGTACATAAGCCACATGGTGCACCTTCATACTAAATATTTCTAGAAAAACCCCAAAACATGGTTTGATTTCATCATATTCTAAGGTCAGATTTGGATGTGACATGTTGGACAAAACTCCTACTGGTAGAAATATTTGGTACTTGAGTAGCCAATAGGAGCTGCAGGAGGACGCCGATGAGTCGTTGCTATGGACGTCACTCAAATACGGAAGGTCTGAAAATGAAAACAGCTATTACTTTTACTCCCGCGGGACATTTTCTACATTCATTGCTCCTTTTCAAAGTTGATTTGACGCTCAGATACCTGAACAAAGCTCCCTGTGGGACGCCTGCTGGTTCAGAAGCTTTCCTTCCTTCAATTGTTCTGTGTCATGATATGGTTCATTTAAATCCCCCTCTACAGCGTTTACAGCAATTACTCAGCTTCTTGGCATTTTGTGCGACTTGGTGACGGTTGTTTACTATTAATCAAAACAGATTTTTGCTGCAGTTTCACATGAGACCAAACTTGGTGCTAATATAATATGTGGGAGCGTCCATTGAACTTCCTCTCATGCGTACTATCATTCATCTTCCTATTGTTTTCAAAGGATTTTTATTTCTAAACTGTGACCAAAACATTCACCTGATTATGGTGTATTTGTGACATATATTTGTGTAGAACAAGCTCGTAGAAATATGTGTAGTTTGTTATTGATAGAGCACACTTATGTAAGACTGCTCAACTTTGTGTTAAAAACAAAAAAAAAAAAAGTGTATTGCACTTGAATTTTTCTGGCATTTTTGGAGTAAAGTGATGTGTAAAGGTTATAAATCTTCAACTGTGACAATTAGGCATATCTGATAATTCATCTACAAGGTGTCCCAGAAGAAAATTGGACATGTCCATATCAGAGTGACTACACGGTCAGGAGAAATGATACTTAATATGATTTATTTTGGGCACAAAATGTTTTATTCTACAAATTTCAAATAAAAAATTCTGTGCTATGGTAATTTTTGAATGTTCCAAAAATATTACAAATGTTAAATGTCTTACCAGCTGTATGTTGCAGTTCTAATTACATTATTTTAGTATCACCTTATATATACAGATCCCAAATTAATGCACCTCTACTTGTTAAATGAAAGTGAACATACTCATATAAACCACTGTGAAGTGCAACAGCACATACACAAAAGGTTGTTTTCCAGAAAAGCAAAATGAGAAATTTGGTTTATTTTATTTTGAAGGCTGACCTGGACAATTGTGTTTTTGGTTTAATCATAACAGTCCAGTGAACTTAATAACACAGCAAAGTATTTAGGTCCAAAACAGACGTCTGTTCCACAAACGCACAGAAACTGCAGGAATATGTTGGGTATTTGTTTCACTTTTTTTTAAAATAAATTATTTTCAGCAATTTCTGCTAAAATATGTGTATTTGAAGCATTCAACAGTCATTAATTTTTTCCAAAAATGTCAAACTTTAGCTACTTTAGAAAAAATTGTAATATCCTAAATTTCCCTTCTGTAAAATGCATACATATAACCATAGCAAAAAATGCTCTAAAACTGACATTTCATGCTAAAACACACAGAGGCATCATTCAGTTTTCATGTTTTTATGGCACAGTCTGCTGCCAGTGTTCATATTTTTAAGGGTAAACTGAAAACCTAACATTTTAGCTTTTAATAAAATGTCTTACTTTTAACATGATTTCATCCTGTTGTTTCATGTATTTATTTTTATTTATATTTTATTATTATTATTTATTTAGTTATTTATTTTATTTACGTTTGCATGTATTTTGAATATATTTATCTATTCTTTTTAATTTTTTAAAATCTTTTAACTGTACCTACAACTGTGGGATAATGGGGCGTCAGATGTAAAGCACCATGTATGAAAAGTGCTATATATATAACATTTGATTGATTGATTTGATTTTTATATATACATTTCTGAAGTTTGAACTGCAAAGTTCTAAGTCATTGATCTGTTGGAAAATTATGTGTTTGGCTCCATTCCTAGCACATGCAGCTGCATACACCCTGGCTTCACTACGAAAAAATTAAGGCAAGGGGGAAAAATGTTAGTGTCATTAGTGTTTCTACAGTCTACAGATTTTTACCTGTGAAATAAACAGCAAAAGTGGGTGTTTTAGTCCAAACTACAGGGTGTTACCTTTACAAAGAGCCCATTTTTTTTTATGTATACTGCAAAAAATTTTAATCTGGAGAGGTATTTTTCTAGCCTGGAAAACTAGTGGCAAAAAATATTTTGGCCTGAATCGTTGGTCTAGTGACGCTCCATAGAGCCTCAGTCTATGGTCGGATAAGCAGCATGTGAACGGAAACGGTTGGATATTTTCCCTCACTGTTACCGGTGTGTTAGCGTTAATTAGCCTAGCCTATAGGATGTTAACACAACCAGATAGATGCTACTTTAGACTTGTTTTCGTTGCTCTGTATAGGTCGCATTGTTCGTTGCTCTGATTGGTCATAGCTCACAAACAGCTGTTGATCCCACCCGTACTTAAACTCAGTCTATGGATCGTCTCCAGACTATTAATTCTCGCCAGGCTAGTATTTTTTAGGGCATTTTTCATACATTTTCAGGCACAGTAAGAGGTTCATGTGTGTGCCATTTGTGATGCAGGACACATCAAGTCAGTAACAAAGTCTTTTTTTCCAACACAAACATCCAAATCTCCTCTCCTGTTGGTGCTTCTTTGCGAAATGTTCTAACAAATTCACATTACGCATTCACATTTAACTTCACAGAACACCTTTTCTGTTGTTGGCAAAAGCATGTCTGTTTTTGAATTATGATTATTAAGTGATGAAATGTCAATTTTTTGGGGGGGGGGACACTCTGTATATACAAGCAAATTATTATTACAAATCAACAAAATCACTTCCCACACACTGTGTTGAGGCTTGTAGGAAAAAATTATAAAAAAACATAGATAAGAAATACAAGCAGTCAACATCAGTACATCTGTGTTGTCTTGTACGTGAGGCAGCGGCTTATCTTCAGCTTATCATTAGTGGATGCGTTGCTTTTCAGGACATGCGATCAGCTGCACAGTAGCATTCCTCAGAGGCAGACGTGCTTGTAACAGAACAGTAGTCGTCCATTAATTCAAATAGCGTGAAAAGCTCTGATCCCAGTGATGATACGTCCCTGCTGATGGCAATGACGCTGGTTTTACTCTTAGTGATGCAGTGATAACCTATAAATGTAATCTCAAATCGATGCCATGTTGATGAAGGTGATGGGACTTTTCCGTGTTTTGATTTCTCGTGCTATCTGGCACCAGGTGCAGGGCCCACAGAAGAAGGCATACACGCAGTCTTTGCAAATCGTACCCTGTTGAGAAACATGCAACACTTGTGAGGGGGGGAGGGGCAGCATTTTCAGTTAGAATGTCACAGCATGAGTTTTCATCTGTCAGTGGTAAAGCATCAAAGTGGAACTGAAGAACACTGTGTACTGGAGCTGTTTGTACTGACCATTGTGTACTAGCATAGCATACTCTCCATGATCCAACTTTTCTTTTTTCTTCGCTCTTTCCATTTATTTCATCTTATTTATTTGTTTATTGTCATTATTTTTCCCCCCATCTGCCACAGCCACCTGTTTTTATCCATGTAGTTTTTAAAAAGTTTTTTTTAGAAATGCTTAAATATTGTTTTTATTCTGCTTAAGCGCCTTGAGAGTTTTGAAAGGCGCTAATAATTAAAATGTATTATTATTATTATTATTATTATTATTATTATTATTATTATTACTGTGACAAATGACAAAGCATTTTTAAAACGGACCCAGTTGTCAGCAGTGTTGTCACAGTTACTTTAGTAGCGGTAATCAGACTACTGACTTCTTCTTTTAAAATAACTAAGTTAGATTACAAGTTACTTTCTTATACCCTATTCGCACGGGATAAGTATTACCTACGGACCACTGGCTTTGTCTGTCTGTCTGTCTGTTAGTATGATGACTCAAAAAGTTATGGACGGATCTTGATGAGAAGTTCATGACGTGTTGGGTGTGTCACAAGAAACAAATGATTAGATTTTGGTGATGATCCGGAAGAGATCCTGGATCACTTTGAAATGTATTCTTCATTTACGGCAATGTAAAATTTTCAAAGTGATGTCTTCCGGTGTTCCTTGTGTCATTCCCAAGCTGTCCTGAAAGTTTCATGGAAATCAGTATTTAACTTTTTGAGTTTTGTTTGAAAAACCCCCACTGTGGCTCGGTTGGTAGAGTGGGTCGCCCAATGACCGAGAGGTTGGCGGTTCGCGTCCTAGCTCTGGCTGTTCACATGTAGAAGTGTCCTTGGGCAAGGCACTGAACCCTGACTTAGGCTCCCATTAGGACTGACAAAAAAACCTTACAAACCTACTGGTGTATGAGTGTGTGTGAATGGGTGAATGTGAAGCTAATGTAAAGCGCTTTGAACATTTACCATTTATGTGACAGACAGACAGACAGACAGACAGATAAATGCCAGCAAAAACACATCTTGGTAGAGGTTTGCATTCTCAGAGTGCTTTTCTAGTTTTATTCTAACTTTGTATTCATATATTTATCTTTGTATAAACTCTTGGACAATAGTTGTAAATTATGAAATAAAGTTTTTTTTTGTTTTTTTTTTAATTATATCAACTCCTTGTAGACTATTGTCACACATGTACCTCCATGTTTCACTGGTTGTGGATCAGTTTCAAATCCCTGTTGCAGTAACAGTTTTATCAACGTGATATCATGAATTGCATGAGGATAAAACTCCACTTTCAACTGGTTTCTGTTATCCAGGTAGAAATTCATACCTCAATGCCGTATCGTTGTCGCACTGACACCCTGAGGGCAGTGGTCATGGGTGGAATGACTCCAAAAGCGTCCAGTAGAGGTAAACACAGACACTCCTCAGCCTCATGAGCCGTCTTACAGGTGAAGCAGGGAAAGCACCAAAAGGCAAAGCAACCTGCAACACAGGCAACCAAGGCAACTGACACAATGCAACGACAATATATTTATTACATTGAGTTAATGGACGGACTGTGAAGTGACCCATTTAGTTTAGTTTATTTTAAATATGCAACTAAACACAAATATCGCACCTCGGCCCCGCAAGTGAAACAAACAAACAAAAACAACAAATACATGAAAACAAAATACAACTTAATTTGCATATTCGAAAAGTAGGAAGAAGAAGTAAAACTTATTCAATCCCACCCCTTCTTCCCAAAACGTTCTATTGTTTATCTTCCTATATGACAAATCAGGCAGTATTGTTACTGCATATTACCTAGTTCTGCAAAAACCACAATGTGCTTTATATATACATAATTTTGACTTTTTATCTCATAATTTTGACTTTTTATTTAATAATTTAGGCTTATCTCATAATTTTGACATTTTATCTCATAATTTTGACTTTTTATTTAATAATTTAGGCTTATCTCATAATTTTGACATTTTATCTCATCATTTTGACAATTTATTTAATAATTTTGACTTTTTGTCTCATAATTTTGACTTCACTTAATGTGCCTTATATATGAAAAACCTTCATAAAAACCCTTCACTGACAGTGCGCCTTATAGTCCATTGCACCTTATAGTACGGAAAATACGGTAATTCCATAATCTGTTTCAGTCTAATACAGTGATTGACTGTAAACTATTGGGGCAGGGTCCTTGGTAATAACACATTAATATCCTTTTTTTGCCCTTTTGTTTTATTTTACAAGTACTTTTTGCAGTTACTGTACAAACACCCACCAATTTTCTCCAAAAACAACACATTTGAGATGAGGTATTTTATTACAGGACAAGAATGATTTGAATGTTGCAAAAAACCCCACAATAATTCATTTTCACCAAAAATGATTATTATTATTTACAAGTTTTGATAGGATTGGTGTGTTAACAGGTGACACATTTTTACATCCACTGTTTGCATGGAGGAGGGGTTACTACGCTGTACTGTAGGAACACCACTGGTTGAATTCATTCTAAAAATCATATTATTAGGTCAATTATTTTGAGACTGACCACTCAAACTTTTAGAAGGTTCTAGAAAATCAAATGAATGAGTCATTGTAGATTCTAGAAGCAGAATTTAGTCAACCTGATGTTTGTCAGAATCCACAGAGGGTCTGACTATCATATTTTGGTAATGCTTTATTGCTGGAGTTTAGGGATTAATTAAGACGACCAAATCTTTTCCCAAACACTGACCTGTAGTTTGATTTCTGTTTGCATTCCTGAGCACGGATCAGTCTAAAACATGATCGGTATGTTTTCAGCTTCACGCTTTTTTATTTTTTTTGTCTCGTCATGAATCTTCAGATGTTGCATGTCACAGCTCGCTCAATTAAATATGCTTCAACCCAGTCAAAACCAGATGCGGCTTACACTGGGGCAGGTCTTGGAGGCAGTCGCAGATGCCAGACGTCCACTCGTTGGATGCTGCCGTCTGGATGAAAGGTCGGGGCTGGGTCATGACCGGTTTCTCTGCCATGGCAACGACTTCTGTAGAAAATTTTAAAAAATTCTGCCGAAAACCTACACATATACACTTAACAAGAAACACATATGGCTTTGACTGTATTAGCGTGGATGGAAAAGATAATATTATTTAAAAATATATAGGTTCAGGAGCTAAGTTAACTCTTTGATGCATTAATTATGAGAATGTTAGTAAATATTTTTATTCCAGTGTTTTTAATTTCTCTTTAGTTATGAAAAAAGCAATGAAATTTTTTTAATGAACCTATTTTTATGGAGTTACAAAAATGTCCACTCGGCAATGTAAAGAAACGTGTATGTTAAAACGCAATATACAGTAAGAACAATATGAAATGGAACATTTTAATGGAGTTTTTGTTTAAGAAAACTGTTAATTACAGTCTAATAACAACAAACAATAGATTTTTCTGTAAACATGTTAATGCAGGTATATCGGGTAAATTGTCTAAAACTCTGTTTTTAACTATCTTTACACTACTTGGATTGAAAATGCTTTATTAAATATGAAACAAATCTCATTTTTATTATTATTGCTATTATTAAGACAGCTAAAATAATGAAAAAGAAAACTGATGTAACATACAGTGTTCTGTATTTCAACCAGTTTTAGGAAGTTTCCTCCACAGTGATGCAGTCCTTTACAAGAAGATTAAATAATGCCTCAGCCCATCTAGTATGCAACTTCATTAACCCCCTAACACTTTATGCAGCACCCATTTAAATACTCCAAAATTCATCCTTAATATGTGATTAGACATAATCATCCCCCTCTTGCCTTAAAACATCTGAGCCGCACTTGCTAAAAAGTAAACACATGCAATAAGTCCAATATTATAAGCTCATAAATGGACAAAAATCACTCATATTCAATATTTACAGCTTCGACATGTTTAGAAAATCTCTCTGAATCACTGTATATTGCTATAAAATAAAACATGCCTCTGGACGTCAGTGAGGCATGGGATTGGCACCATATTTTATATTTGAGGAAATTACCAAAAATAGTCACTTGCCCGATAAAGGCATAATGTCACCAGTCATACGGTTTCTATCATGGAAACAGGTGAGATAATATTTATTTATATATTTCCCCCAATGATGGTTTGGGCAAATTCAACAGGAATCTACATCTAATGCTATGGCCATATGCAACAACCCCAAACTCTTTCTATTTTATGTGCTATAGTCAAATGAACAATCTTTGTTATTTACTTGAAAGCAAAAACACAAGTAATTATTTGTTAAATAAATTTGTATAAATTCAGGGCATTAAGGGGTTAAATAAACACTTAAAAAAAGGTTATTAATTAATTCACTGCCAGGTGAATGAGAAGAGAATATTGACTCATAATATAGTCAATGTTATATAATATTATATATATCACACTATATACTATATTATAATATTATGTAATGTTATACTATTATAAAAGACTACGTAAGTATGACACCTATCAAAATAAAGTGTAGACTGTTCATTTGGATTTGAATTGATGCCAAAACGCGTCAATGACAGTGAATGAGTTAAAAATTATGCAACAAATCTAGACTGTAATATGTCTTCCTTCCTCTTTCCTTTCAAAGGTCAATATTACTGAAATTATTTAAAGTTTCAGTGGCGAGATAGTCTTACCTGTCCTGTCCTGTCCTGGTTCAGGCTCATGAACTTGCAGAGTCCCTGTGCATCTTTTAACCATCCCATCAGAACAGTGAACGTGACAACATGGCTACATGTGTACGTCACTGACAGGTCTGTCCAGTCCTACAGTGTTCCAACAGTTTCAACTGGCAGACATCAGGTTATCAGTGTCTTGCACTTTTTTAATCTGAAAGGCCATCTGTTACATAGACCATACTCCGAAAAGTATGCATTTCATAACATACACAGCATGATGTGATGATAAATAGTTTTAAAGGATTTTTGTTTTGTTTATTCATTTACATGCTGACCCCATTTTAACATCACACATTTCTGGTGACTCCAGATGTTGAAAACAAAGACTTTTTTTTTTTTTTTTTTTTGCAAAAATTTCTTAGTTTTTTATCTTGTAATACTATACTATCTTTCAATTAAAAGCTACTTTTAGACAACATTCAGTCTGTATAATTTTTTTTTCAATTCAATTTATTTAGAATATACAACAAATAAAAACAACCACACTCAAAAAATATTAAAAAAAAACAAAACATATACACGAAAAAAGAAAAAAAACCCACATTGCTTCATTTGCCATTTGCTTCAAGTAGTGGGAGGAAGTAAAACTTTTTTTTTTTAAACCCCACCCCTTCACCTCAAAAACAATATATATTTTAACTTCCTGTCAATATGATATATAAGAGAAAAAAAAAATCAAATCATTATTTTATTGTTTCATGTTATTCGCATTGTTTGAACAGATATCATCATTCTACGGCCTTCTAAAAAGGTCACGACAGCTCCCATTCACTTTGAATGGATGTTCCCAGGCTTCTGCTTTTTTTTAACCACCCGCTGCCAATGGCAACGAGTTTTGTCACTTTGCAGGTAGTTCGGCCACGTTGAAAGTAAATATTCGCTACGTTGTCACGGCTATTTTATCCGGTCTGTTAGAGTATTAGCAGTAATAAGCTGTAGAATAAGTCGGGGTGAATGATTTGAATTTTGCAAAAACCACAAGAACTAATTTTGGCCAAAAATACAGTTAATGCCTTTTTGCTTTGTAGCACAGAATAATGTAATTAACTAAAACTATGGTTAAGACTTGCACTAAAGTTAAGGTTATGGGTTAAATGTTAGGGGTTATCCCATAATATCCTCATTACAAAAACTGGCATTAAGGGTTTGAGTTGGTAAGTTGCATCTAATTCACCTAAAATAAATACAGTCCAGAACATTTGCTGTTTTTCGATATTTATGCCTCCAACAGTAAGTTTCTGCAATGGTAAATTAATTAATGTTGTTACTGTTCTGACAAAATAAATCATCATAACCAACCGTTTTTTTCATAATTAATAAAATAAAGGGAAATAAGTCATTCTGTGATTCTTAAATATGCATATTTTTTTGTTTTTTTTCCCCTCTTTTTTTGATAGAAAGCTGTATATCTTTGCGTTAAGGGTCAAGCAATGTCCACTTGAGTGATTTGTATTTTTATAAACTACATAATTAATTCACTATTCATCAATTTTGTTGCACCTTCAAAGAAATATGACGACTGCGTATTCCTTCTGTTGGAGTTTATATTACATATGATGATGGGGGTTTTGTTCTACCCACATGCGAACACATTTTTTCTTTTACAACTCTCCATTGTTTTTTGGGGGAGTTTTTTGTGCTCATTAATGACATCACCAAACCAGTGTGAACTTTAACCTTTCAATGATGTCAACAGCAAGAAAAATTCACAGTAAATGTTCTAACATAAATGTATAATGAAATAGTAATATACTTACTGAAAATGTATCTTTTTCACAGAATAATGTATTATTATTATTATTATTATTATTATTAACATAAATTATTAATAATATTTCTTGGTCACAACAATTGCAGATGTTATGAGCCCTAAATTAAAAAGAGCTTGATTTAACCCTTTAACCCCTGACACATTCTGAAAGGATGTTTTAGTTTCAATATTCAGGAAAAAAATAACGTTTTTTACTGTGATTTTACTGAGTTTTGTTCATGGATCTGATAAATGGAAATAAACAGGTGTCAAAAAGTGATTTAGAAAAAAGAAAAAACTAAAACTACTGGAACCAAATGACAATATTATTTATTTATTTATTTATACTTCATTTTCACAAATATTTATTAGTTTTTGTTAATTTTGTTCCTTATTTTGTTTTTATATTTCTACATTTATTATTGTATTTTATCATTTTTCTTCACTTTTGTGCCATTTGTGTCTTATTTACATCATGACACCTATTATTTTGTTGGTTTATTTTACATTTTTGGCTGTTATTGTCCATTTTGTTACTTATTTTATGAATTTGTGAGTCTCAGGAGTTAAATGGTTAAAGGGTGCACATGTGTCATTTCTAAAATGCCAGTCCTTCTGCAGTTATCAGTTCCTGTTCTTCACTACTAATCAGTCTAAAGTTATCAGTTCTATACAAACTGAACTTTTCTCTTTTTCTGAAATCTCTGAAGTGCGAAGGAGTGGCTTCGGGGAACAGAAGCAGTGTGATTAAAACAACCCCTGTACTCATGAGGACAAGACAGAGGTGCTTTCTAGACCAAGTGCGCCCCCTGCAGGGATGTCAAAGCACTGTATCTGACTGAGGAGCAGGAGGAGGAGGAGGAGGAGGAGGAGGAGGAGGAGGCGTGGGATGCTGCTCTTCTCTTCATTTCTCTGGAGATCTGGAGCCAAGATAACGGGTAGCAGCAGCATCCGTACAGGCAGTCACTCCACACACTCCCCTATAACACACACACACACACACACACACACACACACACCGAGGCCTGAACATAGGTGGGAGGCTTGAACAAAAGGTGAATATTTGCATTTAGGTGCATTTTGTTTCAATATACAACCTTAACATTTCAGGAGTTGGTATTAGCTTATACGTCCTTACAATGTACAAATGTGACAACGTGAAAGTATTGGTCACAGCTTTCTAAAGTCAAGTAAACACTGCAAAAATACAAATGCTACCAAGTGTATTATTATTATTATTATTATTATTATTATTATATCGCTCTAAATGCTGCGATGTAAGTACAATATGGGTGTTGTGCATAACAAAAAGCAGGCTATGCATATATGTTTTAGCTCTTTGAGTTTTGACAAAATAAAAATCTATCTTATCTATCTATAAGGTTTAAAGTTTGTCATAAGAGCTTACATCTATTTTAAGATAAGATATTTATTATACTTATAAATTATTTATTTTAGTAATGTAAAGTTTTTATGTTGTACTGACTAAAAGGAGATGCTCTAATAAAATCTGTCTGTCGGTCGGTCTATCTCTCGCTCTATCTATCTATCTCTATGGGAAAAAAATCTTAAATGAATTAAAAAAAATTGTGAAATAAGCAAAAAAACTAAAAGAAATCCTCCCAATATAACAAGTGAAAATAATCTTGGTAAAGATTTTGCAGATCTGTCGTCTAAAAATAAGTTATTATATCTCACTGACAACTTGCTCTTTAGGTGATTATATCATATTTTAATTACGTGTGATGACATATTTGGACTAAAAATGACAAAAATACACTTGATCAAATTGAACACACCAGCACTGACATTTAAATACATCACACAGTAAATGATTTATCCACGAAACGACAAAAATCACATTAATTTTTTTTTTTCCTCACTAAACAGCCTTATTCTGTGCTTGTGAGTTTCATACAGCCACGTCTTTGCACTTAGCAACAGCAATCACGATAAAGACCTTGTCAGTAGTGTCAACGTGGAAATGTTTGTGGGTGAGATTTGTTAAATCAATAAAGTCTGAGAAGCACAGTTCGAAGACGGACCGTGTTGTGCCATGTGCAGCCTGTGCATGTGAGTTCTGCTTCATAATACTGACTCAGCACCACAACACAGAGCCTCGTAAACAATATCTCGCAGTTTTAATCCAAGCCTTAATTTTGCTGCGTTGTAATAACCTAGCTTTTTATTTATTAAAAAAATGACACAATAATACCAACCATTGCGTGACACTGAGACCTGGGAGCAGATCGTATTTTCTCTGCCTCTCTTGGGAATCGAATGTGGGAGGGTGACATTCACAAGTAAAATTAACACTCCGCCCCCGGACATTATAGAAATATGTACTTGAATGTAGCTTTTGCACATTTGTAGTTTGAAACTCGTCTGTGTTTTTGTTTTCAAAATCCACTAAAACACACAAAAAAACTGATGAAAAATCCAAAACATATTCAAAAAGTCAGTGAATACAGAGAAAGAAATGCCAAAAAAAGGTGATAAAATATCCAAAACGTGTGTGTATCTATGTGTATGCTTGTATTCCTATCTTTATGGGGACATTAATGTGTTTTCACAGTCGTTGTATTAATATGTACAATGACAATAAACCATTCAGTTCAATTCATGGACTGAACCAAAATTCAGGTACCCACAAGGTTTAAATGTAAATAAAGGTCCCCACTAGTAAAATAGAAATGGTGTGAATACATAAATACATAATTTTTTTTTTAATCCCGAAGTCCCCATAAAGCATGAGGGAAATGGGTGCAAAGCGAAACATGTATATTTAGGTATTTAGGTTTGAAGATGTGTTTACTTTAAAAGCAAAAAAGGATTCATTTTTATATATTTTTATTGTTTTTATGTATTTTTAAAATATTTTTTTTATTTTATTTTTTATTTTTAAATTAATGTTTTTGTATATCTTCATTCTTTTTTAGTTTAAAAAATGCTTTGATGGTTGTTTTTTTTATTATTCATAAATTTTTTACTTTTTTTCTTATTTAGTTTTTATTCATAATTATAATTTTTTTTAAAAAGCTAAAAGTTTACACTAACTACCCATTGACTGCTTGGTAACGAACTTGGTCCTCATGACACATGTAAACGTGTGTGTGTTTGTGTCTGTGTATAATTAACATGTTTATTCAATACCCTCCACTAGTGTTGCGCGGGCTACCCACTGGCCAGCGGATATTCGCGGGTGACCCGCGAGTCGGGCGGGCTGGGTCACAGTATTAATACATATTGCGGATGCGGGTGGGGCGGGTCAGGGACAATCAATACCCGCTGAGGTGTGTGTGTGTGTGTGTGTGCTCGGCTCGCGCATGTGCAAGCCCGTCAGTTCCTGTTTTGAATGCTTTTTTATCCCAACTTTGTTATTAGCGCCAAATCTCCCTGAACACTCATAGATAAGAGTGAAAATGTCGGACTTGATCAGGGAGAAGATTAAAACAGGCGATGCCAAGGTTGTATGGAAACATATGTGTTGGCTTTATAGAGTGATGATGTGGGTGGAGTCTATTTTATGTGCTGGAGTGCATATTGAGACGTTAGAAAGGAGGCAAAAATTATGCTTCATGACTTTTAACATTAGAAGCGCAAGGTAAAGATGCTGCGAATGTACTATGTGAGTTTAGAGACAAATTTAAGCTCGCGGGTTGATAGCGGGCGGGTTGGGTTTATCGATACGTGACATCATGCGGATTGGGCGGGGCGGGCCTTGCCACGTCTTGGGTTTGGGCGGGGCGGATTTCTGTAAAACCCCCTAACCGCGCATCACTACCCTCCACAGTTTCAACCAAAACAGAACTGTAAACCAGACAGGAATTTGCAATATTGTGATTTGCAACCTCAACGCAAATTCAGCCAATACCCTTGAATTCAGCACGATCTTACAATTTTAACCAATCACAGTGACCTTCCATCAAAATGTGACCAATCATCTACGACGTCTTAAACTGCTCTTTCCATCTTTTCCTGTTTACCTTACAGTACGAAACAACATGTGCGCAGCCAGCAGTTCACATATGACACTAAAATAATGCACTAGTACCAACAGGTGCATTTGGAAGAGTACGGCTGCCATTTACACTCCGAGAGAAGTGATCATGTGACGTGTAAGTCACATCCTGTGACCTATCATTTCAGAAAGAGTGTTTCCATTGCACTTTTGTGATATATTAGAATACCGAAACGTCTGAAAAATCACCTCATGAAAGTGTGAAAACTTTTTAACGATATTTGTTTTTTCGAAATTCAGGTGTTTCCATTATCAGTTTTTATTGCGATATTTACATTTTGCAAATTTCCAAAGGTAATGGAAATGCAGCTATGGTTTCGAACAATAAAGTTCTCAATCGGAGTCAAATGAGTCCGTGCTGATGAGTTTTATTCTCTGTTCTTCAGTATCGTCTCCCTTCCATCCGTGGCAGAATGGTTGCCTACATGCCTGTGCTTGTTTTCATAAGATCTTCTGGCACCTTCAGCGCTCATGCTCCGCAGTATTGACAGCGATCCACGGCCCACTCCACCTCCAGAAAAGCCAACATTACCAACCACCTCCTTCTCCCGGTGGCAAAGCTCCAGCTCCTGCCTGTTTGGCCTCCAACCACTCCCACCTCCTGCCTTATCGCTCCGTTCTCTTCACTGTCCCAGAAAGTACTGCGTATCCAGGCGCATCCTGGCAGCATCTGTTTTGTATGGGATGGGGGCACTGATGGGGATCTGTGGTCATGTAGGGCTGTTCAGTGTGGACACAGCAGTGAAGCGGTGGGTGGGTTGGCAGCCGTTGAAAAGGCCCGAACATGATGTAGATTCTTCTCATCAACACACTCACTGCCCCAGTGCAGTTGAATCAACTCAATAAATCTGCTCTGTTTTGTCTGTCAAAACAGTAGCTGCAGTGTTTTAAGCAGAGGTGGAAAGTACCAAAGTAAAAGTACTTTGTTACTGTACTTAAGTATATATTTTTTTTAGGTATCTGTACTTGAGGAATTCTTTTTTTGGCAACTTTTTACTTTTACTCCCTACATTTTTGTCAACGACACGTCACAAGGACGTTGGCATCACCCACGTGCGGTTAAGCCTGTCCCCCATTGCAGTGAATCTGAAGTAGCATTAGCATTAGCATCTACAAAAGCGCCACAGTAGCTGCTGCACAAATTTGAAAAAAATGGCAGATCCAACTGGTTCATGTGCTCTCTGGAAATAAAGCCTTTATTTTATTCCCCCTGCAAACAAGCGACGGCACAAAACCTAACTGGATGCTACTCTGGTAGGGGTAAACACACACACAGAGCGAGACGCCTCGTCACTGCATCATGGACATGTATGAGGAAGTACCAGTAAACTCTGTTGTTCGACCTCAAGTCATTTTTCTACCCTCCGAAAAACAGCTTAAAACAAAGCAATTTGGACGTTTTTTTTTTTTGTTTGTTTGTTTTAAATGGAACCAACACACAATGTATTCAATAACAATGGAGAACACAATAATATTAATGAAATAATAATAGAATGACTCCTTTAAGTCAGGGTTATTGACATATTTTATCAAATCCAACAATAAACTGTGCTTCATATTAGATATCAGATAAAAAAATATGCAATATGGTTGCTACGCTACGCCGCATGACATCACAGTGATGTCATAAGTAATTGAATATTGAAAGGGCCATATGTATTTATAATGGGTAGGATTTCACATGTGTACAAAAACAGTTTTGTTTCAAACTTGTCACGTATGTAAAAGCATGCAAAGATATGCAGACATCACCACATGATGACATCAGCTGGACTGATGCCAAAATAAGATACAATGCGTGCAAGGTTTTGTTGTGCCTGGAACCACTTATTTTTATGTATTTATTTATTTTTTAAGTCACTGCCTTCAAAGTGGTTTGAGGCCATCAGGGTAATTCCTCAAACGCCACACAACTTATTTATGAGTCACAAGGATTTCACTAAAGAGGATGTATCATATCTACAAAATATCACATGACTTTTAGAAAATTTCATTACAGGACGTTTCTTTTAATGCACTGGGTTTTACATGTTTATGTGTTTTCTAACTGGATTTAATCTGACTGGAAACTTCCAAATTGCTAAACAGTACATTCACTGTGCGCCAGTAAATGGAAGATGTTTGAATGTAATTATAGTAATTCATTTTACTGCTTTGAATTCTTATGTTTAATCCGACAGTTTTAGTCATTGAGCTATTTTCTGTTTTTCAAGCTTGTGATTTAACCCTTTAATAACTGCTGTGCATTTTCCACTTTTTCAGCGTTTAAAGTACCGTAACTTCTGAACCCTTTACGGTCCGTGTATGTTTTGGTATTTGGATTTTCCTTTTATGAATGGGAATTAAAAAAAACAAAAAACGGGGGTTAAGAAGATAACTCAATAACTTATGGAAATGTTCAGTATGTGTTGGAAGTGTCACAAGGAACAAATGATTACATTTTGGTGGTGATCCAGAAGAGATCCTGGATCACTTTGAAATGTATTCTCCATTTACAGCTATTTAAAATTTTAAAGTGATCCAAAATTTGTCCAGACAGACAGACAGACAGATGAACTCTGGCAAAAACATAACCTCCTTGGCGAAGGTAATAATGGTTTATCAATATTAATTCAAAGCAACCCTGTGATTAATCTAATAAAAATTGTAATCATATTTAAAAAAAAAAAAACAAACAACATCAACCCTTTGTTAAATGTATATTTCTGTACTGTCTTTGAAGGGTTAGTGAACAGACGCCTCATGGTGTCTTTTATTACCTGTATGCCATAACGTTCCCTAACAGACGCCCTCATAGCGAGAGAGGCCGGTGGGACGCAGCCGATGCAGTCGAGCAGCGGCAGACATGGACACGCGCCCACTGCACTGGTGACTTTACAGGTGAACAGAGGGAGGCAACACAGGGCCAAGCAGCCTACACACACACACACACACACACACACACACACACACACAATCTTTTTACCAAGTGTATTTTTCTCATTTTTATCTCATCACACTTAAAATGAAACAGAATCATCTAAAGAGGAACTTTTCAGTGAGATAGAAGAACTGATTTTTAGGAAAATTTTATTTAACCCCTGATGACGTGTTGTGAAAGGATGGTTTAGTTTCAATATTCAGAAAAAAAAAACTTTCCCGAGTTTTGTTCATGGATCTGATATATGAAAATAAACAGGTGTCAAAAAGCAACTGATTAAGAAAAAGCTAAAACTACTACTATTCATTTATTTCTACTTATTTATAATTTTGTTCTTTATTTTATGTTATATTATTTCATTTAATATTGTATTTTATTATTTTTCTTCACTTTTGTGCCATTGGTGACTTATTTTGTTCATGTCCCTTTTTATTTTGTTGATTTGTCACACATTTTTGGCTGTTATTGTCCATTTTGTTGCTTAGTTTTTAACATTTTTGACTGTAATTGTTAGTCTCGGGAGTTAAAGGAGTTAAAGAAATCTTACAAAGATAATGTTCACTTGATCCATTGGTAGATTATTATTTCTTTTATTTATTTATTTATTTGTTTGTTTGCTTGAATTAAGCAGGAGGGAAAAAAAAAGAAAATCTTGAATAAAGTGCTGATGGAACATGTGAACATTTTCTTGGTGCAAATTTTTGAAATTCAGAACATTTACATACACTTAAAGAAATTCAAAAAGCATAAAAAAAAAAAATTTGCAAATGTGTGTTTTGTAAATAATATTTTCCAGGTCCATTCAGTTGTTATATCTCATTGAAAAGTTCATTTTTAGTTGATTTATGTCTTTTTTAAATGTAATGAAATATTTGGATTAGAAATGGAAAAAAAAAAAAAACACACTTGGTAAGATTCACATTTTTCTCTGCATCGTCCTTTAATGTGGTTTGACACTTACAGTCTCCCATGTCTTTGTAACACTCACACAGACCAGTACTCCACTGACCCACCTCCTGGACCCTGGTCTTTGGCTGAACCTGGACCACCCGCTGGGACATTTCTAAAGAATCCATCAAACAACGGTGAAATTATTAATAAAAAGTGGTTTCAGGCACAACAAGCCCCGCCCCTCGCACATATTGTAGCTTATTTTGACAGATGATGTCGTCATATCAAACGCCTCGATATAAATTCGACGTAAAGAAGTCGAGAAAAAATCCTGATGTTTTTATAGATGTGAAATTTTGTCCATTATAAGTAAATAGTGAAACATTCTTTAAAAATTGTACCAAGACGTACTTTTCCCCAAAATGTAATCGCATCTATTCTGGGTCATTACCGATATATAAACCTAATTTGGTATGAATTCAACCAATAGTTTTGCTATTACAACCATCTGAAATGTTGTCCATTATAAGTAAATGGGAAAAAAACTGAAGATTAAAAAGTTAATTCCTAACAAATTTAAACTTTAATTTGTTTCATAACTGAAGAAAGGGAAGTTTTGTCACATTTCCTTCTGAAGCCAAACACTTAAAAAAGGATGTGTGTGTGTTTACTAGGTTATTACACCCCCCCACCTACTCAGAAAGAATTAACCCTTACTTACACTGCAAAAATTGAAGTCTTAGCAAGTGGTTTTTTTTTTCCATTTCTAGTCCAAATATCTCATCACAATTAAAATTAGACTAAAGAGGAACTTTTCAGTGAGATTTAAGAATGGATCTTTAGACAATAGATCTGTAAAATTTTATTACCTTTACCAAGATTATTTACCCTTGTTCCATTGGTAGATTTTTTTTTTCTTGAATTAAGCAAAAATAAATAAATTAATCTTGAATTAAGTTTTAAAAACTTATATATATGATCTTGAATTAAGCCCAAAAAATGTAATTAATTAAAAAAACTATATATATATATATATATATATATATATATATATATATATATATATATATATATGAAAATTATCTTGGTAGATTTCTTGAAATAGGATTTTCGAACCTATTGTCTAAAAATGAGTTCTTTATATCTCACTGAAATTTTCCTCTTCAGATGATTATGTTTGACTTTAAATGTGTTGAGATTTTTTGCCTAGAAATGAGAAAAGTACACTTTTGTTTTACACTTTTTCAGAGTGTCAGTTTGCAAATGAAATTATCTCTATATCTGCCTTGTCTTAATTGATTTATCACCATTTATTGTAATATTATGCTTAGTATTTAGCATTTTATCAGTATAAATTAGATATTTCCATGTATTTATTTTACTGATCATGGAAGTATTTAGAAAATATTAGATTAAAAGTTCAGGGTTATCATATCCAAAAACAGAAAAAGTGACTTCTTCAGTCAAATCTATCATTAATTGAACATGAAAGCAGAGTTTCCATTCACTGTCATTGATCCAACTCTGGATTTTACTGGTGAACTAACATTGTAGAAGACCATAGTGTTTCCATGGTAACTACTCTGAACATTCAAATTGGTCATGTCTGATGACCATGAAAAGATGACGAACTGGATTTTACACCAATTACTTACATGTATTTATGGAATTAATGTTCAATGTTTGGGTTTTTATGGATGAAACACCATTTCCTCTGGACTTAAGTTAACCTTTAACTCTGTTTCTGGGCTAAATGGTAAATTCTAAAGTACCCCTCCCTCCCTCCCTTTGGTGCCTCGAGGTTAACCTGCCGAGCCATGGACAATTATTTACTTTTCCTCTCTGGGCAAAGTTGAGTCCAGTTGGAAATATGTCAAAAGTTTCCTTAAGATAATGAATATAATAATGACTCACCTGTGGACGGTTTCCACACATATAAAAATCTGTAGATCCACAGAATGAGCCCAGTGGAACCTCCTTTTCTTCCCACTTTGACTTTCACGTTTGTTCATGTGCTTTTTTTTCTTCAGTGTTTTGGTATAAATAAAGACACTGTTCCCACGACATTAACTCCGCTGACCTTCTGCATTTTCACAGTTTATTTAGTGACAACTCTGTTTATGTCTAACCTGATCCCCGCTGAGTTTTACACAACACAGTGTACCTTTTCTTAAACTGTGAATTTTTGTAGCAGTCGCGTCTGTGAAAATAAACACATTGATGATTTCTCCAGTTTAAGATGTTCCCAAAACAAATAATTTATTAAACTATTAATGTAATCAACACAGTTAAATAATATGGGAGTTAAAAAAAAAAAAAAAAGCTGTAAAAATAAACACATTAACACGGATTAACCCATCATCGTGATTATTGCTTAACAATGTTAACGCAATTAAATGGAACAGTTTCCAGTTGTTGATTTTTTTAAACAATCACAGGTTTTGAATAAACATGTTAATTGCATATATCTTCATACATCTGCATATGTTTTGTTATAGTAGAGCAATTTTTGAATGTTTTGTATTTTTCTTGCTTTTTTTGTGTAAATTTTCTCTTTTTTTTGGTGAATTTTAGCATGTTTTATATAATTTTCCTCTGGATGTTTTGGTTTCTTAGTGTATTTTTGTAGCCTCACTACACTAGACTCCTAGTGGCAGCACATGTAATTTACTACCGCAGTAGTCTAGTTAAACTTTTAGCTAGATTTCTTTGAAACTGGCTGACGAATCATGGTGAAGTATAGAGTCACGTATATAAGTATAGGTCATTTTGCTACCCTCCAAAAACAGCTTAAAACAAAGCAATCCGGACGTTTTTTTAAAAAAAATAAAACCAACACACATTGCATTCAATAACAATGAAGAACACAGTAATATTAATGAAATAACTTGGAATGACAACTTTAAATTCTTTTTATTGAAGCAACAACTGCTCCGTGAACTTTCCAGCGTCTTAACTACATCATCCTAAAGATGACACTGATTGGTTGTAGTAACGTCCTATTGTATACAGAGGATTTGAAAGACAACCTTTTAGCCCCGCCTCCCCTGACTATGAAGCGTTCCTAGACCTATACATGAAATGAATAGGCTAATATTTTTGTGTATTTTGTGGGCACAAAATAACAAACTTTGAAACAGAATAATCGACCGACAAAAAAACTGTTTTAATTATGATTAATCAAATTAATCCAAAGCAACACTGTGATTAATATGATTAAAAATGTTAATATTGTTAACATTTGACACCAATAATATATGATAATGTATGTGGTTTTATATATATTTGAATAATCCCAAGTAACGAAAAACCTTTACCTCAATTTTTCGTCTCTGAATACGAAAGAAAATTATATTTACGAAAGGAAACTGAAGCCCCCAAGACATAAATACTATGTACATTACTGTACGTAACAATATAATCTATATCGTTTTAATGATTTAATGTTTAATGTTCAGTGAAGACACAATAAATGAACCCACTGAGACCAAAAAATTAAATCTAAAATCTAAATCTACATTTTCTTTTACTTTTAACGCATATTTCATATGAAATTGGTCATTTAAAAAAAAAAATAACTAAAAGGTTTGAGGGTAAAATGTATGTAAAATGTTTCATGTAAAATGTGACCCTATTTACGAAAAATTCACTGTACAAAAACACTTCTGGAACAAATTAATTTCATAAGTAGAGGTACCACTGTGTGTGTGTGCGTGTATATATATATATATATATATATGTGTGTGTGTGTGTGTATATATATATATATATATATATATATATATATATATATATGTATATATGTATATGTTTTCTTTGTTTTGATCTAATATCCTTTGAAATTACTCAGAGCTTAAATAAACATCAACATTGTAAGTAAATTAAATAAAGGAAACTGCAGACGAATCAATGATTAGAAATCATTTAATAAAGCTTAACTATTAAGAGAATGTAATTGAATGGGTTTACAACAAAACAGTGGTTTGATAAATAGAATAACATAAGACAACTTAATTTTAGTTTAGTGCTTTAGTGGACTGTAAAATGTTTTCACATGTGAGTTAAAAGTCTCAGTGGAATTAATCCTTTCCCCTATTACACTTAACCAGTTTCCTTTCCATGGGGGCTGGAGCTGACATGTAAGATCACACAGAGGATTAACAGAGGTGACATTCGTGGAAAGAAAGTGTTACATACAGAATGAGGTCAGACTTAACCCTAAAAGACCTACACGCAGATACTGTGGCTAAAAACAGATACTGTTATAAAATGGTTAAGACGGTTTGATATGTTCAAAAATATTTAAGATAACATGACAGTTTATTGATCCCATCACGGGGAAACTGCAGCGAAAAAATAAAGAAAAAAAACCTACGTTAAAAAAGATTTTAAAAAAAACCACCCAGAGTGAACAGGAAATGTAGGAATTATTTACATATTTGCTTGTAGTTGCATATGATGTCAATGTTAATGTGACATCCTTTAATTCTGCTGTAAAAGGTAACTTCTCTGTCCTCTTTTGACAGAATATATGTGACCCACCACCACGAAACCAGGCATAAGTGTCTGGAAATCCAAACTGAGTTATCTGTGTATCTTGGTAGAGTGGAAACTAAGGTTTAAGATGGTGAAAAAATTATGTTTCTATCACAAGTAGAACCAAAGTTATGGTCATTTTAATATCCACATTTGGACCTATTATGCAATTTGCATATTTTTAGATATTGTCCGTTAAATTTTTGGACTGTTTTGGGGTAGGAAGTCCTTAGCAACGCATAATAATTTGTATCCGATTGACAAAAATTATTCACAGATGTTAAAGGACACTCTGATGGACATGTCACAGAAGTTCTATATATTTTAATAATAGGACAGAATTGCAACGTATTATAATCATTTGTCTTACACCATTGGACAGAGCATTTAATATAAACTTTTACCTCGTACCGAACACTTGGATGTTTACTCACGGAACGGAGATCGGTTTGTTCGGTGAAAAGAGGTGGAAGTCGTCTTTGTCTTTGCTCAGCAATCCTTAAACTTTTGTCGCCGCTTAAATAATTGACTCAATAAACACCTTTATTGATTGGATTTCAATGTAATGACCACAGGAACTGAACATAGAGGTGTTAAGGTACCGTTTTTTGATAAGGTGTAAACACAAATAAGAAATCACCTTCCAGCCTAAATTTGGCTGTAGCTCTGAACGGCTCAGCGCGACTAATGCCTGGTTTCGTGGTGGCGGGTCACATATAATCTGTATATCAGTGGTTTCCAACATTTTTTGGCTTATGATCCAATTTTAACATCATACGTTTATAGTGACACTAGACAATCAAAACTGAGACTTTTTTTGTTGTTTTTCCTTTTTTTTTTGTTTTTTTTACATAATTGTTTGCTATACTATCTTGCAAATAGACCTTAATTTTAGCCTATATCACAGGTTTCAAACATAAGGCCTGAGGGCCAAATCCAGCCCGCCAAAGGGTCCAATATGGGCCATAGGATGAATAACAATGAAGATATTAACGATGTAAAAATGACTTGAATTGAGTTTTCACATACAGATGAATTCGTTCTCAATTGGGTCAGACCAGTAAAATATGACAGAAACAGTGATTATCATGAAATATGATTAGGTGTAAGTCCGATCGAGATTTCATTCACAATGCGCGTCCCACGTAATAATCAACATGACAAACCGTTTCTAAATCCTTACTTAACTGTGTGCATCTGCAAGAAATCACTATTTAAGTTTGACCCAAGTAAGTTATGTTAGCTAACAGCAGCATCTGACGTTAGCATTATTTTCTGCTAGTTTTTTTTAGTTAGTTCATACCTGCAAGTTACTTAATATTATGTTTGTTCATACCTGTTGCTGTCTATCCATTTCAGCATTTTTGGCCCATTCCTTCTGACGCCTTCTCTTTTTTTTCTTTTTCTACACTGTGCACCTGACAACTTTTTCACCTTCTCCATCTTTCCTCAAACCACGTCAGTAGCGCCCGCCTCCCGTCCTCCTCCTCATCTGGGGCTTACAAGCACAAAAAGCCTTCACAGTAATATTGCTGATTAAATAGCAAATTTACAAGTGACCAAGCCTTACATACAGACATGTATATTTTCTTCTCGTATTTGCACATAATTCTATTCATCTCATTTTATTTATTTTATTTTATTTTATCTTATTCTGTTCTGTTTTTATTGCATGCCAGTTGGTTTATCTTGTTTCATTTTGTTATCTTTTACATGGGGGTTGCACTGAAAATTTCACTGACATGCAAATGCTCAGTGACAATAAAGACATCTTGAATCTTGAATCTTCTAAAAACTATTTTGAGAATAGTCATAAGTTAAAAGCGCAGGGACATATTTTCCCCATCTTGTTTTGGTGCCCCCCCCTCTGGCGGTACACCCATATGCATAACCTGCATACCCCCTTTTTGCGCCACTGTGTATAATCAACTATAAAGTACTTTTATATTGACTACAAATACAATTAATAGATATGATAGTATCTTCTAATCATGGTCATCTTTATTCCAATAAAAAAGTTCTTCTACATTATAACAAAATGTTCACTTATTCAGATAATGTTCTGTATTTTGTTATTATCCCAGTTTTATATATCCTTTTAAATACACAAATTGAAGAAGACTTTTAAAAATTTGGATCCAGATTATTCCACAGATGTACCCCCCCCCCCACCCCCCCAAACAGAAGCACACTGACATTTTCAATTTCATTTTCCTAAAAATGTCAGTTCCCCTTACGGTATAGTCACTTTTACATGTGTCACATCCAGTCTAGAGTAATTTAAAAGGATAATGTGATGCATGGTTAAAGTACATGTGAAATGATGTAATGCAAGATGAGCTCAGCGTAGTTCGTAGTTGATATTTCTTTCGTGGTTTACAGAGGAGTTGAAATATTTTGCCACAGTGAGCTGCAGAGTCTGCCAAACCCTACAAATGAAAAAGGAGAATTAAACAGATTTACTGGTAACACTTATAATATTTACACACAATTCACAACAAGTAGCAAGGTGAAAATCATCAGCATAATAATAATAATAATAATGAGCTAATTATGATGTAGGTATAGATGAATAATTATAGGATTAAGTAATAAAGTAATTTTTTTTATGTGATGCCACTGTTACTTGGTATATGTGAATAGAATGTGTTGTCAGGCATGTTTATTTAATCTATTATAATTTTTTTTTTATTTTCCCCTTATGTTACCTTGTGTCATTTGCTTTTACTTTATACACATATTTGTTATACTTCGACTCAGTTGAATGTTCTATAAATGTACAGACTTTATGCCACTTTTTATAATTAAAAAAGATTTTAAAAAAATAAATATAACAAAACCAGTAATTAGCTAATAATGTCATATATTAATATACATATTTAATAATTATTGTTATTATATTGATATTCGGTAATACTTAACACACAATTCATATAACTCCAAGTGCAGTCTTTCATATTAGTGCAGACTTTCTTCACATTCATAGCACAACACATCTCCATGGTAGCAATCACTGTAGCAGCACTTAGCATGCTAACGTTAGCAAAATCGCTAACGACATTGTTTGTAACTAGTCTGAACGGTCATTTTAGTTGCTAACACCAGCCAAATACCATGACTAATAGTAACATACAGGTAGTAAGGCTGGAACAGTGTGTTAAATTTAAGGTAGTGTTAACGTTTAGCACAATTGTTTTGTTGTCACCATAAACTCTATGGTTGTCTTGGCTGTGGTTGTTAGCTTGTTAGCTCGCTTTTCAGACACCCTGTGAATTAAATTGTAGAGTCCTGAATCTAAATATGTTGTCATAACATACCATTATAACCAATAGTACACTATATAAACTATATATTTAACATTTGTGGCTTATTTAAAACAAAATACTAATGCTACCACAGCATCTAAGACTATGGTGCTAGCTGCTTCTTAAAGAGCCGGCGGAAGTTCGAAACTTTGCTTTACTGCCATCTACAGTATGGACGGTAGAACTGTATGGCAAAAATATCTACCATGGACAAAAAAAAAACAACTCTTAAGGTATGATAGCTTGCATACTGCCCATTCCTAGTGTTACTGATTTACTGAATATTAATGTGGATAAAAGCCACAATCTGTGTCCCTCTCACACACATAAGTTCCCTTCACTCACTGTGATGATTTGTTGTGGTGCAAAGACATTTGATCAGATCCCGTACATCTGCAGGACGGTGGAGATATTTTGGGTGGAGACACTTCCTCCTTCCATCCACTAACACTGAAAAGACAACAGAGCACAGCGTTGAATTTAACTCCCCTTTAATGTCATCTATTTATTTGTCTTTTAGGGACAAGACTTTCACAGTTTTATTGAAGAAAATAAATAAATGTTGTCCACTGCAAAAGACATAAGATCAAAAAATAAAAAATCCATCTAAAACTTTTTTTTTTGCATTGCACCGTTTCCAAAAAAGGCAATTACTTAAGGTTAAAAAAAAAAAAAGAAGTAGAAACTTGTACTTTCCCAGGTATCAAGAGAATAAAATAGATATACCCTAATGACACCTGTGAAAGTTAAACAATTATATTGATTATAAAACTGCATAATGCAAAAGTTTGTTCAAATCATTTTTAAAAACAATTTTTATTTTAATTTCATGTTAATAAAAATATTATTATTTTTATTCATAATTCATGTTTGTTTGTTTTTCTTTACTCTGTGACACATTCAAAGTAAACGACACGAAATGTATTCAAGGTAAAAGTGACCACTGTTACAAAATCATTCGCAATTTCTATACATTTAACTGAGCAGGTTCTGCATGTAACACCAGTGGACACATACAAACAAAACGTGGAATTAGACTAAGATTAATGAAAAATCTAAATGTGTAGATTAGAAAAACCACCAGGATTTAGACATTTATTTATAGTGGTATATAAGCCTATGTACAGCCATGTTTTCAAATCAATATTTTGTTAGGATTATATTTGTCCAAACAAATTGTATTAGACATTAACCCTTTAACTCCTGAAACTTTAACAGTTCCAGTCAAAAGTGAAAAAGACAAGCAACAAAACGGACAATAACAGCCAAAAATGTATAATAAACCAACAAAATAATAAGTAACTCGAACAAAATAAGACACAAATCACACAAAAGTCAAGAAAAATTGAAAAAAAAAAACCTATATAAAATGTAGAAATACAAAACAAAATAAGGAACAAAAACTATGAAATGGTTACTAAATAATAACTTAGTTAAAATGAAGTTATGAAGCCGCCCAAGAGTTCTTTCATTACTCCGTGTTCAGAGTTTCCGTTTCCGTGTTCATCACCGTGTTTTTCCGTGTTGATTTCTCTACCATATAAATGCTTTTTTTAAGGAATTATGAACCTTTAATCTTGTTTTCTGAAATCGAACCCGCTTTCCAACACATTCCGATCCTGTCAGATTACTTTGAGGGCAATCGGACAGAGCACAGACGAGATTTTCTGGTTGTGTACTATAAGCTAACTACATGCTAACACTTTAGGCTAGCTAGGTTTAGCTGTCAAGCAAAACAAAAACTTTTTTTTTTTTTTTTTTTTTTCTTCCTCTCCTCATTTTCCGCAAAATGCCGCCCAAGAAAGCCCCGACACAGGAGGAGCTCGAAGAAATAAAAACATATCTTAACTCCTTAAGCGAGGATGTGACAGCTGTCAGAACGCAGCAGGAGAAACTCCTTATGCTGCTTGAGGAGGTTAAACAACTGCGCCTCCAAAACGCTGAGAAAGACCAACGCATCACCCAGCTTGAGCAGAGAGTGGACGAATTGGAACAATACAGCCGAATAAATGAGGTGGTAGTCGCTGGCATTAATGTCAGGCCACGCTCCTACGCGCAAGCGGTGTCCAGGGGCACCAGCAACGGCGAAGAGAGCGAGCTGGACGTGCTGTCAGTGGAGCAACAAGTTGCAGCCTACTTTGAGAGCAAAGGGGTTGAATTCGATCTACAAGACATAGAAGCGTGCCATCCACTCCCTGCAAGAAACCAGAGGCCACCTGCTGTCATTTTGAGATTCATAAACCGGAAAAAAAAGAATTCACTCTTGAAACAAGGACGCAAACTTAGAGGTACTGATGTTTATATAAATGAATACTTAACAAAAAGAAATGCAGACATAGCTAGAAAAGCAAGACAACTTAAAAAACAAGGAAAAATTCAACAGACCTGGGTATCAAATTGTAAAATATTTATTAAACTAAACGGAACGCCAGAAGAAGCCAGAGTGTTAGTGGTGAGAAACTTGGATGATCTGGATAAATTCTAATAGAACTGCATCTATTATTCTATACCTCTATCCATATTCTATACTTATACCATCATGTCTGTCAACACCAATGATAAAATTTACGAACTAGATAACAATGTTGCATGTGATATTCTTACACCTGGACAAAGCAATTATTTTACTCCGCAGCAATTCAACATTCAAGCAGAAAAGATATCAGATCAAGCTTTATCCATCTTACATTTAAACAGTCAAAGTCTAAATCGTAAATTTGAAAAAATTATAGATTTTCTTTGTACCCTGAAAAAAAACTTTAAAGTTATTGCAATAACAGAAACCTGGCTAAAGAACACGGACAATAACACAGTAAATATTGAAGGCTACAACATGTTTTCTCTAAATAGGATTGGAAAAAGAGGAGGGGGCGTCGCCCTCTACATAGACGCGAACTTAAACTGTAAAATTGTTGAGCAAAAAACTATAATTATACCTGATCTACTTGAAATACTAACTGTTGAAATAATTATGGACAAACGTAAGAATATTTTAATCAGCAGTATATATAGACCTCCTGGTTGTAATATTAAATTGTTTACAGAAAAAATTATTGAGATGTTCGACAACAGTAAAAAGCCAATCTTTTTATGTGGCGATTTCAACATTAATATTGGAAACCCAGAAACAACAAACGACTTTAAGAACCACATGCAAACGGTAGGACTATGCCCAATGATCACAAACCCAACTAGGATAACTTTGCATAGTGCTACAGTCATTGACAACATATATACAAACACTCATGGTGGAATAATTAGTGGAATTTTCACAACAGACTTAAGTGATCATCTCCCAGTTTTTGTATTGTATGAAGACCTGTGTTTAAATACTGTGCAAGAAAAATGTTTAATTACAATAAGAGACAGATCAGCTAAGGCTATAGAGGCCTTCAGGGAAGATCTTAGAAGACAAGCCTGGGATCAGGTATATACAAATGATTTAAACACAGCATACAACTATTTTATAGAAACATTTCTTAAATTATACGATAAAAACTGTAAAAAAAGGGAAATTTGGTCTCGTGTCAAAAAGAAAAATAACCCAAACTCCCAATGGTTGACAAAAGGTTTGATCAATGCATGTAAAAAGAAAAATTATTTGTACAAATTCTTCCTCAAACTTAGAACTAAAGACGCTGAGGAAAGGTACAAAAATTACAAAAATAAACTAGTATCAATCATAAGAAGACAAAAAAGGGATCATTACACCATGTTATTAGATAAAAGTAAAAACAGTACTAAAAGCACATGGGAAGTGATAAACTCCGTTTTACACAAAGGAAAACTAAAATCTAATATACCTAACTATATTACAAAGAACAATGTTAATATATATGGGAAGAAGGAAATTGCAAATGAATTTAATGATTTCTTTATTGATATTGGACCACGCCTCGCACAAAACATCCCAACTCAAAATATTGATGAAGGAATAATACCAAATAATATAAACAGTATTTTTTTAAAGGCCGTTCAAGCCAGTGAGATCTTGTCTATTGTACAAAAGTTTCCAAATAAGACATCCAATGATTATTTAGATTTGAATATGACTCTAATAAAACAAACCATAGATGTTATTGTTGAACCCTTTTTACATATCTGCAACTTGTCACTTACAACTGGGGAATTTCCCGACCAAATGAAAGTAGCTAAAGTTATTCCCCTTTTTAAAAAAGCAAATAAAAATGATGTCTCCAACTACAGACCTATATCACTATTGCCTCAGTTTTCTAAGATTCTAGAAAAAATATTTGTAAATCGATTACATAATTTTATTGAGAGACATGCCATTCTGAGTAACTGCCAATATGGTTTTAGATCAAAGCATTCAACTGCAACCGCAATCATGGAGTTTGCTGAAGAAATTACTCATGCAATGGATAATAAATATTTTCTTGTTAGTGTATTTGTAGACCTCCAAAAGGCTTTTGACACTCTAGATCACAGAATATTATTACAAAAATTACATATATATGGTATCAGAGGTGTAGCACATAGATGGGTTACAAGCTATTTACATAACAGAAATCAATTTGTTGAAATCAATAACGTGCAATCTCATAAGAAGAGAATAACTTGTGGTGTTCCTCAAGGCTCAGTTCTTGGACCAGTACTTTTTAATCTGTACATAAATGACATTGTGTCTGTTTCCAATTTACTGAAATGTATCTTGTTTGCAGACGACACTACCTTATTCTATTCTGGAAAAAATTTAAATACCGTCTTACAAACTGTTCAAAATGAGTTTCAAAAAATTATAATGTGGTTTCATGCAAACAAATTATCATTGAATATTAGTAAAACAAAATATATGATTTTTAGTTGTAAAAATAATGATATTGATGTGAACTTGTCAGTACAGGGATCAGAGATTAAAAGGACTCATGAAATTAAGTTTTTGGGGATTATGATTGATGAAAATTTAACATGGAAATCTCACATAGACCACGTTAAAACTAAAGTATCTCAAACTGTTGCTGTATTACACAAAGTTAAAGAATCTCTAAATAAGAGTGCTTTATTTTTACTGTATAACTCATTGATTGTTCCATATCTTACCTACTGTATTGAAGTTTGGGGAAATGCTTGCAAAACCTACATTGAACCACTTTTCCTTTTACAGAAAAGAGCCATTCGAGTAGTCAATGGAAGTGGATTCAGAGCTCATACAAATTCAGTATTCAAACAATTAGAAACACTAAAATTCACTGAATTGGCAGAACTCAGCCTTCTCAAAATAATGTACTATGCTCACCAAAAAACATTACCAGTCAGTCTACAAAATCATTTCAAAAAGAGAGAGAGTACGCATGAATTAAGAGGAGTGGAAATATTTGTCAAGCCACAGTTTAGAACCAGGATAAAAGAAAGATGCATTTCAATTCACGGGGTAAATTTATGGAACAATCTCCATAGTGAAGCTAAAACATCCAAGTCCATTCACATTTTTAAGAAAACTGTTAAGGCGTTATTGTTGAAAAGGTATGACAATGAATTGTAGCATTTCTTGTTGTCTTGAAAAAGATCTTTAAAGATGCTGTTCATTTAACACCATAATGTTTAGACATGACTGATATGTCAATGGATATATTTTCATTAATTTATTATTATTATTATTATTATTATTATTATTATTATTATTATTATTATTATTATTATTATTATTATTATTATTATTATTATGTTGTTGTTGTTGTTGTTCTTTGAAATCATCACCCGAGTGTTTATGTCCAGTACAATCAAATCACAAAAATTGGCAAATCTGAAACCGATGACCTCAATATCATGTTCCTTTGTCTTTACAGTTTCCATTTAAAAAACATCAGAAAAGACAAGGGACGGCAGTTGGAGGAGTCACCCCCCCCAATCTGCTGTTCAAAAATGTCTTGACATTTATACACCACACAGTGAATGACACCAAACTGACAGCAAAGCAGCTAGTTAGGGAATCAGGGTAACGGCGGGCTGACTGGGGGCTATTACCCTCTGTCAACTGGCCTAAAATACCCCGCTTTTAATGCACTGCACAAAGTAAGGCAAACAAACATCATATCTCCATCATGCAAAGAAGGAGAAAAAAATGGTTATTGTATTGACGTAAAGGAAATTTAAAAGGAGGGGAGGGGAGAGGGAAAAAAAAAGAAAGGGTGTTCAAGTGTTCAAATTACATTATGTAAACTTGAACCATCAAATATCGGAAAAAAAAAAATAAAAAAAATTGATAAATAATATATAATTATAGAGAACCAAAACACATATGCTCATTGTGATGATTTTCAGAGTGGGAAGTTTGTGTAATTTAAAGCATACACTCTTGTTAATTGTTTAAAATGAAGAGAGATGAGAGCAATGAATCAATCGGATCAAGGAACATTTGTGACTGGAACCATGCATTTCAAATAAGTTATTTTTTTCGTGTATATTTTTTTTTGTTTAAGTATGACTGTATGGGTTGTGACTATGGAATGGGGGTAGGCAAAAATAAGCAACTCTGCTTCAGCCTACTCCTTTTGAGATGTCATTATAAAATCACTATAACTTGTACTGTTACAAGATATGTAATCTGCTCAAATAAACTCAAACAAACAAACAAAACAAAAAGTATTTTTTTTTTTTACATTTTGGCTTTTTCTTTGCTTTTTGACACCTGCTTATTTCTATAACTCAGTAAAAAACAACACTATTTTTTTGTTTCAATATTGAAACTAAACCATCCTTTCAGGACACGTCACCGTTGACACATCAGGGCTTAAAGGTTTAAAAGGAACAAGAAATTGAAGAAAAACAAAGAGTGGTCTAATCATTTTTTACTTGACAAAGTAGTCCTGGCAGACTCTTATCTCTAAAATAAAGTAAAGGATAATCCTAAACCAAATATTATTTTCCAAATACTGATTACTAGGAAGCAGTAAAGCCAACCAAAAAGGATCAAGGTAAGGGTGTCACTGACCTTTGCACCTGCACTTACGTATGTGCTGCATGTTCACATGAAATTCAGCAGATGCAACTGGAAAAGTAAAACAAGAAGCATTTATAAAGAACAATAATAAATCATCCATCAACCTGTTTCTAACTCCTAGCATGACACAGTTTACATATTAGCCAAGAAAGGCGATAACGTCCAATATTGTGCAAGAAGTGGTTTTATTTTAGACGAAAAATGACAAAGCACATCATCTTTACCTGCGTTTTCATAGACGTTTTCAAGCAGAACGATGAGCAGGAAAGTCACAGCGACAGTCCTGGACATGATAACGGTGCAGTAGTGAATGTATTTGCTCTGTTTTACACTGAGTTTGTCAAATTATTGTGAAGAAAAAGAGCTATTCTGACATATATATATACCCTCACAAAATCTAAATCCACATAGGGGTGAAGATCTGATCCACAGCAGATCAGTTTTGACACGTCTTGAGGGGGATTTCAACTGTAGAATGTGATGAATGTGGTGATAACGTTTCTGAAGAAAAACAAACATAATGAATGTTTTCACATGCTACATTTCCTGTTTTGTTTTTTTGTTTGGGAGAGGGGAGGGGAGGGGAGGGGAGGGGGTGGTCGTTTAACCTTTTTTATCCTTTCACATTTGCCAGTTAAATATTACACTAAGCTAATATAGTTAGAAAAAAAATAATATTAGATCACCCTTGTTTTGTTCCATTTCTTTTTTCATTTTAGTGACTGGTACAACTACACTGAAAAAAAGGAAAATATTGAAACAATTTTTAAAAAAAGCTTCAATTTTGACTTTTTATCTTGTGATTTAGGCTTTTTATCTCATAATATTGATGTTTTATCTCATAATTTTGACTTTTTAACTAATAATTTTGACTTTTTATCTTGTGATTTAGACTTTTTATCTCATGATTTTGCCTTCATCTCTTGATTTTGACTTTTTATCTCATAATATTGATGTTTTATCTCATAATTTTGACTTTTTATCTAATAATTTTTTTATGTGTGACCATAAAAAGTTAAAATTATCAGTTAAAAAGCCCAAATTATGACATAAAAAGTCAAAATTATCAGATAAAAAGTCTAAATTATGACATAAAAAGTCAAAATTATCAGATGAAAAGTCTAAATTATCAGATAGAAAGTAAAAATTCCCTATCATTAAACACTACCAGAATGGCGCACTGTGGTTTTTGCAGAACTAGGTAATATACAGTAACAATAACTGCCTCATGTTCAATAATCTACCTACAATTACTGAACAAGAGAACTTTAAGGTCATTTCTCTCAGTTTGGTGTCTGTGCATTTACTGTTTTTTTACTTTGTAGGGCAGAATACATTATAAAATATGTTTTCTTGATAATAACTAAAATCACTTCAGTTCTTACATTAGTATCTATGGCATTATTCTGACAAAAACAGTACTTTTAGTTATTTCATGTTTTCTTTTCTTTCTGTTTTAGTCACATGATACAAACATGAATTAGTACTTGATTGCATAACTGTTGTTTTTGATGGTGTAATACTTTTCTGTGTGACTGTGAAAATGTAATTTTATTGCCATTTATCTGCCTTTTAGATGTGAAATCCAACAATTTTGGACAATTCATCATTTATTTTGTGTGTATGTGAGTTCATGGTAAAAATGAGGCAAAAATTTATTTTATTTTTTTCTGTCATGGGTCACTGTTGGTGTTGCTGCCCCAAACCTTTGGAACCAGTTTCCTTCAGGCTCAGTCTCTGCCTGTTTTTAAATCATGTCTAAAAGTACATGTTTTGTCATTTGCTTTTAATTAATGAGTAAGATGTTCTTTACATTCCCTATGTTGTTTGTACCAAATTTGGATCATCTTTGGTTTTATGAAGACTCTTTTTTTTTATTGTTCTTAGCCCACTTAGCATCTCATGCTATCACTGTTTTACTTATTGTTTCCCTTTTTTGTGATTTATGTCCTGCACTTTGGTTACCTACAGGTTTTACATTGCTTTCTAAATAAAATTAATATGGTACAGTACAGTATGCTCTGGTAAGATCAGAAAAATGAACAAATTCCCAAGAATTGCAAATCTGAGTGAAATTTTAAAAAGTTAATTATATTTAACTCATATATTTATTCAAATTTACCACATAATTGAGACAAGAATAGAAATATTTCTATGAAGTCCAAGTGTCATATTATAAAAAAAAAGAGTGATTTTGGAGCATGATCTTCCAGAATATGAGTTCCAATTTCAATAGTGTTTATACAATTCCACATATAGTTATTATAGGGAGTTCATTTAGCAGACAGGAGCGTCTGACAAAGGCTACAGCTGTAACTAGTAAAAAGGTAAAAAAAAAAAAAAAAAAACAACAACAACTACCCCTGTCTGATCAATTAATTTCTATTTTGAATACATTTCCCATAATACCACTAAACATATGTTGTTGTGGAGATTCTCTCTGCCTTGGCTGAGGTCTGAGCTCCCTGACTGTTTTCCAGCTAAACTTCTACTTAGCCTGGTTATGTACATTACAGTGTTATGTAACAGTAATCCTGTTATTATGATCTGGTAAAACATGTTTACACAAGGGAAATATTATTTACTAGTCCAAAGAGACATGTTCATCAAGTTGTTTTCACAATATTCACAGGCTGGAAGTGTATATATATATATATATACTTATCAGTTTTTTTCCTGTTTTGATATTACAGAAAGTAGAGGTCTGGGCTAATTTAGGATAAAACAAATAGGGGAACAAAAATAATATAAAAGAATATAATAATATAAAGGGAGAAAAATAAAGCTGTCTCTGAAAGAGTTCATTATTATTTAACCAATGAAGACCAAAACAAAAACCATCTGCTGATTTAAACTGTTCAATGCCTGTTTATCTGTTAGTCATTAGAGTAAAATGAAGTTATTCATTTTTTCATGATCATCAGATCAGTCAAACCCATGGGGTTGGATCAAACGTTTATGTTCAAATAATGAGATATTTTACTGAAAAAAAACCCACTTTGTTCAGTGTTCTGTTGCTGATATAATAACTTAATTTTAATCTGTTTTTTTTTAATAAACACAGATGTGGTCAGTGAACTAAATGTAGCCAAAATGCATGATTTTCATTAAAAGAATGCAAAACACAGATAACATTATTATTAATAAATCAATTGAGAAAGGTTAAATAAAGAGAAAAAATACTTGGCAAATACCATAGAAGTATCACTAGGTATTTATTCTGTAGGTTATGATAATAACTTTGATATGAGCACGTTGCTAAGCACATGATGTATTTGCGTAAACTTTGCAAAATTACAGAAGTCAGAGGAAAGGAGGTTTTCCCCTCTGCTTTTCCTCCTGTGTGACTTCTCTTTGTGTAAGCAGCAGAACTCTTCTCTTAAGCCGCAGTGAACCACCGCCCTCGACTACAAACAGGGACAACAGAGCGCGGCCTGTGATTGGCTGGCGCTCACGTCACTCAGGTACGTAATGACGCAGTGCGCCGTCCAAACTTTGGCACACCTCCACTGTATAATGTGAAGTGTCAGCTCCTGTCGCTTATATCAACCGCACAGTGACGTACACCCGCCGCTATGAGTCAAGACACAATACGAGGAAATCCCCAAGGCCGAGAAAACAACGAGAGGCCACTTTAAATCGACGCTTTCTCGGTGTCGTGCCAAGAAAAGAGAGAGAGAAAGCTCTGATAAACAACAACACGGATCACGAGAGCCGCTTTTACCGGATTCAGCTCTTTACGGTGGCCTCGGTAAAGAAGAGGTGAGGTGACGTTTGTGAATATTTACCAGTATTGAAGCGGATTACAGAGAAAAGCGGTGTTTATTTTAGAGGCGCGTGGAAGAGGAGTTTATCATAGCGCGTGACAGTGTAAGACTGGGCAGTGTAGCGTTGGGCTGTTGTGTTAAACAAGAAGGTTTTTTTTGGTACATGTTAGTTGAAATAAGATAAGAGAGGGTGAAAACACGCGAGTACGTTGGTTATTTCAGTGTAAACAGCCGAGAAGAGTTTGTGCGTACTTGTCAAAAAGCTGAAGACTCTGTGACGCATGCGCGGTATTTTGTTTTGTTTTTTGACAAAGGTGTTTACTTTCGTTGACAGGCGACGAGGACGGGTTTTTTTTTTTTTTTCTCCTCTGTTATTTCCAAAAGCCTACTGTTTCGTCTCCATACATTCATTGTTGAATGCCATTGCGGAAGTGAGGAGCTTTTTCGACACGACACAAAGCTTTGGTTGTGAGGACATCTAGTGGCCAAAAAGGAGAAGGCGCCATTTGCTAACGGTCGTGGCAGAGATGTACGGAGCATCAGGGATCCCAGAACTCATCCCACCCAGCGGGCCCCCACGGCAGCCGGGCCCCGCAGGTCAGTACAACCCGGGCCATCCTCAGGTCAACGGTCACGGAGGCGGGCCAAACCCACAGAGACTGGGCCAGAGGGCACCGAAGCTGGGGCAGATCGGTCGGTCCAAGAAAGGTAAGGACTTTTATTTCTAAGAAGTGGTTTAATACTAAAGCTGTTGGATGAGTAGGAGACTTAAAGGGGAACTGGACATCACGTGACCTAGAGTGAAGACTGCTAGGTGCTTTTATTGCTAGGTATTTATACTGCTGGAAAAAAAAATAGGAACATTTCTGACAATTAATAGACAAAATTAACAATTAAAATAGATTTTTCATATCCTTCTGAGGCCATTTTTTTTGTCTTCTGTGTGGACAAGAGTTTCACAGCTTTACTTAAAATACATTTAAAAAATATCCACTGAGAAGGACGTTATATCATTTAAAAGAAAAAGTTATTTAATGTAAAATGGTGAAAATGTTTACTTATTTAATATAAGTAGAATCAGTAGCTATTTTCATATTAAATTGTATGACACTAGGTCAAAAAGTGGACATCACACGAGTAAGAATGAAGAATGCAAAGTGCTTTTATTATAGTGTTTGTTTTATATCAATCGCCAGCGTGAAAAAATAAGAACATTTCTGACAATGAATAGACAAAAATAATGATTAAAATACACTTCTCATATTCTCTTGAGCCCTAGCAATGCATTTTTGTCCTCGGTAGTGGACAGGAGTTTCAAGGCTTTACTTAAAATAAATAAATGATTAAAAAATCTTCACTGAAAAGGACTTTTTTTTTTTTTGGCATCATTCTGTTTCCAATAAAGGCAATTATTTAATGTAAATGGCGAAAATGTTTAATAACTAGGTCTCAGGAGGATATAGAAAAGTATAAGGTACTATTTAATATAATTAGAATCAGTAGCTATTTTTATATTAAGGCTTTTCAGAGCTTTATGACACTAGGTCAAAAGTACAAAGTTATTTAATTATACGTTTTGTTTATCTCCATAGAGAATGAAAATCTGTCAAATACAAAAGTCAACCTATAAAGACCCAAACATTTATCATCAACCAAAACAATCTACTGATCTAAACGATTGATCCACAAATCCAGAGAATACATGGAAATAATTGGTTTAAAATGCAGTTTGTCACATTTTCATGGTCATTAGATATGACCCATTTGGACTTTCAGATGCTTGTTACCGTGAAAACACTATAATCTTCTACAACACTGATTCACCTGTAAAACCCGTGGAGTTGGATCAATGAGAGACGATAGACCAATTACTGCTATATTTTACTGAAAACGCCGCCTTTTTCTGTTTTGATATGATAACCTTTGAATTTACTCTTGAGTTTTTATGAACATCTTCATGATCAGTCATTTAAGTAGAAGAAAGTAGATGATTTTCACTGGAAAAAATGCAAAATTCAGAGGATAATATGGTATAAAATGGTTGGAAATCACTTAGGCAAGGTTAAAAGTAGAGAAAGTACTGCCACAAAAGTTAGACTGGGTCCTTATGGGTTAATGTGAATAAAATAAATAAATAGTTGCATTACACTACCTAAAATCCACCTTTGTCATTAAAGCAGTGCTGTTCTAAACACAGGTTTATATTGTTAATGCTGTCAAGGTACAATGACTTGCTGACCCATTATTTTTTTTCCCTCTTCAGTGGATTTGGATGATGAAGACCTGGATGACATCATGAACAACAATGGGCAATGTCCTGTATCCCTGTCACCCATCTCCTAAACTTCACCAAGAAGTGCCAAACTAATCCCCCAGGACGCCAAAATGCCCCATCAGTGATCTTTGGCCTTGATCATGTCAAGTGTCTTACTGAAGCTTCTGATGGCTGAACAAGGCACAAAAAAAAAGGCTAATTTTTGCGCCAGCTGAAGCCTAGGCCCTGATTGTAAATATTCTTTATTTAATTTACCTTTGGTCAGACTGTGAATGAAATGTATTGCATTGCCCTCTACTGTATACCTCGGGTGGTAGTCGACTATCAGGACTTGAGAAAGATTTGGCGCAATTGTCTATATTTTTCAGACCTTCTTAAAAAAAAAAGGGCTACCTTTTTCTAAAATTGCACTGAGTGAATCGTTGGATGAGAAGCAGCCTCTCAGCAGCTGGTTTGTGGTGGGGGTTACTGAATGTGGGTTGGCTGTGCGAGGAAGCAGGAGCCTGTTAATGCGTATCACACAGGTGAATTGTTAAGCTTTGGTTGTGCAATGACTATCACTCTCTCCTCTTACACTGATGCAAGTGGTGTACTATTATCCAGTGGATGAAAGCTCGCTATTTACAGAAGAAAAACTACAGCTAATAGTTATTTATTGTTACAAAATAAGAAGAAACACTTTGTGTTGTTATGGCCTCTCTATGTTTTTTACTTGTTCTTGAATGGTTAATGCTTCAGTCATCTATAATTAAGATTTATTATGTTTTCCAAATGGTGCACTTTGTGGGAATGCCTGTTATGTGCAGTGACATGTTGCAGAATTCTATGCATGGAGTCTGTTAAAGCATCCAAACACATAACTGGTTTCCTGTTATTAAGGGCTATGTAGGTAGTATTTAAAATCAAACCACTCTTTTGCAGAGTCAACATTTCAGCACATTGTTGGCCTGAGCTGCAGACTCAGCAGTAAATTATCATAAACAAGTACGCAGTCCTGCAGGTTAGTGTTGTTTATAGAGGCAGGCCAGACAACTGTGATCAAACATGTACACTTCGAAAGGTTTTCAATAAATTGCCAAATGATATTAGATTTTTTTTTTTTTTTTTTTTTTTTTTTGTAGATCATTACTACTGATTGGCACGTTGACTTATTGCAAACTAAACTTTTGCTTAAATCAAAATGCAGTTACGCAGCAGAAACTTGCTCGCTTAAACCACATTCAGATTCAGGTGGCTTACGTAAAAACCGCATAATAACAGCATGATATGATGAAAACAAATGACGGTCTGTGATTATTAACTTTCACTGCTGAGACAATCTTACACTGACATTTTTGATTATTGTGTTTTTTTGTTTGTTTGTTTTTGTTTTTTTTTTGGAAGATTGCTGTGGGGTGACCCCTTACCTGTAATGGCTCATGATAATGTCATTTTTTTGGGGGAGAAATTTGTTAGTGTTTCACTATTTTTGCATTGTAAAAGCACTGCATTTCACAGCTCATTCTCTGACTCAAAAGATTATTGTTTGGGTTGTTGTTGTTGTTACCATTTGCATGGAAATGGTCAACTTTTCGTATTGCATCTCGCAAAATAAAAGATGAATCTTTGTGGAATATTTGTCTTTTTCACTGTTTGTAAATGTATTTCAATGATTAAAAAAAAATTGTATTTCTAGACAGGTAGATTCAGACTTTTCTTAAAGGTGCAATTTGTAAGAATTTTCCAGATTTTTATGGAAGCTGGTCGTGTTGAAATAATCTTTACATGTGACCCTCCAGCACAAAACCAGTGGTTCAGTCTCACAGCAGTATTTCTAGCTATAGCCTTAAATATGTTATATGGGTCAAAATGATTAAATTTGAAGTTTATGCATAAAATCAAAGTAAAATGTCTCTTGAACACTCTTCTAACTATGAGCTTTTGTGAAATCCTTACTGTAAGTGCTTCAAATCAAATCAACAACTGACTCTGACAATAATTAAGTTTAAAACAAAGAAAAATCGACTCAAAACACAACTTTCCGTTCGGTATTTCCCTGTCATGTTTGGTCCCTTTAGACAACCCTTAAATAGAAATGTACATAATTATATATTTGAACCAATGGGAGGCTTCAGAACAAAGCTTTGTTGCTATGGCGATGTTGAAAGACGGGCTCTGATTGGTTGAATTAGTGTCACGCAATTATTTATAATAAGCTTTCAATGAAATCTAAAATCTTCATTTGTAAAATTTGACTCATGTGACTGGTTTTGTGCTGGAGGGTCACATATATTTCTGATCTGATGTTTTGCTGGTGTAAAGGAGGCATTTTTGGGATAAAAAAACTCACAAAAATATCATCTTACATGGCATTTTCCAAAGAGGAATCAAAAGAGACTGTTATAACTGATGCAAAATATTTAGTTCATACTAAAACCTTAGATTTCAAAATGTCATGTATAGTTTTAAGAATTAATTTGTTATGTCATTTGTGTTCAGACATTTTTATTTTTAGCGATCTTAATTAAAAAAAAAAAAAATCATGTCATGTGAAATGATCTTACTGCATGGACAGATATTTCACTTGTTTTCATTATTTTTTGCCTTATATTTACTGTTTTTTATCTTGTTTATAGACACTGCTTTTTTGCAGTTTAGTATACTATGATTAAAGTGTTTGTTATTTAATGTATGTTTCACAGATTGGAAATACAAAGTAATTATTACATGTATATTTGTTCATATATATATAGTTTCTGGAAAAAATGATTAGACCATCAAAAGTAATAATAAAAAACAAACAAACAAATGGTTATGCAATCTAGTACTAATCACCGTGGGTGTCATGGGACTAAAACAGGATGAATAAAAGCACTGTTTTTGTCAGTACAATGACAGATATTGATGAAAGAACTGAAATGATTTTGGTTATTACCAAGAAAACATGGGAAATAGATAGATATCAGCTCTGAAATTAAACTCTTCTGACCTATTTTTTTATTCAAACTAATGCACCTTTAGTTTTATCAGGCATTAAAATAAACAAGAAATTGACAACAAGAGGTGGTATAATTTTTTTTCCCCTTGATTGTATGTTAGATATAGCACCTTTGATATGACAATAAAACAGTTGATGTCATTTCAGTTTGATGAAACGTGGAGCATGACGCGTAAAATATTTTGTTAACTTTATTTCATAGTCATTTTTTTTTTTTTCCCCCAAATTCATTTTAAGAACATAGGGAGCGTAGTTTTGATGATGCATTTACTGTCTTGCAGTGTAAACAGTCTAAAAGTTAGCACATAAATGAGCCAATAATAACATTAAGTACCCATAAACATGTTACCCATGTCCTTACACTGCAAAAAAATGAAAATCTTACCAAGTGTGTTTCTCTCATTACAATTAAAAAAAAACCACGAGTACCTTTTTCAGTGTAATATAAGAACTGATTTTTAGACAATCGATCTAGAAAGTCTAATTTATTATTTTTATTATTATCATCATTTTTGTACTATGCACTATATTGCTATAAGATGAATTAAGGTTATTGGGGAAGTGAAGAAGGGGTAGGATTAAATAAGTTTATGCTTCATCCTACTCCTTTTCGGACATGTCATTGTTATTATTATTATTATTGTTGTATTGATTATTCTTGCACTTTGCACATGTTTTGAAATAAATCATTCAAATCAAATCAAAATTTAAAGAAATCTTACCAAGCTGATTTGTAATTTACACAACTGGAACGAGTGTGAACATTTTTAAACCCAGGTTAAAACCCTGTTCTTATTCTTAAATATAAGTACCGTATTTTCTGGACTATAAGCCGCTACTTTTTTTCGTATGTTTTGAACCATGAGGTTTATACAAAGGTGCAGCTATTCTGTGTGGGTTTTGTCTTCCACCACTAGGGGGAGCTCTAACTGGAAATGGAATCAAAACTACTAAGAATAATCAATGCAAAGAAGAATACATAACTTTTTCTTTAGCAGATAGAACACTGACGAGAAGTTACCAACTGTCATGGGTTTCAGTGAAGATAATTAAAGTGATTTGTGATTTAAAACACGGAAAAAATTCAGATAAATACAGTAAATACTGGTTATTTTTCTATTGGTTTCTATTCTGTTTTAATCAGCAAAGTTGCTGCTGTGTTAAAAGACACTGTTAGGAAAAAAATATGTTCAGGTACAAACATGCAAAATCATTCTGTATATGCAGTAAATATCTGATTTTTCAACATAGATATACATTGTATATTCTTTTTTTATTCTATTTTATTTTATTTTTTTATAAAACAGTGGATACGGCTTATATACAGGTGCGGCTTATAGTCCAGAATTTATTTATTTTTTCCCAAATTAAGGCCTATTTTAATTTTAAGGTATGGTTTTAATATAATTTATGTATTTATTTCACTCTGGGAATGCATATTAAAACCACAGTTTTTCTCTCAATTATTTTCTTTTACCCTTTAATGTCTTTTATTTTATGCCATTGTAAAACACTTTGAATTAACCTTGTGTATGAATATTACTTTACAAATAAACTTGAATTTTTTTTTTTTCATAATTCAAGAAAAAAAAAACAATCTACATTCATCCCCTGCTGTCATAACCAATGAATTCCCTCTAAAGCTTAAATAAAGTTAAGTTAATTTAGCCATTAATTTCTTATTTTAAGTGTTCATCCTACCAAGGTAATTTTTACTTGTTCCATTGGCAGATTTTTCTATTTTTATTCATATATATTTATGTGTGTGTGTGTGTGTGTGTGTGTGTGTGTGTGTGTGTGTGTGTGTTGCTTGAATTAAGGGGGCAAAAAAAATCTGCCAATGCCACAAGTGAAACTGATCTTTTTAAGATTTCTTGAAGTAAGATTTTCCACCGCTATTATCTAAAAAGTCTTTTTTTTTAAAAAAAATCTCCCTGAAAAGTTACTCTGAACTTGATTATGTCTCATTTTAAATGTGATGAGATATTTGGACTAGAAATGATAAAAAAAAAAAATGTTTTAAAAACACTTGGTAAGATTGAGATTTTCCCTAGTGTACAATCATTTCAATTACAGCAAAGGAGTAAAATATACAAATATGACTTTAAAAACAAAAGGCAACCTCTCTTTAAAAGAAAAAAAAAAACATGTAAAAAATATCCCTTTATATAGTTTCAACTGGGGTCACAGTGAAATAACAATCTACACAGGAGCAAAAAAAAAAAAAAAAAAAATGGATGATATAAATAGAGACAGTCTCAACATGTGTCTCAGTAGAATATGGAAGCTATTAGAGTGATAATGACACAGTGACTACATTAGGAACTATTTCATATCAGAGCAGGGTTTGTAACAGGCTGGTATGAAGAGTGGCGAGGTCTGTAGTGAGTGTTGTAGTAAAAGGCTTGTGTGATCCGCTCACCCTACACACTCTGCCCTGTGTGTGAAGTCACACCCTGCTTATCATAGGCTCTATTTTAGAACCAGCAACACTTCATATAAAACACTATATTGTATGTGTCTGTGGGAGTCTATGCAACACACTGGGGGGGGAGGGGGGGGGATTGATTACTTTCAATTACATGGCAAATGCTAATAGATGATGGTTTTTTACAAAGAGGTGCAAATGTTGGCCATAATCCACCATTTAGGCTACAGTACAATGCACGAGGTTACACCCCAAGGGCTTGTCTATTCAGTCAGGGGATCCAATTATAATGTATTTGCGAAGACCACTTGTAAACAATTGTGGAATGTTTGGACGGAGTGAGAAACATCATTTATGAAACTACATTAAAAATGAAGAGGTTATCAAAAAGGCCTGCTGGACGTACAATAAGAAGACGTCCCCGTATCAGTCTTGTCTATTATCTCATATTCGCCCTCGTATACACCTTCTGTTTTAATCCTCGCCGATGGAACAGCAGAGAAGAATGTTCTTGTCTTGTCACGTAGGGAGGGGTGGGGGTTGGGGATGGGGTTGGCGCTCTCAGACGTATTCCTTAGCGCTGCTCGGTGGGCCGGAGCGGGAGCTGGCCATGGAGGGATATTTGGATACTTGCTTCTTTCGGGGACAGGAAGCAGCTAGCATGGCTCCGCCCAGGACGTCAAGGAGCGAACCTCCCCATGCGATGAAGATGGCGGCACCGAACTCAAACCTGTTACAAAGTGAGAAAGGTGTGAATTAACAGACGCTGATGTAACAAGTGATGCCAGGTACGACAAACCCCGCCCCCCTCGCAAATGTTTGAGCTCTTTTTTTTTTTTTTTCTCTTTTTTGTGTGACCATCACCGGTCCTCCCTGAAAGCTGAGCAGACATCCTTTATTAGAACTCTCTATTATAAATAAATAAATAAATAAATGTTTGAGCTCTTAATGGATATCGCCCTCTCAAAAGTTTTACCTTTTCAAGGCCACTCAAGGTCAAAGGTCACAATGTCATTTGGAGCCTACATGTAGGTTTGTATCTGTCAACAATAGTAACTGAGTATTTATCTCCACTCTTTTTGGAATTACGACCGGTTAAAATCATGTGACCTGGATTTGGACCTTTCAACGTCACTCAGGGTCAAAGGTCATGATGTCATTTTGGAGCCCATGCCAAGTTTGTTATCTATCAGAGACTCATGGGGTTTGAGATCGGAAAAGTAATGAGTGGTATTTAATGGGAAATAAAATGCTAAAATGGTATCATGGTTTGTCATGTGACCTGAATCACACACATGTGTGTGTGTTTCAACTCCTTCTGTTGCTCAACCACTGATTCATTTGCGAGTAAAACCCAAATGTTTGGGCCCAGTGACCCCTGACCTCTTGGGTCAACAGTAGGTCAAAATCTATACACACAAGGTGCAGAACTGAAAGATAATTTTGGTGCTTGTTGTAAGTCTCTACAATGAGTAGTTGAAAAGTTATATCCAAAATTTGATTTTGACCTTTGACCTAGAGTCTTCAAATTTGTTCCTCAAGGTTCTGATGTCAATGTACATCAACAGTGAGAGCAAAAAGAAGTTCTATGTAAAACTGAGTATACAGGAATGAAAAGGAAATTCCTAATTTGCCTGATCGCTGATCATTTTGAAAACACATGTTTGGTGACCTTTGACCTTTGACCTACATTCACCTTGATTGAATGGGATCTAGTCTGGACCATCTTTCCTGAAAATTTAATGGAAATTCGTACAGTAGTTTGTCTACTTTTTTTTTTTGCAATCTTATTTAACTGTTTCTTTAATCATAATCAGAACTTATTCTGAGCAATTTTTTTAAATCTTAGAGCTATTCATATACATTATTGTATTTATTTAAGTGCTGATATAGTATGAGTGTGTTTTTCCTTGTGTGGACTGGTGACTGTACTTTGAATTTCCCTGTGGGAATTAATAAAATCTATCTATCTATCTATCTATCTATCTATCTATCTGTCTGTCTCTCTCTTTGTCTCTCTCTGTCTCTGTCTGTCTGTGTCTCTCTCTCTCTCTCTCTCTGTCTCTCCCCCTGCCCCCCCCCTCTCTCTGCCCCCCCCTCTCTGTCTCTCTCTCCCTTTCTCTCTCTCTCTCTCTCTCTCTCTCTCTCTCTCTCTCTCTCTCTCTCTGTCTCTCCCCCTGCCCCCCCCTCTCTCTGCCCCCCCTCTCTCTCTCCCCCTTTCTCTCTCTCTCTCTCTCTCTCTCTCTCTGTCTCTCTCCCTGCCCCCCCTCTCTCTGCCCCCCCCTCTCTCTCTCCCCCTTTCTCTCTGTCTCTCTCTCTCCCTCTCTCCCTTTCTCTCTCTCCCTTTCTCTCTCTCTCTCTCTCTCTCTCTCTCTCTCTCTCTCTCTCTCTCTCTCTAATCCAACTAACTATGTTTTGTGTTGTTGCTGACAAACAAACTGATGGAGGCTTCAGGAAGACTTACTTGGTGTTGACAGGAGTGTATGGATTATAAAAAGCTCGGATCACATTATGAGCAAACCAGGAGCATGCTACGATGGCGCACAGCCCTGCAAGAACACAGAAGAGATCAATCAGTCCATCAGTGCATCTCCACAGCCTTCATGCTTTTATCCTCTTTATGTTCACCATGTGGCCATAGCAATAGACTCCAGCACAATTAGCTCTTATTTTCTGCCCTTCAGTGGCTGTTAGACCTCTTATGTCAGCGTCAGCAGACTGGACTCATCCAGTCTAATGACCTCCGGAGCACATGAGTGGGAAGGAAATGTTTTTGGGCCTGGGATCAAACTACCTCCTACATACTGTATGATGTGCAGAGGATCAAAGCAGCTGAATGATACTAAGGTGAGTGTGGTTGTGTTTATTAAAATGTTACTTACATAAACAGGTGCAAGGTGGAATGATTTGTTTTCATCCATAGTTTAAAAATACAAGGTCCTTAAAAAGTCTTATTTACAATATGTGGTTTGTCAGGTCTTAAAAAGTATTATATTTTGTTATTTTTTTAAGTATGGGAATACATTTCATCTGGTTAGAAAAACATGTCTGCTAGTTATTTATTTAACTAGCGTCGTTTGTTATGAAGATGTTGAAAAAGTAGATGTTTGTTCTATCATAGAGTCGTTGTGTGTCAGAAATCAGACTGCAGGGGGCAGTGTGTCCTTTTAGCCACATTAACGTCATTGAGTAGAACAGACGAAGAAGAAGTGTTTGGAACAGACGTACGTGAACATGAACCCAGACGAGGAAGTGACAGTTCAGTGATGAGTAAAAAAAATACAACAGTTGGTTATTAAAAACACTGTGTGAATATGAAGGTCTATGTAAAGTATGTGGTGAAGACATGACGTTAGGCTGTAAAGGCCTTGACGCTCACGTGAAAGCGGATAAACGTACACACTATGATGCTAGTTAACGTAGCAACGGTCGCCATGACAACGTTCACCCCAACGCTCACAAATACAAATGCCTTTAATGTTTTTGGGTCCCAACACAACTGTTTTAGCTGCATTCGCCCCAAATACTTATGTTAAAGACATAAATACTGTGGGTTCTGCAGACGATATGCTTTGAACTTAACCCTTTAACTCCTGAGACTTAAGCAATTCCACAGTAAAAATAAATAAATAAATAAAATAAGATAAAATAAGCAACAAAATGAACAAAAACTGCCAGAGTGATCAGTAAAAATTAATAAAAACTAATATTAAACTAACAAAATTACATGTAACATGAACAAAGTAAGAAACTAACAAAACACAATTGAAGAAAAATAATCAAATACATAAACAAAACATAGAAAAAATGTACAACAATAAACAACAACATCAACAGAAACTAATAAATATTCACAAAATGCAAAAAAAAACAAAAACAAAAACAAAAAAAAACAAGTGTTGTTTTTCCACACCTGTACATCAATTCCATCAACAAAACTATCAGTAAAATAACACTAAATTCCAAATTATTCTGAATTTTTAAACTAAACCATTCATTCAGAACACGTCAGCGGTGACGCATCAGGAATTCCTAGAGTGGGCTTTTTTTTTTACTGTACGTATTTGTTCTGTGGTAATGGTCTTATTTTTTTGTAATCAAAGGTGTTAAATTGTCTTAAAAATCATTATATTTGCTTGTCATAAATGTGCAGAGACCCTGGGTAATCTCCAAATAATGTCATCAGGTAGAAACAACAGAAGTGAAGGTTCGGTTAGAAGTCACTTCACAAAGGATGAATGTTGACATTTACAAACTATAATGTAATAATATAATATAAATAAACAAGACAGTCAGACACAGCAGACCTCCAACAAGGCTTGATTTTTCATTCACACATGATGGAGCCATAGGTGTTTATCCATCTGATGTCTGAAGGTGAGACGATGTGAATGAAAAAAAACAAAAAACAAAACGTGAGATTCTGTCTTGTCTGAATCCTGAGATATTACCAGGATTAGTGTGACCTTGACCTTTGACCTTCATTGCTCAAAATCTAATGGGTTCTGCCTTGACCTATTATCTATTATTCCTGAATGTTTAATCAAAATCCATTCAGAATTTATTGCGTAATCAAAGACAGACAGACTGACTCTAATTGAATACCTCCTTGGTGGAGGTAAAAACCTGAACAAATATGAATAACCTGAAATGTCTAAAGTCTAAATTAAGTCTTTAGTGTCTTTGTAGATGCAATACACATGTATAAATGATAACTTCAGGCAGAATATTATTAAAAATACACTTATTTTTCTTAAGAAATATCAGTTTTTCACATTATTATCATCTTTTTTTGTTTGGGTAGTTTATAAAAGTAAATATTTTCATAATCTAATGGGATTTTTTGCACTAAAATAAAGACAAAGTTTAAAATTGTAATTATTTATACATGGTGAAAATTTAATTATTCAACTAGTCCAGCCTACTTGAGATTCAATGTGGCTCCTGAATGTCTTATTATTTTGCCAAGGAATTACAGAGTTATGTTTTTGCCAGTGTTTACTGTATCTGCTTTGTGCAACATAACTCAAAAAGTTATGGACGGACATGGCTGAAATTTTCAAGAAATGTTGATACTGGCAGAAGGAACAAGTGATAAAAGTTTAGTGGTGATCAGTGGAGGGGAGGGCACATATATGTCTTTCGGGGGGGGGGGTTTGCCTTGGCTGAGTCTGCGCTTTTCTAGTTTTAAGTGAAAAAGCCAGTGTATTTCTGTTAGGTACATATGTAGAATAATCTGGATAAAAATATTTAAAAGGATGTATAAAACTAGTATAATAACAAAATACAGAACATTATCTGAATAAGTAAAAATGTTGTTATAATGTAGAAGAATGCATAAAATAAAATATTATTGTGATAAATATAGACTATCATGATTAGGAGATATTATCATATTTATTAAATACTGTATTTGTAGTAAATATAAAGTGAATATAAACATACTTAGAGCTGATTATTCAAATTATAAATAATTCAATTATTGTGTTAATGGACAGAAAAAGTGTGTGAAAGCATAGGAAGCAGAATTTATTAGATTATTAGTTTGTAAAAAAAAAAAAAAAACTTCTTCCTACTCCTTTTCAAGTGCCAAAAAAAGTTTTTTTTTGACAATTTTGATTGACGCTGTGTATCGCTCTGCTTTTATATTGCTGTTTTTGTCGCTTTTTATTACTCAGTTTTTTTTTGGGGGGGGGGCATTACTGCACTGTACCATACCATACTCTACTGCATATGCTTCTTAAATTTATTTTATTCATTGATGCTCAGTGTACGGAAAAATTAATTTCGTTGCATGGAACCATGGCAATGACAAATAAAGTATCCTTGAATCCTTGAATGTTTTGATGATTTTGTTCTTGAAATAACATTGAACTAAACTACAGTGTAATGAGATATGTTGACAAGAAATGAGAAAAATACACTTTGTAACTGTACATATATATATATATATATATATATATATATATATATATATATATAGTGGATTCCACTTCCCATTGTGTCGTACTTGTACAATGTTAATAAAGACATTCTATTCTATTTTCTTCTCCAGGTGTTTCCCCTCCCACCTGTCTCACCTCCCACTAGAAGGATGATCCCTCCTGTCATGGCGATACGAGACTTTCGGAGTTTGTCACCGGCTCCACAGGTGGTGCACTTCATTCCCATACAGGCCACGCCCAGCCCTGCGATGGACACAATGATGCCTACAATCATCAAAGCTCGAGTGGCCTGAAGTGAACCTGGTGAACAAGGACAGGAGGAAACAAAAAGAATAAGTGTGTGAGGAAGGTAGGTTTAAAAGTATTGTTCTGTGCAAATGTGTACGCTGAAAAAAAAAGTCTTTCAGATTTACATTTGCACATGTTAATATCATGTTTTCTGAAAAACTTAAATTCATTAAAAAGGATTCCATTTTATTAAATAAACATGATGTTTTCATATAAATATACCATGTTTATTTTATGTTTAATATATATACAATTACATCATGATAAACAAACATTATATTCATTCATTGTATCAATAATATCATATACTACTTAATAAAGCATTACCTAAAATTAATATTTTAAACAGAATACAAGGGTTTTGTCAGTGTTTCAGTGCTTTAATTGTCATTTCAAAATGAAAACATATTTGCCAAAGCTACAGCACAGTAACAGTGTATGCTACACAAATATGATCATGTACAAAACTTAACATTTCAGTTACTGTTTTATTGTTAAATCGTGGAACACATCCCCAGGAGAAATAGTCCCTAAAAGTACAGGGTTAAAAAGATACACAACCTACAAGAGTTACATGTGTTTCAAGTAATAGTGTGTTGTAACAGACTTTGGGTTAAGGGTTAAGGGTTAAGGGTTAGGGTTAGGTGTAGGGTTAGGGTTAGGGTTAGGGTTAGGTTTAGGGTTAGGTTTAGGGTTAGGGTTCAACACTGGGAAAAAGAAAGATGGCCGTCATTTGCTTCACAGTGGGCGGATATTCCAATTTCAAACCAAATTATTTCATTATATTCTAAACAAGACTTTATTTCAAAGATCGTACACCCCCCCATGAATACAATAGTTCTAAATAATACATACATGTTAAGAAAAGGAACAGGAAACATTTATATTTCATATAGTAAATAAATCCATAACAAACCAACAACCCCTTGTTGTGCTTCTTTTTCAGTGTAACCTGATGGATGTTCACTAAACACTTGAATAAACCCGTCTCCAGTCGTCAGTGAGACTTTATGGCTTGTGAATGACATGACTCTGCCAGGACTATTTAATGTGGGATTTTCCTGGAACAGAAACCATGGGTAACACATGGACACACAACAGCAAACCAAACATCTCAGACCCCGTCTTTCTGTCTCCTCTCTATCTGTTTGAGAACTGGATGCATTACTGTGAGGAGGGCCCTCATCTGTCAGTGCTGCCCCCCCCCACCACACACACACACACACACACACACACACACACACCACCACCACCACCATATCATCCTATAAACCTATCACAGGGAGCCCCCCCTTTTGTTACTCTCTCTCTCTCTCTCTCTCTCTCTCTCTCTCTCTCTCTCTCTCTCTCTCTCTCTCTCTCTCTCTCTCTCTCTCTCTCTCTCCCTCCATGTGTGTCCACCTAGAACCAGTCTGTGCCAGTCCAGGCCATCCCTGCCCTGCCCAAACAAACAAATCACTCCAGCACCGAGGGAGGGATGGGCCGACAGACACCGAGGGGAGGGAAAAACAGATAAACCAGAGCAGATAAAATAGTGAAGAAGAGGAAACAGTAGAAATGCAGATACACAACAGGATGCACCTCTGTTTACATAATCTGTCCCAAACCTGGTGTAGGATGACTTTGTTTATTTGTTTGTTTGTTTGTTTATTGGTCATAAAAGTACATAAAAACAGTAGAAATGTGGCAGGGATGACACAAATAATTTATGCTTGTTTCTATTGTGGTCACTGAATCATAGTTACACACAAATGAAAAACCTGTAAAATATAGAATGATATGATGTTAAAGACAGTTTAGCATTAACTCATAATAACAGATAAACATGTTCTTCTGCCACAGATGAGCACCTAAGGCAGATTTATTACATCAATTCCTGGAATTTTTACTTTTTTTACTCTTTATAAGTAAAAACAAAGGAAGCAAATGTTATAATTGGAGGGACATTGTTTTGTTTTAACTATATTTTTTTTTATTAATTATGCAATTAGAGATGTAACACACTTTTTTTAGGGTTAATACTTGCTTTTATACTTAACAGATATGCATTTAATGCACTCATATAGTACCATTATCAATCATAATTAGCATATCCACAAAGTTTTTTTTTTTCTTAGCCGGTCAGTAATATCTGTCTGTACATGAACACAAATCAAATTTAAACTACAATAGTGATTAGTTTAGCATCATCTAAATGTTTGCAGTGTAAGTGTAGTCTGTGTGACCCTCACCACAGCTCATGATTTGCTCTCAATTAATGTTGGTTTTCCTGTGTTTGTTACTATGGAAATGTGTACATGTGTTGAGTGAGAAGCCTATGAGGCAGCAGCGGTGTTACCATGGTTACCGTCTAGTTATGGGGGGGGACAACTGACAGCTAGTTAGGACACATACCAATCGGTTCATGGCTTCAGTTACCAGTCAGAGGGGTAATTTAGGGGCTCATTTTAACCTACATTCCCTCGTTATCAAACACCTAAACAATCTACTACACTATACTGTTAACCTTAAAGTTGGAAAAATGACATTTTCCAACATATTCCTCTTTTAATTCCTATTCATACAAATCACTAATTCCTTTTTTTCCCCCAGATGCAGTGAATACATAGTGTATCCTATTATTAAGAATAAATCACATTTTTAGAATCAAGTCATGAATAGTTTATTCCAACAATTGTTATTTTTTTATTTTTTTACCTGTTTGTTTGTGTATTAGTTAGCAAGATAACTCAAATATTTATGGACGGATCTTGATGAAATTTTCAGGATGTATTGGTAATGGGGAGATCTGGAAATGATTAGATTTTGATGGTGGTCTAGGGGGTGGGGGCGGGTCTACCTTGGCAGAGGTCTGTGCTTTTCTAGTTTTTGTACTGTATTTTATTTTGTCAAATACTTGGGGGGGGGAGGGGTTATACAAACAAAGATACTTCCTAATTTCTCTTTTAAGACCTTTTAAAAATGGATTCATCTGGTAACTAGTCCATTCTGTTTGACTTTTCTAAACATCCAGATTACAATAGATTTGTCATCCAGGTGAGAGATGAACAGGTGTGTCTGTAGAAGGCTGTGGGATGACTGGCACCGCCTGGATAGGATGATATGTTGGACACTGAGGGTTTTATTTAAGGAGACTAAATTATAAATATTATTATCATTATAGAAGGAAAAAATAAACATAAAAAAAATTAAATTAAATAAAAAAAAAACAAGGAAACTAAATGATCACCTGTGCGTAATTACACACAGGTGATCATTTAGTTTCCTTTCCTTTGGATTTCACTCAAACCCACTTTTATAAAAAACCAAACATCATCATTATTAATATATATATATTGTTCTTCTAAAGGTGCAGGTACTCACTGTCGAGCTGCAGAATAGAGTCGTAGATTTTACACTGGAGCTGTCCGGTACTTTGGAACGCACAGGACATCCACAGTCCCTGGTACATGGCCACTGCTGTGATGATGTTGTCCCCAATATATGCTGACATCTTCCACTGCGGCAAAATAGTCCCTATGATCAGTCCAACAATACCAATGAGGGACAGGAAAAACCCCAAGAGTTGAATTCCAGAGTTGGCCATGGTTGTTAAAAAAGTTCCCTCTTCTAGAAGAACTGAAACAAGGTGAACACTATGTCTCTAATTGTCTTTAAAGTTCCTGGAGTTTTCTTACTAGTTGTGATAACTGTTATTAAATTACACAACAGCTGAGGAGACGCTCGGGAGTTGTGAGTTGTGTGCCTGGGGTCTTCTGCAGGGGGACTGACGGTGTGAAGTGGGTGTGTAAATAGTCACGTTTGCTGATGCATGCTGTTGCAATGCCCTGTGGTCGTGGGGTGTTGGTGCTTAGAAATGTCCCCTCCTCACACCCCCTTGTTTCCCGCAAAGCAGCAGGTTGTCTTTCCACTCAACGTGCTGCCTTTATTAATTCGTGTTCAACCTTTTCACAGACACATGTTGAACTGGATTCGACATGTTTCTAACAATAACCTTCAAGTGATGTGCGTTTCCTTTTCCTATTTTATATATATATATATATATATATATATATATATATATATATATATATATATATATAGAGAGAGAGAGAGAGAGAGAGAGAGAGAGAGAGAGAGAGAGAGAGAGAGAGAGAAACAAGAATATTCTGAGAATGTAAGGAGTATAAATTATAGATAATTATGTAAAAATATAGGGAGCAAAAGTAAAAAGTTGCCAGAAAAATAAATACTCAAGTAAAGTACAGATACCTTTAAAATCTACTTAAGTACAGTTGCAAAGTACTTTTACTGACTTACTTTCCACCTCTGTGTGTGTTTGTATGTATATATATATATATATATATATATATATATATATATATGTATATAAAGTTTTACATTTTTCATCCCCTTTTTTGTGTTCAGGTATTTGTAGTGCAAATTTTTCTGGATTTTATGATGTTTTGTATGTTTTCTAGCCACTTTTTTTTTCTTTGTCTATATTTGTGTATTTTGTGGGAAATTTAAGTCCTAAAAAAATAAGCTACAGAACAATCGACCAACATGAAGTGTTTTGATCATGATTCATTTAAATTAATCCACAGAAAACGTGCGATTAATCTGATTAAAAATAGAATCATAGCATATATATATATATACATATAGACACAGGCATAAAAATATAACAATAAATGGTCAGAAAACCCACCCTTACCTAAAAATCTGTCTAAACATGAAAGTCTTCAGTTACTTTTGAAAACATTCAGTGAAAAGTTTATGCATGCTGTGTTTTCCCACTGACCCAGATCACTTCTATAAGTCAGTTGTGTGTCTTCCAGTGTCGTCCCAGCTGCCCTTTGACTGTCCACATCACAAATCACTGACTCTGAGCAGATTAATGTTCCCTACTCTCAGTGATGTGGTAATGAGATCAACCGTTAAGCACGAAGGTGAAACAATTTACTGATTGTACCAGTGTGTTATTAAAGAGAGGATGTTACTGTTACTGTTGCATTGACTCATTTAGAATCTGTGCTTCAGTTTGAAGTTTTACTTCTGTCTGGGTATCTTGAAGACAACCAGTCATCTCACACGTTATGTATTTTCAGCTGCTGTGTCATTGATGGAGGACTTTTCAAAGCATTTAGTTAGTTGTACAATTATTATTTTTTGAAGATATACCTGATCACAACAGCCATTTAAAAAATATGCATATTTATTTATTCACATTTACAAAAAAAAAAAAATAGAGTGAATTTACAACAACACAGTCCTGACAACAGTAAATAAATATGCTACAAACTTTGACTTATGTTGCACACAGACACACAAATGCATAAACACTAGAAAAAAAATTAAATAAAGTGTATGTACAGTTATGTAGTTATGTAGTCACATCAATCACCTCACTGAAGAAATTTGAGCACAATTCAATTCAGTTTGATTTATTTTTTTATTTTTTTTATAGCTGTCCTTAATAACACAAAACATCGATAAACTGCACCTTTTTTATGTTTGTACATATGTGGGTGAATGTTTCAGGTTTTTTTTCTATCTATCTATCTATCTATCTATCTATCTATCTATCTATCTATCTATCTATCTATCTATCTATCTATCTATCTATCTATCTATCTATCTATCTATCTATCTATCTATCTATCTATCTATCTATCTATCTATCTATCTATCTATCTATCTATCTATCTATCTATCTATCTATCTATCTATCTATCTATCTATCTATCTATCTATCTATCTATCTATCTATCTACCTACCTACCTACCTACCTACCTACCTACCTACCTACCTACCTACCTACCTACCTACCTACCTACCTACCTACCTACCTACCTACCTACCTACCTACCTACCTACCTACCTACCTACCTACCTACCTACCTACCTACCTACCTACCTACCTACCTACCTACCTACCAACCAACCAACCAACCAACCAACCAACCAACCACTTGTAGAGTCCTATATCATAACAAGGTTATCTCACAGGTACTTACAGAGTTAACTGTTTATAAACAAACACGGTTAAACATTAAATAAAACAAACATCTCTTGTCCTTAGACCCTCCTTCTCGACAAGGAAAAACTCCAAAAACCCAGTTGGAAAAGAAAAACCTCACGGAGAACCACAGCGAAGAACAGATCCACACCCATGGACAGACAGACTGGAGATGCACCAGGACTGATAGACGTCCATTGGCTGATGTAGTTCCAGTCTGAAGGGTGGGGGGCACCTGAGAGGATCCTCCTATTCAGGTGAGACAAGTGGGAGAGAGGAGGTCTGGGGTCAAAGGTCAGGACAAGGGACAGATAAGTTATACTACAGATCCTGTTGTTATTGGTCTTATGGTGGCTACAAGGCAGCTCTGTTACTATTATATTACTGTAAAATTAACACTTTTTACCAGTTGTATTAAGAGTTAAAGTTATAATAACACTGGTGATTTTACTGTGTACATTTGAAAATGATGCCTCATAATGGCTGACGCATATTCACAGGTAAGTAAATAAATTAATTAATTAATTAATAAATCCTGGCATTGGTATAGTCATCTTGGAATATTTCTGTGTCAAAAAGTAAAACAAACCAAAAAACCCACTGATGTTGTTTGTTGTTGTCAGGTGACATATAAATTTGCTGAACCTCGACCTAACCAATGGAATAAATCCTAAATCATAACCCTGTCCCCACAAGGTTGTGCAGTACAGGATATGCATGATGGGTAAATAACTTCATCCATCTCTGAAACAGGGTCAATCTGGACTCATCAGACCACATGACCTTTATCCACTGAAACACAGTCTAATCTGGATGCTCTCTATTAAACTGATGGTAGTTTAAGAGATGGGAAGCTGAATGCAACCGAATACATTGCACTTTGGAGCCCTGTTTTAAGAGGGATCCAAAAAGGCTATAGTAAGGGATGCAAAAAGGACAATTTTGGACCATCTCTCAAATCTGGTTAAAAAGTGGTCTACATCATTATTTATGGCCCTTTACACATTTCTGGAGGTGTTTA